>CM053792.1:684061244-684398744 GCA_028749045.1 Cupressus sempervirens | reverse complement strand
CTCTAGTTTTTTCGCAGGACTCATGTCACCGTGCTCGACTTGGTGCCCCGAGTCATGTACGTGATCCAAAAGCGGTTAACTTCTTCCTTTTTTGGTTAACACCCAAAGATTTCAACCGAATCATGTCAGCAACCCCGACTCAAATCGCCTCGAGCCTTAATTGCCTGCAATTTTTTCAAACCACTCATGTCACCGTGCTTGACTTGATTCTATGCGCCCCAAGTCATGTACGTGATCCAAAAGCAATTAACTCTTTTTTTGGCTAACGGCCAAAGTTTTCGAATCGACTCAGCTACCCTGACTCGAATTGCCTCAAGCCTTAACCGCCTCCATTTTTTTTTCGCTCGACTCATGTAACCACACTCGCCTTGATTCTGAGTGGCCCGAGTCCCTTACGTGATCCAAAACTGGGTAACTTTTTCTTTTTCTTTTTTCTTTTTTTTGTCAAGTCCCAAAGTTTTGAACTCGAATAGAGTCGGATACCCCAACTCAAGTCGTCTCCAAATTTTTTGCACGACTCATGTCACTGTGCTCGACTTGATTCTAAGTGCCCCAAGCCGTGTACGTGATCCGAAAGCGGTTAACTTTTTCTTTTTGTTTAACGCGCAAAGTTTTCAACCCGACCCACCTCGACAACCTCAACTCGAAGCGCCTCGAGCCTTAATGGCCTCCAATGTTTTTGCACAACTCATGCCACTGTCGACTTTTCACTCGAATCATGTCACCCAGAGCACCTCTATGCTACGTGACTCGAGCCCTGTGCGTGATCCAAAACAAGGTAACATTCTTTTTTGAACTCCCAAAATTTAATTCTTTTTCGCCTTACAAGGCCTAACATGATCTCTTTTTATAAAGAAAATTCTCAAATCGGATCGCTTCGGCTACCCTACCTCGAATCTCGCTAGCTAGGCGTAACGCCTCGAGTCGGCTTGGAAATACATGAACTGAAACCTATGCGTGATCCAAAAGTGGGTAACTTAGTTTTTTTTTTTTGTAATGCCCAAAATTTAGTGCTTTTCGCTGTACAGGGGCTCCCATGATTTTTTTTTTTCCCTCGTCGACCCACTCTGGTGACCCAATCGGGTCGCCCAAAGCTGGGGCGACAAAGATGAGTTGACCCAGTCGGGTGACCCAAGTTGGGTCGACCCAGGCATGCGATCTTGGCTGGGGACAACAAGTCAATTCTATAAGTTTGCTTGCCAATTTTGCTAGCCAGGTCAGCTCACCAAGTCATCTGACCATGTGGTCTTTGCCAAATCACCCCACCAAGTTGCCTCAAAGAATTGACTCTTTAAGTCCCCTCACAGCTCGTCAAGTCGGCTCACCAAGATGACTTACCGTCTCGCCTCACCAAGTTGCCCCACCAGGTCGCCTCTTCTTTAAGACCGCTCACCATGTCGGCTCCCCAAGTCAGCTCACCGAGTCGACTATTCAAGTTGCCTCACCAAGTCGACTCCTTAAGTTCGCTCACCAAGTCAACTCCCTAAGTTAGCTCACCAAGTCGACTCACCTAGTTGTTTTACCACCTTGCCCCAGCAAGTGTGCTCGCCAAGTTGCCCCACCGAGTTGCTTCTCTAAGCCCACTCACCATGTCAGCTCACCAAGTCAGTTGTTCAAGTACGTTACCAAGTCAACTCTTTAAGTTCGCTCACCAGCTCAGTCCGCCCAAGTCGGCTCTTTAAGTTCGCTCGCCATGTCGGCCCACCCAAGTCGCATCAGCGAGCTAACTCGCTGAGTCACCTCACGAAGTTGACTCTTTAAGTGCGCTCACCAAGTCAGCTCACCAAGTTGACTCACCATCTCGCCTCGATAAGTTGGCTTGCCGAGTTACCCAACCAAGTTGCCTCTTTAAGCCCGCTCACCGTGTCAGCTCGTCAGGTCGGCTCACCAAGTCGACTAATCAAGTAGGCCCACCAAGTCGCCTCAAGGAGCTAACTCAATGAGTCGCCTCACCATGTTGACTCTTTGAGCCCGCTCGCTAGGTCGCCTCACCAAGTTGACTCGAGTACATTGCCAAGTCGACTCTTTAAGTTTGCTCGCCAGGTCGACTTGCCAAGTCAGCTCACCATGTCATCTCAATGAACCAACTCACCGAGTCAGCTCACCACGTTGGCTCTCTAATTCTACTCGCCAAGTCGCCCCACCAACTCGCCCCGTTAGGCCCACTCACCACGTCGGTTCGCTAGGTTGGCTCTCCGTGTCAGCTCGCCAAGCCGACAATTCGAGCACGCTCACCAAGTCTGCCCCTAGGTCATCTCCCTAGGTCGGCTCACAAGGTGGACTTGCAAAGTTGCCTTAATGAGTTGACTCTTCAAGTTTGCTCGCCAGGTTGACTCCCCAATTCGGCTCGCCAAGTCAGCTCACCAAGTTCGCTCGCCAGGTCGCCTCCCAAGTTCGGCTCACCATGTCATCTAAACGAACTTACTCACCGAGTCACCTCACCAAGTTGGCTATTTAATTCCACTCGCCAAGTTGCCCCACCAACTCGCCTCGTTAAGCCCACTCACCATGTCAGCTCGCCAAGCCGGCAATTCCAGCACGCTCACCAAGCTGACTCTTGCAATTTTCTCACAAGTCGGTTTCACCTTGCCAGATCAACCCCACCAAGTCGCCTCAATGAGTTGACTCTCTAAGTCTGCTCACCAACTTAGCTCAAGCATAAGTGTCGAGAAGTTATTGCAGATTTTCGGTGGAAAAATATGCTAAAAATCTTCAGGCTCACCATTAGAGGCCTTAGAGTGCCTGGATGAGGTTCGAAAAATAGAAGGAAGGGCGCATGCGCAGTTCCGAGCCTGTTTATCAGGAGTTGGCATTTCTAAAAAGTGGTTCTAAAAGCCAATCGGAGCAACGATTCGTGAGTTATGGCCTTCAGAAGTTGGGCTACCGAAATTTCTAAAATAATTTGTCAAACACGTATTAGGAAGACTTGTGTATTGTCAGGGTCTTCCAGCCATAGCTATTAAGTCTGAGCATCTAGAACCTTCCCGGCCCGCATACAATTGCCTATTTAAGAAAGGCTTGAACGTTGTTTAGGACAACTCTGGGTGATAGTTGGCAGCTTGTCTTGTAGACTGTTGCAGTGAAGACGCCCGTGTGGGTTAGCATATTGTGCTTATAAATTATGCAATTCCACTTCTGCGGTCCAAATGACAAGACCACATTTCGTTCTCGCATTTTCTATTATTTCTATGGTTCTGTTATAAGTTTATGGTATTAAGGGGAGCTTCCCGCATCACCTCACCAAGTCACGTCTTAAGCCCTGCTCACCATGTCGACTTTCCAAGTCAGCTCAACAAGTCGACTATTCAAGCACGCTCGCCAAGTCGACACTTTTAGTTCGCTCACAAGGCCTTCTCGCATGGTCAGCTCATCGAGTCACCCCACCATGTTGCCTCAATGACCCAACTCATCTAGTTGCCTCACCAAGTTGATTCTTTAAGTCTGCTCACCAAGTCAGCTCGCCAAGTTGCCTCTCCTCAGGGTTGGCGACCAAGGGTTGGATAGGTTCGCTAACCGGGTCGCCTCACCAAGTGGGGTCACCAGGTCACCCCACCAAGTAGCCTCAACAAGTTGACTCTTTCAGTTTGCTCAACAAGTTGGCTCACCAAGTCGGCCTACCATCTCGCCTCGCCGACCTTCCGTACCAAGTTCCCTTTTTAAGTTTGCTCACCAATTTGACTCACCAACTCGGCTCCCCAGGTCAGCGCACCAAGTGCTCTCACCAAATTGACTCTTTAAGTTCGATCATCAAGTCACCCCACGAGGTCGGCGCACCAAGTCAAATCTTTAAGTCCGTTCATCAAGCCAACCCACAAGGTCGACACACCAAGTACTCTCACCAAGTCGACTCTTTAAGTCCTTTCACGAAGTCACCCAACCAGGTCGGCCCACCAAGTACTCTCACCAAGTCGACTCTATAAATTCGTTCAACAAGTCACCCCACCAGGTCAGCCCACCAAGTACTCTCACCAAGTCGACTCTTTAAGTCCTTTCATCAAGTCACCCCACAAAGTACTCTCACCAAGTTGACTCTTTAAGTCCATTCATCAATTCACCCCGCCAAGTACTCTCACCAAGTTGACTCTTTAAGTCTGCTCATCAAGTCGCGCCACCAAGTACTCTCACCAAGTAGACTCTTTACGTCCGTTCATCAAGTCACCCCACCAAGTACTCTAACCAAGTCGACTCTTTAAGTCTGTTCATCAAGTCACCCCACCAAGTACTCTCACCATGTCAACTCTTTAGGTCCGTTCATCAAGTCACCCCGCCAAGTCGACCCTTTAAGTTCGTTCATCAAGTCACCCCATCAAGTACTCTCACCAAGTAAACTCTTTAAGTCCTTTCATCAAGTCACCCCACCAAGTTGACTCTTTAAGTTCATTCATCAAGTCACCAGAACAAGTACTCTCACCAAGTCAACTCTTTAAGTTCGTTCATCAAGTCACCCCACCAGGTCGGCCCACCAAGTACTCCCACCAAGTCGACTCTTTAAGTTCGTTCATCAATTCACCCCGCCCAGTACTCTCACCAAGTTGACTCTTTAAGTCCGCTCATCAAGTCGCGCCACCAAGTACTCTCACCAATTCGACTCTTTGAGTCCGTTCATCAAGTCACCCCAACAAGTACTCTAACCACGTGGATTCTTCAAGTGCGTTCATCAAGTCACCCAACCAAGTACTCTCACCAAGTCGACTCTTTAAGTCTGTTCATCAAGTCACCCCACCAAGTACTCTCACCAAGTCAACTGCTTAGGTTCGTTCATCAAGTTACCCCACCAAGTACTCTCACCAACTCGACTCTTTAAGTCCTTTCATCAAGTCACCCCACCAAGTTGACTCTTTAAGTCCGTTCATCAAGTCATCAGAACAAGTACTCTCACCAAGTTAACTCTTTAAGTCTGTTCATCAAGTCACCCCACCAGGTCGGCCCATCAAGTACTCTCACCAAGTCGACTCTTTAAGTCCGTTCACCAGTTCACCCCGCCAAGTACTCTCACCAAGTTGACTCTTTAAGTCCGCTCATCAAGTCACACAACCAAGTACTATCACCAAGTCGACACTATACGTCCGTTCATCAAGTCACCAAAACAAGTACTCTCACCAAGTCGACTCACTAAGTCCGTTCATCAAGTCACCCCACCAAGTCAGCCCACCAAGTACTCCCACCAAGTCGACTCTTTAAGTTCGTTCATTAGTTCACCTCGCCAAGTACTCTCACCAAGTTGACTCTTTAACTCCGCTCAAAAAGTCGCGCCACCAAGTCGACTCTTTCAGTTCGTTCATCAAGTCACCCCACCAAGTACTCTAACAAAGTCAATTCTTCAAGTGCGTTCATCAAGTCACCCCACCAAGTACTCTCACCAAGTCGACTCTGTAAGTCTGTTCATCAAGTCACCCCACCAAGTACTCTCACCAAGTCAACTCTTTAAGTTCGTTCATCAAGTCACCCCGCCAAGTCGACCCTTTAAGTCCGTTCATCAAGTCACCCCACCAAGTACTCTCACCAAATCGACTCTTTAAGTCCTTTCATCAAGTCACCCCACCAAGTCGACTCTTTAAGTCCGTTCATCAAATCACCAGAACAAGTACTCTCACCAAGTGGACTCTTTATGTCCGTTCATCAAGTCACCCCACTAGGTCGGCCCACCAAGTACTCCCACCAAGTCAACTCTTTAAGTCCGTTCATCAGTTCACCCCGCCAAGTACTCTAACCAAGTTGACCCTTTAAGTCTACTCATCAAGTCGAGCCACCAAGTACTCTCACCAAGTCGACTCTTTGAGTCCGTTCATCAAGTCACGCCACCAAGTACTCTAACCAAGTCGATTCTTCAAGTGCGTTCATCAAGTCACCCCACCAAGTACACTCACCAAGTTGACTCTTTAAGTCTGTTCATCAAGTCACCCCACCAAGTACTCTCACCAAGTCAACTCTTTAGGTCCGTTCATCAAGTCACCCCGCCAAGTCGACCCTTTAAGTCCGTTCATCAACTCACCCCACTAGGTCGGCCCACCAAGCACTCTCACCAAGTCGACTCTTTAAGTCTGTTCATTAGTTCACCCTGCCAAGTACTATCACCAAGTTGACTCTTTAAGTCCGCTCATCAAGTTGCACCACCATGTACTCTCACCAAGTCCACTCTTTAAGTTCGTTCATCAAGTCACCCCACCGAGTACTCTAACCAAGTCGATTCTTCAAGTACGTTCATCAAGTCACCCCACCAAGTACTCTCACCAAGTCAACTCTTTAAGTCTGTTCATCAAGTCACCCCACCAAGTACTCTCACCAAGTCAACTCTTTAGGTCCGTTCATCAAGTCACCCCACGAAGTCGACCCTTTAAGTCCATTGAACAAGTCACCCCACCAAGTACTCTCACCAAGTCGACTCTTTAAGTCCTTTCATCAAGTCACCCCACCAAGTTGACTCTTTAAGTCCACTCATCAAGTCACCAGAACAAGCACTCCCACCAAGTCGACTCTTTAAGTCCATTCATCAAGTCACCCCACCAGCTCGGTCCACCAAGTACTCGCACCAAGTCGACTCTTTAAGTTCGTTCATCAAATCACCCCGCCAAGTACTCTCACCAAGTTGACTCTTTAAGTCCGCTCATCAAGTCGCGCCACCAAGTACTCTCACCAAGTCGACTCTTTAAGTCCGTTCATCAAGTCACCCCACCAAGTACTCTCACCAAGTTGACTCTTTAAGTTCGTTCATCAATTCACCCCGCCAAGTACTCTCACCAAGTTGACTCTTTAAATCCGCTCATCAAGTCGCGCCACCAAGTACTCTCACCAAGTCGACTCTTTACCTCCGTTCATCAAGTCACCCCACAAACTACTCTAACCAAGTAAATTCTTCAGGTGCATTAATCAAGTCACCCCACCAACGACTCTCACCAAGTTGACTCTTTAAGTCTGTTCATCAAGTCACCCCACCAAGTACTCTCACCAAGTCAACTGTTTAGGTCTATTCATAAAGTCACCCCACCAACTACTCTCACCAAGTCAACTCTTTAAGTCCTTTCATCAAGTCACCCCACCAAGTCGACTCTTTAAGTCCGTTCATCAAGTCAACCCACCAACTACTCTCACCAAGTCAACTCTTTAGGTCCGTTCATCAAGTCACCTCGCCAAGTCGACCCTTTAAGTTTGTTCATCAAGTCACCCCACCAAGTACTCTCACCAAGTCGACTCTTTAAGTCCATTCATCAAGTCACCAGAACAAGTACTCTCACCAAGTTGACTCTTTAAGTCCGTTCATCAAGTCACCCAACCAGGTTTGCCCACCAAGTAGTCTAACCAAGTCGACTCTTTAAGTCCGTTCATCAGTTTACCCCGCAGAGTACACTCACCAAGTTGACTCTTTAAGTCCATTCATCAAATCGCGCCAACAAGTACTCTCACAAAGTCGACTCTTTACGTACGTTCATCAAGTCACCAGAACAAGTACTGTCACCAAGTCGACTCTTTACTTCCATTCATCAAGTCACCTCACCAGGTCAGCCCACCAAGTACTCCAACCAAGTCAACTCTTTAAGTCTGTTCATTAATTCACCAAGCCAAGTAATCTCCCCAAGTTGACTCTTTAAGTCCACTCATCAAGTCGCGCCACCAAGTACTCTCACCAAATCGACTCTTTAAGTCCGTTCATCAAGTCACCCCACCAAGTACTCTAACCAAGTCGATTCTTCAAGTGCGTTAATCAAGTCACCCCACCAAGTACTCTAACCAAGTTGACTCTTTAACTCTGTTCATCAATTCACCCGGCCAAGTACTCTCATCAAGTTGACTCTTCAAGTCCGCTCATCAAGTCTTGCCACCAAGTACTCTCACCAAGTCAACTCTTTACGTCTGTTCATCAAGTTACCCCACCAAGTACTCTAACCAAGTCCGTTCATCAAGTCACCGCACCAAGGACTCTCACCAAGTCGACTCTTTAAGTCTGTTCATCAAGTCACCCCACCAAGTACTCTCACCAAGTCAACTCTTTAGGTCCGTTCATCAAGTCACCCCACCAAGTCGACCCTTTAAGTCCGTTCATCAAGTCACCCCACCAAGTACTCTCACCAAGTCGACTCTTTAAGTCCTTTCATCAAGTCACCCCACCAAGTCGACTCTTTAAGTCCGTTCAAGAAGTCACCAGAACAAGTACTCTCACCAAGTCGACTCTTTAAGTCCGTTCATCAAGTCACCCCACCAAGTTGGTACTCTCACAAAGTCGACTCTTTTAAGTCCGTTCATCAGTTCACCCTACCAAGTACTCTCACCAAGTTGACTCTTTAAGTCCGCTCATCAAGTCGCGCCACCGTGTACTCTAACCAAGACGACTCTTCAAGTTCGTTAATCAAGTCACCCCACCAAGTAATCTAACCAAGTCAACTCTTTAAGTCTGTTCATCAAGTCACCCCAATAAGTACTCTCACCAAGTCAACTCTTTAGGTCTGTTCATCAAGTCAACCCGCCAAGTCGACCCTTTAAGTCTGTTCATCAAGTCACCCCACCAAGTACTCTCACCAAGTCGACTCTTTAAGTCATTTCATCCAGTCACCCCACCAAGTCGACTCTTTAATTCCTTTCATCAAGTCACCAGAACAAGTACACTCACAAAGTCGACTCTTTAAGTCCGTTCATCAAGTCACCCCACCAGGTCAGCCCACCAAGTACTCTCACCAGGTCAACTCTTTAAGTCCGTTCATCAGTTCACCCTGCCAAGTACTCTCACCAAGTTGACTCTTTAAGTCCGCTCATCAAGTTGCGCCACCGACTACTTTCACCAAGTCGACTCTTTAAGTTCATTAATCAAGTCACCCAACCAAGTACTCTAACCAAGTCGATTCTTCAAGTGCGTTCATCAAGTCACCCCACCAACTGCTCCAACCAGGTCGACTCTTTAAGTCTGTTCATAAAGTCACCCCACCAAGTACTCTCACCAAGTTAACTCTTTAGGTCCGTTCATCAAGTCACGCCGCCAAGTCGACCCTTTAAGTCCGTTCATCAAGTCACCCCACCACGTACTCTTACCAAGTAGACTCTTTAAGTCCTTTCATCAAGTCAACCAACCACGTCGACTCTTTAAGTCCGTTCATCAAGTCACCAGAACAAGTACTCTCACCTAGTCGACTGTTTAAGTCCATTAATCAAGTCACCCCACCAGGTCGGCCCACCAAGTACTCTCACCAAGTCGACTCTTTAAGTCCGTTCATTAGTTCACCCCGCCAAGTACTCTTACCAAGTTGACTCTTTAAGTCCGCTCATTAAGTCGCACCACCAAGTACTCTCACCAAGTCGACTCTTTAATTTTGTTCATCAAGTCACCCCACCAAGTAGTCTAACCAAGTCGATTCTTCAAGTGCGTTCATCAAGTCACCCCACCAAGTACTCTCACCAAGTCAACTCTTTAAGTCTGTTCATCAAGTCACCCCACCAAGTACTCTGACAAAGTGCACTCTTTAAGTCCGTTCATAAAGTCACCCCACCAGGTCGAACCACCAAGTACTCGCACCAAGTCCACTCTTTCAGTCCATTCATCAGTTCACCCCGCCAAGTAGTCTCACCAAGTTGACTCTTTTAGTCCGCTCATCAAGTCGCGCCACCAAGTACAATCACCAAGTCAACTGTTTAAGTCCGTTCATCAAGTCACCCCACCAAGTTGACTCTTTAAGTCCGTTCATCAATTCACCACGCTAAGTACTCTCACCAAGTTGACTCTTTAAGTACGCTCATCAAGTCGCGCCACCAAGTACTCTCACGAAGTCGACTCTTTACGTCCGTTCATCAAGTCAACCCACCAAGTACTCTAACGAAGTCGATTCTTCAAGTGCGTTCATCAAGTCACCCCACCAAGGACTCTCACCAAGTCGACTCTTCAAGTCTATTCATCAAGTCACCCCACCAAGTACTCTCACCAAGTCAACTCTTTAGCTCCATTCATCAAGTCACCCCACCAAGTCGACCCTTTGAGTCTGTTCATCAAGTCATCCCACCAAGTACTCTCACCAAGTCGACTCTTTAAGTCCTTTCATCAAGTCACTCCACCAAGTCGACTCTTTAAATCCATTCATCAAGTCACCAGAACAAGTACTCTCACCAACTCGACTCTTTAAGTCATTTAATCTAGTCACCCCACCAAGTCGACTCTTTAAGTTCTTTCATCAAGTCACCAGAACAAGTACACTCACCAAGTCGACTCTTTAAGTCCGTTCATCAAGTCACCCACCAGGTCAGCCCACCAAGTACTCTCACCAAGTCGACTCTTTAAGTCCGTTCATCAGTTCACCCTGCCAAGTACTCTCACCAAGTTGACTCTTTATGTTCGCTCATCAAGTTGCGCCACCGACTACTTTCACCAAGTCGACTCTTTAAGTTCGTTAATCAAGTCACCCCACCAAGTACTCTAACCAAGTCGATTCTTCAAGTGCGTTCATCAAGTCACCCCACCAAGTACTCTCACCAAGTCGACTCTTTAAGTCTGTTCATCAAGTCAACCCACCAAGTACTCTCACCAAGTCAACTATTTAGGTCCGTTCATCAATTCACCCCGCCAAGTCGACCCTTTAAGTCTGTTCATCAAGTTACCCAACCAAGTACTCTCACCAAGTCGACTCTTTAAGTCCTTTCATCAAGTCACCCCACCAAGTTGACTCTTTAAGTCCGTTCATCAAGTCATCAGAACAAGTACTCTCACCAAGTTGACTCTTTAAGTCCATTCATCAAGTCACCCCACCAGGTACTCTCACCAAGTCAACTTTTTACATCCGTTCATCATGTAACCCCACCAAGTACTTTAACCAAGTTGATTCTTCAAGTGCGTTCATCAAGTCACCCCACCAAAGACTCTCACCAAGTCGACTGTTTAAGTTTGTTCATCAAGTCACCCCACCAAGTACTCTCACCAAGTCAACTCTTTAGGTCTGTTCATCTAGTCACCCCACCAAGTCGACCCTTTAAGTCCGTTCAACAAGTCACCCCACCAAGTGGACTCTTAAAATCTACTCATCAAGTCGACCCACCAAGTACTCTCACCTGGTCGACTCTTCGAGTCCGTTCATCAAGTCACCCCACCAAGTACTCTAACCAAGTCGATTCTTCAAGTGTGTTCATCAAGTCACCCCACCAAGGACTCTCACCAAGTTGACTGTTTAAGTTTGTTAATAAATTCACCCCACCAAGTACTCTCACCAAGTCAACTCTTTAGGTCCGTTCATCAAGTCACCCCACCAAGTACTCTCACCGAGTCGACCCTTTAAGTCCTTTCATCAAGTCACCCCACCAAGTACTCTCACTAACTCAACTCTTTAAGTTCTTTCATCAAGTCACCCCACCGAGTCGACTCTTTAAGTTTGTTCATCAAGTCACTAGAACAAGTACTCTCACCAAGTCGACTCTTTAAGTCCGTTCATCAAGTCACCCCACCAAGTCGACCCTTTAAGTCCGTTCATCAGGTCACCCCACCAAGTACTCTCACCAAGTCGACTCTTTAAGTCATTTCAACAAGTCACCCCACCAAGTCGACTCTTTAAGTCCGTTCATCAAGTCACCAGAACAAGTACTCTCACCAAGTCGACTGTTTAAGTCCGTTCATCAGTTCACCCCGCCAAGTACTCTCACCAAGTTGACTCTTTATGTCCGCTCATCAAGTCATGCCACCGAGTACTCTCACCAAGTCGACTCTTTAAGTTCGTTAATCAAGTCACCCAACCAAGTACTCTAACCAAGTCGATTCTTCAAGTGCGTTCATCAAGTCACCCCACCGAGTACTCTCACCAACTCAACTCTTTAGGTCCGTTCATCAAGTCAACCCGCCAAGTCGACCCTTTAAGTCCGTTCATCAAGTCATCCCATCAAGTACTCTCACCAAGTCGACTCTTTAAGTCCTTTCATCAAGTCACCCCACCAAGTCGACTCTTTAAGTCCGTTCATCAAGTCACCCCACCAGGTCGGCCCACCAAGTACTCCGACCAAGTCGACTCTTTAAGTCCGTTCATCAGTTCACCCCGCCCAGTACTCGCACCAAGTTGACTCTTTAAGTCCGCTCATCAAGTCGCGCCACCAAGTACTCTCACGAAGTCGACTCTTTAAGTCCGTTCATCAATTCACCCCACCAGGTCGGCCCACCAAGTACTCCCACCAAGTCGACTCTTTAAGTCCGTTCATCAGTTCACCCCGCCAAGTACTCTCACCAAGTTGACTCTTTAAGTCCGCTGATCAAGTCACACCACCAAGTACTCTCATGAAGTCGACTCTTTAAATCCGTTCATCAAGTCACCCCACTAAGTACTCTAACTAAGTCGATTCTTCAAGTCCGTTCATCAAGACACCCCACCAAGTCATCTCTTTAAGTTTGTTCATCAAGTCACCCAACCAAGTACTCTCACCAAGACAACTCTTTAGGTCCGTTCATCAAGTCAACCCACCAAGTCGACCCTTTAAGTCCGTTCATCAAGTCGCTCCACCAAGTACTCTCACCAAGACGACTCTTCAAGTCCTTTCATCAAGTCACACCACCAAATCGACTCTTTAAGTCCGTTCATCAAGTCACCAGAACAGGTACTCTCACCAAGTCGACTCTTTAAGTGCGTTCATCAAGTCACCCCACCAGGTCGGCCGACCAATTACTCCCACAAAGTCAACTCTTTAAGTCCGTTCATCACTTCACCCCGCCAAGAACTCCAACCAAGTTGACTCTTTAAGTCCGCTCATCAAGTCGCGCCACCAAGTACTCTCACCGAGTCGACTCTTTGAGTCCGTTCATCAAGTCACCCCTCCAAGTACTCTAACTAAGTCGATTCTTCAAGTGCATTGATCAAATCACCCCACCAAGTACTCTCACCAAGTCGACTCTTTAAGTCTGTCCATCAAGTCACCCTACCAAGTACTCTCACCAAGTCAACTCTTTAGGTCCGTTCATCAAGTCACCCCACCAAGTACTCTCTCCAACTCGATTCTTTAAGTCCTTTCATCAAGTCACCCCACCCAGTCGACTCTTTAAATCCGTTCATCAAGTCACCAGAACAAGTACTCTCACCAAGTCGACTCTTTAAGTCCGTTCATCAAGTCACCCCACCAAGTCGGCCCACCAAGTACTCCCACCAAGTCGACTCTTTAAGTCCGTTCATCAGTTCACCCCGCCAAGTAATCTCACCAAGTTGACTCTTTAAGTCCACTCATCAAGTCGCCCCACCAAGTACTCTCACCAAGTCGACTCTTTGAGTCCGTTCATCAAGTCACCCCACCAAGTACTCTAACCAAGTCGATTCTTCAAGTGCGTTCATCAAGTCACCCCACTAAGTACTCTCACCAAGTCGACTCTTTAAGTCTGTTCATCAAGTCACCCAACCAAGTACTCTCACCAAGTCAACTCTTTAGGTCCGTTCATCAAGTCACCCCGCCAAGTCGACCCATTAAGTCAGTTCATCAAGTCACCCCACCAAGTACTCTCACCAAGTCGACTCTTTAAGTCCTTTAATCAAGTCACCCCACCAAGTCGACTCTTTAAGTCCGTTCATCAAGTCACCAGAACAAGTACTCTCACCAAGTTGACTCTTTAATTCTGTTCATCAAGTCACCCCACCGGGTCGGCCCACCAAGTACTCTCACCAAGTCAACTCCTTAAGTCTGTTCATCAGTTCACCCCGCCAAGTACTCTCACCAAGTTGACTCTTTAAGTCCGCTCATCAAGTCGCGCCACCCAGTACTCTCACCAAGTCGACTATTTAAGTCCGTTAATCAAGTCACCCCACCAAGTACTCCCACCAAGTCGACTCTTTAAGTCTGTTCATCAGTTCACCTCGCCAAGTACTCTCACCAAGTTGACTCTTTAAGTCCGCTCATCAAGTCGCACCACCAAGTACTCTCACCAAGTCGACTCTTTAAGTCCGTTCATCAAGTCACCCCACCAAGTACTCTAACCAAGTCGATTCTTCAAGTGCATTCATCAAGTCACCCCACCAAGTACTCTCACCAACTCGACTCTTTAAGTCCGTTCATCAAGTCACCCCACCAAGTACTCTCACCGAGTCAACTCTTTAGGTCCGTTCATCAAGTCATCCCACCAAGTCGACCCTTTAAGTTCGTTCATCAAGTCACCCCACCAAGTACTCTCACCAAGTCGACTATTTAAGTTCTTTCATAAAGTCACCCCACCAAGTTGACTCTTTAAGTCCGTTCATCAAGTCACCAGAACAAGTACTATCACCAAGTCGACTCGTTAAGTTTGTTCATCAAGTCACCCCACCAAGTACTCTCACCAAGTCAACTCTTTAGTTCCGTTCATCAAGTCACCCCACCAAGTCGACCCTTTAAGTCCGTTCATCAATTCACCCCACCAATTACTCTCACCAGGTGAACTCTTTAGCTCCGTTCATCAAGTCACCCCACCAAGTCGACCCTTTAAGTCTGTTCATCAAGTCACCCCACCAAGTACTCTCACCAAGTCGACTCTTTAAGTCCTTTCATCAAGTCACCCTACCAAGTCGACTCTTTAAGTTCGTTCATCAAGTCACCAGAACAAGTACTCTCACCAAGTCAAGTCTTTAAGTTCGTTCATCAATTCACCCCACCAGGTCGGCCCACCAAGTACTCTCACCAAGTCGATTGTTTAAGTCCGTTCATCAGTTCACCCCGCCAAGTACTCTCACCAAGTTGACTCTTTAAGTCCGCTCATCAAGTCGCACCACCAAGTACTCTCACCAAGTCGACTCTTTAAGTTCGTTCATCAAGTCACCCCACCAAGTACTCTAACCAAGTTGATTCTTCAAGTGCGTTCATCAAGTCACCCCACCAAGTACTCTCACCAAGTCGACTCTTTAAGTCTATTCATCAAGTCAACCCACCAAGTACTCTCACCAAGTCAACTCTTTAGGTCCGTTCATCAAGTCACCCCACCAAGTCGACCCTTTAAGTCCGTTCATCAAGTCACCCCAGCAAGTACTCTCACTGAGTCGACTCTTTAAGTCCTTTCATCAAGTCACCCCACCAAGTTGACTCTTTAAGTCCGTTCATCAAGTCACCAGAACAAGTACTCCCACCAAGTCGACTCTTTAAGTCTGTCCATCAAGTCACCCCACCAGGTCGGCCCACCAAGTACTCAAACCAAGTCGACTCTTTAAGTCTGTTCATCAGTTCACCCCGCCAAGTACTCTCACCATGTTGACTCTTTAAGTCTGCTCATCATGTCGCGCCACCGAGTACTCTCAACAAGTAGACTCTTTAAGTTCGTTCATCAAGTCACCCCACCAAGTACTCTCACCAAGTTGACTCCTTAAGTCCGTTCATCAATTCACCCCGCCAAGTACTCTCACCAAGTTGACTCTTTATGTCCGCTCATGAAGTCGCCCCACCAAGTACTCTCACCAAGTCAACTCTTTACATCCGTTCATCAAGCCACCCCACAAAGTACTATAACAAAGTCGATTCTTGAAGTGCGTTCATCAAGTCACCCCACCAAGGACTATCACCAAGTCAACTCTTTAAGTTTGTTCATCAAGTCACCCCTCAAACTACTCTCACCAAGTCAACTCTTTAGGTCTGTTCATCAAGTCACCCCACCAAGTCGACCCTTTAAGTCCATT
Organism: Cupressus sempervirens; assembly: GCA_028749045.1. Lineage (NCBI taxonomy): Eukaryota > Viridiplantae > Streptophyta > Pinopsida > Cupressales > Cupressaceae > Cupressus > Cupressus sempervirens. The sequence goes on along the minus strand of CM053792.1, from coordinate 684,383,178 downwards.
CAACAAGTCACCCCACCAAGTGGACTCTTCAAGTCTACTCATCAAGTCGAGCCACCAAGTACTCTCACCAAGTCGACTCTTTGAGTCTGTTCATCAAGTCACCCCACCAAGTACTCTAACCAAGTCGATTCTTCAAGTGCGTTCATCAAGTCACCCCACCAAGGACTCTCACCAAGTCGACTCTTTAAGTCTGTTCATCAAGCCACCCCACCAAGTACTCTCACCAAGTCAACTCTTTAGGTCCTTTCATCAAGTCACCGCACCAAGTCGACCCTTTAAGTCCGTTCATCAAGTCACCCCACCAAGTACTCTCACCAAGTCAACTCTTTAAGTCCTTTCATCAAGTCACCCCACCAAGTCGACTCTTTAAGTCCGTTCATCAAGTCACCAGAACAAGTACTCTCACCAAGTCGACTCTTTAAGTCCGTTCATCAAGTCACCCCACCCAATCGACCCTTTAAGTCCATTCATCAACTCACCCCACCAAGTACTCTCACCAAGTCGACTCTTTAAGTCCATTCATCAAGTCACCCCACCAAGTCGACTCTTTAAGTCCGTTCATCAAGTCACCAGAACAAGTACTCTCACCAAGTCGACTCTTTATGTCCGTTCATCAAGTCACCCAACCAGGTCAGCCCACCAAGTACTCTCACCAAGTCGACTCTTTAAGTCCATTTATCAGTTCACCCCGCCAACTACTCTCACCAAGTTGACTCTTTAAGTCCGCTCATCAAGTAACGCCACAGAGTACTCTCACCAAGTCGACTCTTTAAGTTCGTTAATCAAGTCACCCGACCAAGTACTCTAACCAAGTCGATTCTTCAAGTGCGTTCATCAAGTCACCCCACCAAGTACTCTCACCAAGTCAACTTTTTAGGTCAGTTCATCAACTCAACCCGCCAAATTGACCCTTTAAGTCCGTTCATCAAGTCACCCCACCAAGTACTCTCACCAAGTCGACTCTTTAAGTCCTTTCATCAAGTCACCCCACCAAGTCGAGTGTTTAAGTTCGTTCATCAAGTCACCAGAACAAGTACTCTCACCAAGTCGACTGTTTAAGTCCATTCATCAAGTCACCCCACCAGGTCGGCCCACCAAGTACTCCCACCAAATCGGCTCTTTAAGTCCGTTTATCAGTTCGCCCCGCCAAGTACTCTCAAAAAGTTGACTCCTTAAGTCCGCTCATCAAGTCGCGCCACCAAGTACTCTCACCAAGTCGAGTCTTTAAGTCCATTCATCAAGTCACCCCACCAAGTACTCTAACTAAGTCGATTCTTCAAGTTCGTTCATCAAGTCACCCCACCAAGTCGTCTCTTTAAGTATGTTCATCAAGTCACCCAACCAAGTACTCTCACCAAGACAACTCTTTAGGTCCGTTCATCAAGTCAACCCACCAAGTCGACCCTTTAAGTCCGTTCATCAAGTCGCCCCACCAAGTACTCTCACCAAGTCGACTCTTCAAGTAATTTCATCAAGTCACCCCACCAAGTCGACTCTTGAAGTCCGTTCATCAACTCACCAGAACAAGTACTCTCACCAAGTCGACTCTTTAAGTCCGTTCATCAAGTCACCCCACCAGGTCGGTCGACCAAGTAATCCCACCAAGTCGACTCTTTAAGTCTGTTCATCAGTTCACCCCGCCAAGAACTCTCACCAAGTTGACTCTTTTAGTCCGCTGATCAAGTCGCGCCACCAAGTACTCTCACCAAGTTGACTCTTTGAGTCCATTCATCAAGTCACCCCACCAAGTACTCTAACCAAGTCGACTATTTAAGTCCGTTCATCAAGTCACCAAAACAAGTACTCTCACCAAGTCGACTCTTTAAGTCCGTTCATCAAGTCACCAAAACAAGTACTCTCACCAAGTCGACTCTTTAAGTCCGTTCATCAAGTCACCCCACCAAGTCGACCCTTTAAGTCCGTTCATCAAGTCACCCCACCAAGTACTCTCACCAAGTAGACTCTTTAAGTCATTTCATCAAGTCACCCCACCAAGTCGACTCTTTAAGTCTGTTCATCAAGTCACCAAAACAAGTACTCTCACCAAGTCGACTCTTTAAGTCCTTTCAGCAAGTCACCCCACCAAGTCGGCCCACCAAGTTCTCTCACCAAGTCGACTCTTTAAGTCCGTTCATCAGTTCACCCTGCCAAGTACTCTCAGCAAGTTGACTCTTTAAGTCCGCTCATCAGGTCGCGGCACCGAGTACCCTCACCAAGTCTACTCTTTAAGTTCGTAATTTCAAATCATTTATAGTTGCAAGGGGTCCTTAAGCTGACATCCATCTTTCGCTCTAGTCTAAGGATTGCTCCTCTTGGTTCTTCTTGCCTTCTGGTCCACCACTCTACCATCCCGTAATAGGGCGACAAGCATGGAGGATGGTAGTGCAAGTAAGAATCCCAAGCGGGGAAACACTGAGAAAGACAAAGAGGATATGATGCCCAAAACACCCTTCTTGAAAATGAGGCGAATAACCAATACCAATGTCAATATCATAAAAGGATATACAAAAGGCAGTTGCATATCACAACGCAAGCGTCGACACTTCCATTTCAACCATGATGAGCAATGTTGATGTGGCACTTGATTTTGAGGATATCAAGGAAGAGGATGTCAATGAAACCGATTTTTGATCGAGGTTGGATGAGTTGGGGAAGGTTGCTATCAAGAAGAAGCATTTGGGCACCCTTTTCTCTCTCAAACCTTTTATTGGATTTGAGAAAGAATATGAGAAGGATGATGAAAGGATACTACAAGTAGCAAGTGGCGCAGCGAAGTCAGCGGAACTCAGGGCGAAGCACACACCTTGTCCTCCTACGGAAGAAGTTAATGAAAGGCTAGCTAAGTTCATTGCCTTAGCTAAGAAGATGAAAAAAAAGGCAAGATTTATATTAGAAAATCATTTGATGTAAGCCCAAGTGGCAAATTTCCCCTTTCTTCTAGAATAGGACAAGTGTCTATTTATGATTGGCCGCCATTTTGGTGCCTTCTCATTGGTTGCCACTTTTTGCACTTTTTTCATTGGTCCATTGATGAGGTGGCATCTTCTCATTGGCCGATGGGGTGCCAACCCTAATTAGGGTTTTGAGGATCCATTCTGGATCGTTGATCTTGTTTTGATCTCCACCATCTGTTGTATTTCTAGCCCCTATAAAAGGCCATTTGCTCTCATTTGTAAAGGGGTTGGAGAAATTGTTGCGAAGATAATACCAAAATTGCTCTCCTTTTCATTGTTGTGATTTGCATGTTGATTAAGAATATTGGGTATTATTGCATGTTTTCTACTTCCACTTTGTTAGATTTTTTTTCGAGTTGTTAAAGTTGGTTCCATTTCAAGTTGTTTAAGTGAGGTTAGAGTAGATGAATAGTTGTATGATAGCATTGGTAAATGTTTGATAGGGATCAATACTAGACCACTAGCATCCTAGCGGCTGGTTGGGAAGCTTTTTGCGGTAAACTAGTTTATTATTCCTTTGAATCATTGCACCTGTGGAAGTGAGGCCGCTGGTTAGCTCTCATTAGGTTCGATCCCTGTCCATTTGCTAACCTTCCATTCCTAAGAGTAGGAGTAGAATAGTGAGTACCTGGGTAGTCGAAGCTTAGAGAAGCAAGTTAGAGGAGTAAGTTAAGTATTAGAGCACATCCATTCACCTCCCATAACCATCGCTTTCCCATCAACATCATCCCTGGCAGACACATCCTTCATCACCACCACCATCAACATTATCTGCCACTCGCATATTTCACAAACCCATCATCATCTCCATCATTCCACCAAAGTCCAAGTCATCCTCGAATGAATAGCGTAAGGCCACCTATGTGATTAGCAACAAATCACATCGATAAAACTGAGCGAGTATCCAATGATGTAAGGAACATTGGAGCTATTGCTTTTGTCTTCATGAGTAATAACTTTTCAAGAGAGGAGTTGCATGTTTGATATCCAATATTGAATATTCAAATCCTAATATGTTATGTAAGTGATACAAAACTCACATCAACACATTGGTGCCTTCCCTCATCTATTTTGCTTCAATTGAATCTACTGCCACCAAATCTTTGCATTACCATTCAATTTGGCTTTTGCAAATTTGACCCTATCAGGATCCTCGATATCTTCATACTCAATGTTCTAATTAACTGATCCAATCAATCAATTCCTCCAAGTTAAGATTTCCCAAAAATGTGGGAACCTTGAACTTAGTTCTTTTTCCAATCTTGGAGATGGCCCTACAAAGTTTTTCTTCCTCTGGGTTCAAAGCTTCATCTTCAACTTCAGGCTCGATTTTTCTTTCTCTTTCATCTCTTACGACAAGATTCATCCCTTTGCACACTTTTTCTTGTAATGTTTGTAGTTGTCTTTCAAGGGCTCTAAAACTCTCGAGTAATACCTCCACCTCTTCCACCACGTTCCCTTCTCGAGGTATTTTCGCGCTTTCACTGAAACCATAGTGCAAATTGTCTCACAATCGGCAATTTGTCTACACACTCAGCCCAAACCATGGTCATAGTGCAAGCCGGCTGACAATCCGCTATCTATTTACACACTTAGGAACTCCTCCTCTAATACCACTTGATGAAGGGTGCTCCCTCACATGGGTGCCTTCCTTATATAGGCAATTTTACACCGCCCAAGAAGATTCTAGACATCAAATCCTAACCCTTTAGCCTGACTAACCCTAAAATTACATACAAGTTCGGCTCAAAATATTTATGACATTTATTTTGAAAAATTCGAATGGCCCAAATTTGGAAGACCATAACTTGCAAACTGTTCACCCGATTGGCCCCATTCTAGATCCTTAGCTTTTGATCTATAGGTATAATGTGTGCAAACTCCAATTGGCATCATTTAGGAGCCTCTTTGAAGCCTCTAAAGCCTTCAAAATTCAGCTTGAACTTTTTCTACCAATTTTTCATATGAAAAATTTCTAATAACTTCACAAATACTCATGATATGGTAGTTAACCTTAATTGGCAGGCTGATTTATCCAAAGATGAACCTCCACCTCTAAAATTTTGACATTTCGAGCTCGTATGACTTACTATGTAGCGAGCCTCCACAAAGAATAACTCTGCACTAAGCAACCCTTATTCAAGAAACAGAAGAGAGATATTTTTGGTTGACACAAGATTGCTCTTATACCTAAGATGCTCTTGCATCACAAGAGGAAGATGGACCTATCTAAATTACAATGATTTAGATGTGACAAATTTGATCATCTTGCAATAAAGTCCCCTAACAAGTCTAAATCTCAAGTTTCCATTGCCGAAGTTAATACAGAAAGCTCAAATAAGGACTAAGAAAGACGTATATATTCAACCCTTTCAAGCCAAGTAACCACTTATCTAAATACTTTGGTTATGAAAGATCCCCAATACCAGAGGTCTTGGAAATTGTTGTTTGTTTCACAATTTGAGTCTTTAGCTAGCGTTTGGCGTCTCTGGAAGACTTTTCTCAATTCTGAATTTTTTGTTTTCTTGCTGGCTTTTCAATTGTTTTTGGATTTTTGAAGATATATGCAAAAATAAAAGATAACTAACAAACAAATTTGAACTACATATAATAAACAACATTCATTATTGAAAATACTTGACAATCTAGAAATGCCTCAAACCATACCAAGAATAATAATCAGATTTATGCATTCAAATAGAAAGACTACCAATGTTGATTGCTGCCTCAAATATGTTAAAGTAACTAAGATCATTTCTGCAAATGTAGAATCATGGCCATTGTTATCGATGATTTCCAAATGCAGATTTGGATCTCATATAAATATGAAAAGAGGAGATACGTCTCTTCAAGAGACGTGCCTATAGTTAATCATCTTTAGTTAACTATAACTCACCTTCAAGCATATATATAATATTAATATATTAACTATATATGTAATATATTATTATATTATTATATAATAATATATAATGTATAATATATATAATATATATTATATTACACACACACACACACACACACACACATATATATCATTCTTATTAATATAATAAGACATAAAACAATGTTCATATAAATCATGAATACAAATACTCAATGTAATGAGTATATCACTTCAACTTATGCTATACTTCAACTCTCCCTCTTAGCAAGGGAGAAGTGAAAAACACATTTTATGAGATATCAGTATCAAGGATATCTATACACAACATATTATTTGACTTTAACACTTTGAAATATGACTTGTCAAATAACTACAATCACAATGGTATGAACATTATCATAATATATATTATGATCTCTAATTGTCCAAAGCAATATCTAGAGTAATCATAATGCTTTTGTTATCAATGACTTCCAGTGTATCCAAAACAAAAACTGTCATAATAACAAGCCTATCATTTGCAAGATCGTCATCTTACAAAGATTACCTTTTGTCTATTCATTATCATGGTGTTCGGCAAAATCCAGCTAAAAGAATCATGATAGCAGGTCTACCAGTTACAAAATCGTCATCTTATAATGGTTACCTTTTGTTTATATGTCAATGAAAGATCGTCATCTTTCATTACATATCATAGGTGAAATAGTAACCACTATTAACAAAGTCAGAGGATGGTACAAAGGCTTTCACCTCAATTTTCTCTTAGAGAAGAATGCATTTCAAGGAATTTTACTTAGAACTTCTTCTCATAGAGAAGATATCATTCACCAAGGATTGCATCTCAAAATTTCTCCCTCTAAACATCGATCCTGGGAAGTCAAGTCCTCTAATTACTTCCTTAGAAATTCTCTTCACCCAAAGATAATTCATCACTTCCTCATGATATACATAGGAGTAGGCCCATCACATCATGCAGTCACCCACCTGTATTTCTAGACTCCCTCTAAGTATCAATCTTCTAAGCTTTTGTGTTGTCGAAGAAGAAGTGTCATACTCCCTCTTAATGTAGAACAATCTCATTATCTCAATCATCAAGCATGTTTGCTTTGAGAGCCTCAATTTATCTATATTGATTATCAGGGTCTTTGGAGCTACTATCATTAGAGTGAGTCTGCACAATATTTGGTAGCATATATAAAGTACCAACCTTCTTTTCCTATAAGAATATCCTCAAACATAAAGGAAAAGATCAAATCAAATAACACTTATAATATGTATAGAATTACAAATAGATGAATAGATAAATGTAAAGGATACAAGTACTTATCTGTCAATGAGGGTCGTGGAATATCTCCTTTTCAAGTGGGAATGAAACATTGGCTTTTAATCCTCCCGACAATGTAAAATTCCCACTCTTATATCGTTTGAACACTTTTACATCACATCAAGTTTGATGACTTCTTTCTAAGTTCGAACTTGTTCTTTTCATCCATTGAAGCTCAAAACATTCATTAAGCTTAATAGTAGAAGCTAACACAAACTCGTCCACAATACGCCAATCTCTTGATTTAGTATGATTGTGCCACTTGAATTCAACTCTACAACTCATATGTCAAGTTTCATTTATCAAAGAGAGACTCGTAGATAGTTTAATTAAAGTCACAACTTTCTTATGATGTACACAAGGGGTAGTTGACAATAGAATATTATTGTGATATAATAGAGCTTAGTTTAATAGTGGAAGAGAAAGTGGATCAGATAGAATGTTCAAATATTCACATAATTGCATGAATTACAATCCTCTTGACTATTACATTTTATCGATCATCGAAGATTCCATCACAACATTGGTTTACTCCCTCTGAATCAATATGATCAATAACACTTACGGTTGATGAAACCATATCTTCTACCTGCTCCCTCTCTTTCAAGGTTGCTGGAAATGTCAGCCTCCCTCTGAATCTTAATATACCTCTTTTCCCTACAAGAACATTCTTGAAGGAAAAGATTAAGGCACAAGGCTCATATAGTACATGTAGAAATAAAAAAATAAATAAGAGAGAAACTAATATATTGCTCAACTTAGTCATTTATATAGAGAAGACCCCAAATCTTACATTGGCGTGAAGCCATTTATATAAGATCGGATACAATCCCTAATCTATAAGAATTTTATTCTATTACTTAAATATTGAAATTCATTGATCATGATTAGATTTTATTTCCTATATATTCGTAATGGAAATATTAGAAAATTCACAAAATCGTTAACAATCTAAATTCTTTAATAAAGGTAAACATTCCCATCATGATTCTACTTACCTTGCTTATGTCAATGTTTGAAGGGGATTAGGTGAATATTCCTGAAACACATGATTATATTTGAAGTGCTTCTTTATACCTAATTTGATAGTCGTTACCATGCTCTCAGTTCTACTAACGTATGGGTTTGACCCCAAACTATGCGTCAGGTAACAAGGGTCGCTGAACTCATAAAGGTCAACCTAAGCATCAGTCATACTTAGCGGTACCTTCCTGAACTACGTTTATATTGTGCACCCTTTCCACTTTGTTCCTCCATGCTGGAAGATCACATGTGTTATATCCATCAAACCACCACTGTTTTTAAATGTAAAGGGACTGAACACGATCCTCCAAGATGATAGAGATTTGTAACCCCTAACCACACTACAAATAGATGAATTCTGCCCTTGAATCCTCTATTAGGTACCTCCTCCAAGATGCTTTAAAAAATAATTTGGATAAATTCTATTTTTGTTAACTTTGTTCAGACTTTTGAGAAAATAACTATTGCGATATAAATCTCTATGTAGGAACAATCCTTCGACTAAGTGTAAATAACCGATGATAAGACTATCATTTTCAGTCTTCCTATTATTTTGTATGCCAAATAGAATCATCATTATAGTAGTTCACAAAATTATGCACCACTTAATTTATGAAATGAATACTTCAAAGTAATGGTATGAACTCCATTTGTCAACATTTAGTCATTCTCTAACAATGATCTGATTTGCTTCAGACCATAAATTTCAATGCTTGTATGCCCTAGTGTCCCAACAATAATCATGACTACGTACATGGATCTTTTTGTGTCTTTATTTCAAATGTAGACATATGAATTTCTATTTTTATGCGTCTTCCTCCCTATTTCATTTGTCCCTGATTTATTTTGCATTCGCATTTCTTCTAGTGTCTGCAAGCTTCCCAATATTACCACCAATCTCATTGGGGCTTCCATTTCCCTTAACTCTCTTATCTTCGTTTTTTTCTATTGCTTCCTGTCTATTTCATCTTGCAGATATATATACCTAATGTATAAAGGTTAGTCCTTGGGCAGGGTCCACTTTTTCAAGAAGATCACACAACTTTATTTAGGCTCAACATGCTCTACTACATTTGATGTAACACGCTGACTCCATGCCCTTCAAAAAATTTCAACAATTGACCCCCCAAGCCTAGTTGATGTCCATTAATAATTTCATGTATTATAAGCACTGAATACATTATAATACTCCTGCAGTTTTGAAGAAATTAATTTAAGTTACATCTGCAGTTGGCTCTGATACCATGTTAAAGTAACTAAGATCATGTCTGCAAATATAGAATCATGGCCATTGTTATTGATGATTTCCAAATGGAGATTTGGATCTCATGAAGAGGAGACATGTCTCTTCAAGAGACAATGTCCCTATAGTTATTCATTTTTAGTTAACTATATGTATAACTCACCTTTAAGCATATATGTAATATTAATATATTAAATATATATGTAATATATTATTATATTATTATATAATAATATTTAATGTATAATATTTATTATATATATTATATTACATATAATATATATATATATATATATATATATATATATATATATATATATATATATATATATATATATATATATATATATATATAATTCTTATCAATAATATAAGACAAAAAACAATGTTCATATAAATCATGCATACAAATACTCTGTGTAATGAGTATATCACTTCGATTGGTGCTATACTTCAACAAAATACTGATGCCTTAGCTACAAATAATGGCTGCCCAACTAAAAATGGGTCTCCCACAAGTTGTCTACAAAGAAATCAATTGCTTCTCGGATCTCACTATTACCAATATCTCAGAATTCAATCACCAAAACACTTGTTGAGGTTTGTGTCCCAACAATCCAAACCTGAGGGTTTCGTCCCAAGCCACAAAATTGCTCTCCCAAAGCATTTCCAAATATCATAAGCTTCAAATGTCAAAAGATAATGAACAATTAGGTCTTCATTGTTGAAACTTGAGCCCAGAAATCAGTGATGATCAACAACAAAACAAAAGAGTCCAAAACTGAAACAACAAACACCAAAAATATCTTTGGAAAAGCCTTCGAGACTAAAAGGAAAAACCCAGCCACACAACAAAGGATCATTTTATTGAGAATAAAATTTTAAGTGTACAATATCCTTTGCTTGATGCAAATATATAACAATAGGAGAGACTCTTCACATTATAACCGAAGGTCTCTTGAGATTCCCATAACTCCTATAATTAATCATAACTCTTCGGATATTCATACCTCAATGCATGTGAATGACACATGTCATTTACGTTTAATATTACAAATTTTACTTAAGTGACCTTTTCAACTGAAAATGACAATAACGGTAATAATGTCCAGATTTCGAGAGATAAAGATCTCTATCACGGATACAAGCTTTAACACTCCCTCTTAGAAAGAGAGAGATCTTTAGCTGAGATGTCACAGAAAACTGCAACCAAAAAATGTCAATAATAAATTCAGATCATACAAATTCAAAACATAATTCATGGAGTTAACATGAAAACCTGTAACAATGAGTCATCTTCATGGAATCACTCAACATGAAAATCTATAACACTTACTCACATTCATGGAATCACTCAACATGAAAAGATTTGTAAGACTCAACTAAGCCTTTTTTTCATAGACTCTTCCAACGTGAACTGCCATAGAATCTCTCAACATGACAGCCAACTCCCATCACGGAATCTCTCAACGTGATGACATCATGGACTCTTTCAACAATATGTTCACTATCGCATAGTGAAACAGTTATCATAGTTGATCTTACAATCTCATTTATTCACACAAGAATATGCATAACAAAATAAGACTTAGTTCCATTTAAGTCTCAAATTTTACAAATGCCACAAGCATTATACGCATATATGAAAATGAAGAGGATTCCATAAGCACTCCCTCTTAATTATGAATCCTCCCTCTGAAGCTAAAATCTCTTTAAAAGTCAACATCTCCCTCTTAAGGATCACAAGCTTCCTCTAAATGCAAAAATTATCTCCCCATGATTGCAATCGGCACTTTCATGTTCATCAATCTCTCATCAATCAAAATGTGACCTACAACCATGGGAGATTAATCAATCCATCATAAATATTTATCTCAAGCCACACATAGATATATACACACAAGAGATTTTGATTTGTGCCTCTATAACCAATGTAATGCTCATGGCATCAAAATACATTTACTATTAAAATACCATATGAATAATAAAAGGAAATACTTATCTGAAAATATCTTGTCCACGAAGGGAAAAGAAATATGCTTGCTTTTCTTCTTAAAAAATGTTCGTATTTTTGTTGACCCCCAGCCTGAACTTCTTCCTGATACTTGGTCTTGCATGGATCCAATGGATACAATATGGTTGTACTGAGGAGCCCTCCTACAGGGCCTGATGCGGCCTCTACCAAATATTCAAACTACCCACCCATTGCATAAAAAGCTTCCTCTGATTCCACCAAACGAATTACACGAGAGATAATTGGATATGGATAGTCATCATAATTTTAAAACCAATCCCTCCACCAAGTTGGATGCATATTCTGTATAGGACAATACTAGCATTGCTAGTCTTTGCAAGCCATGCATTGAACCAATACAATATAGGAAATATATCTCAATACAGGTTTTATTCACAATGGAGCATGAATTTCTCTTAGGCAAAATTTCTAAAGTAGTGTCAATCGTTCTTGTAACACAACCAAGGTGGGTGCTAAGATGAGAATCAAACAAGAAGATGCGAGCATTAAAAAAAATATTCATCACAAATCATTAAAAAACAAAGGTTGCATAAAAGACCAAGAGTCGATGGTTATAATGGACAATTGACACCTCCAAGTAACGGTTTCTCATAAGACGACAATAATAACATAGAAACCATGCATCTTTAGAACGAATAGAACACAAAAATAATGTTGAGACTTCCAAGACGGGAAGACACGTAGGAAGATGATCAAGCCTGCATGCACCCAGATCAAATATGACCTCAACGAATACCAACCTCTCAGAATGGCATCTATATTGGCAAAACACATATATCGATCATCATCAAAAATTGACAAGTCACATAAGAGACCCACAGTAATGAAGAAAGAGCCAAAACATCAAAAATCAGAAGTAGCAATCAACATGGCATACATGGAAAGAAACTTTTGTAGAATATTTTGTCATTAGAACTTAAGCTTTCCAGAGAGAAGATTATGAAAATAAATAAATTTCTGATCAACCACACAAGCATGCATATAATCAGAAATCTTGATCATCGACAAGAGTATGCTATCCATATGTAAATACAAAACTAGATTGAAAGGATAGGGGATCAAACATAGATACATAAAAGTGCAGAACAGAAGAAAAGCAACACACAATAAATAATCTCAAATACATTCAAGTAAGGAACCTTGAACCAGGATAGGCATCGATCCCTTGACCTTCAAATAGGATAAAAAAAACGAAACTACTTTTTGCATGTCAAGTGATTGTTGTCATCTAACTAGGCTCTGATACCATGTTAAAACTTGAACCCAGAAATCAATGATGATCAACAACAAAAGAAAAGAGTCCAAAACTGAAACAACAAACACCAAAAATATCCTGGAAAAACCCTTCGAGACTGAAGGGGAAAACCCAACCACACAACAAAGGATCATTTTATTGAGAATAAAATTTTAAGTGTACAATATCCTTTGCTTGATACAAATATATAACAATAGAAGAGACTCTTCACATTATAACCGAAGGTCTCTTGAGATTCCCATAACTCCTATAATTAATTATAACTCTTCGGATATTCATGCCTCAATGCATGTGAATGACACATGTCATTTACATTTAATATCACAAATTAAACTTAAGTGACCTTTTCAGCTGAAAATGACAATCACGGTAATAACATCCAGATTTCGAGAGATAAACATCTCTATCGCGGCTACAAGCTTTAACATTCATCTTCTTATAACTCCTCCCAAGTGCAAATTGAACCCTAAATGAGACTTACACTTTGCACTTTATAATAAAATAACATTTTCCCAAATAAAGTCATCCAGGCTATAGGAAAAACATTACTTTATTAAAATGTCATAACTCAAAGCGCCGAAAAGTCCCCGGATAGTGAAAATAGTTTATAATAATTCAAGGCCTTTCCAACGAGCTATAACACAAGGGCACATCTGACCAAACGAAGCAGTATTCCCCTTATTACTCTAAAATGGCTATATAAATAGCCTTATTATAAATTATGATGGGTTTTCATAATTTTCTCCTATCAAAAATTTTGATTCTGTAATTTGCAAAGTTGTGTGGGATTCCTTTGTGGGTTTTACCATTTTTTCTCAAAAACAAAGCTTTGTATTGTCTTGTTTTGAATGATTTTTCAGCTCAAAAATCATGCTAGGTTTTGATCGATTTTTCAGCTCAAAAATCATGTTTTCTTTTTCCAATTTTTCTCCTAAAAATTTGTGCCTTTTTTGCAGTTTATTTTGAGGCATCATGCTCATCTACAAAGTTTGGATGGTTTTGAGGCATCATGCTCATCATGGTAGTTGTTCTCAATGCTTGTCTCTGTCTCCACGGAAGAGAAGTTTTGTTATCCAACATCAAGATGGATACTTTATGATGATTTCTGGTCAAATGTTTTGCTAATTCTGGGAGGGTTAGTGGCAAACTCGTCTCAATGGTAGAGTCAGTGGCAAGCTCTTGTCTCTTGTTGTAAAGTATTTTGAAGAAGAGTGCACTCTCCTCTATTCTTTTATGGGCGATTTTTGGCTTCTTGGTCACTAACACGTTGTAGATCCAGTGAGGGTCTCAGCAGCAGCAGAATGTTTAGTAGAACTTGTGACCATCAGACAAAAGTTATAGAATGACCATTAAGGGGGAGTAGTAGAATATTATAATGTTTCTTTAATGGTCATCTTAGTTAGTCTTTAGTTTATTAAATAGTTTCTCTTTTCGTCTTTAGTTCACGATTGTTTCTTTTAGAAACATTGTCTTTGTAAATCTACATAAGGAGCTTTCATCTCCTTTGTTTAATACAATTATAACAGCATCAATTTACCAAAACACTCACTCCATTTTGGATAACAAACACCTAAAGAAGCATTCACAAAAGTAAAACCTGATCCAAGGAGTCTCATGATATAGACATCGAAGATCACGAGTCTCATCAAAATATGTAAGAAGATCCTAATCCAAGGATTCAGAGGGAGACCCATGAACTAGAAGACAACAATCAAAATAAACCCATGAACCCTACTGATAAGCCTAGAAACACTACAATAAATCGCAAAAGACCTCTTTGGGAAAGAAAAATAATTCAAGAAGCTGAAAACTATGCAGACCCAAAAGGAACCTTCAGGAAAAGCAAAAGACCACATTGATACTCCAAATTTGTTTCCCTTATGAGAGAAATTATCAAATCACAATATTCTAATGTTGAGGAAGCTCTTGATTATCAAATTTACAAAGATAACATGACAAAAGAATACCAATGTATTCTTAAGAACGATATTTGGGACATTATACCTAGACCTAAAGATAAATTAGTAGTTTCATCTAAATGGCTCTTCAAAATCAAACATGTTGTAGATGATAGTATTGAAAAATATAAAGCAAGTTTTGTTGTTCAAGGATTTTCCCAAAAGGAAGGAATTGATTATACAGAAACTTTTTCTCCTATTGCTTGATATACCTTAGTCAGGACAGTGATTGCTATTGATGCATCAAAGGGATGAAAAATTCATCAAGTGGATGTGAAGACTGCCTTTCTTAATGGTATAATAGAAGTCTACCTAGAGAAAACTAAAGGGTTTGTGGTACGTGATAATAAGTCTCATGTTTTCTAGTTGAAGAAGGCCCTATATGGACTCCAAGCTCTTGGTACAAAAGGCTAGACAAATATCTTTCAAGAATAGATTTCTCCCAGAATGATGTAGATCCGAACCATTATTTCAAGATAATAAATGGTGATATGTTAATAGGCATTCTTTATGTTGATGACTTACGAATTACAACAGAAGGCCACCTCATCACCCATTGTAAATAAGATCCAGCATCCAAGTTTGACATGGACTTAGGTCTTCAACAATAATTTCTCGGTTTAGTATGGTAGCATGCGGAGGGCATTTCTCTAAACCAAGGAAAATACACTATTGATATTTTGAAGAGATTCAAAATAATGGGCTACAAACCAATGTCTACACCATGGAGACAAATTCACACAAGCTAACAAAAGCAGTAGCAAACTCAAAATCGGCAAACTCTACTCTCTACCGGTAGATGGTTGGATCCTTGATGTACTTAGTCAACACTAGACGCCATTTTCTATGTAACAAATGCACCCAATCAAGTCACATGTAAACCAAGACAATTAAACCTTGTCACACTAAAACACATTATGAGAAATTTGTGTGGTACACTCGGATATGGATTATTATATGATAACAAGGATATAAATCTACATGGATATACTGACTCAAATTGGGTAGAAAGCATAGTTGATCGCAAGAGCACCTCAAGATGTTGTTCCAGCTATGATTTCATGGTTTAGTAGGTGTTGGTTCCCAAAACCATAGATTGGAAATCCAAGAGTTTTACCAATTCTCTAATAGGATTACTCAATCAATTTGGCCAATGAAATAACCTCCTCATTCAATTCCCTCGCACTTTAGGCTCCACTTAACCTAGGCGGGTAAACCTTCACCTTAAACCCTGATCACTTGGTTCAACGTTTTTCGATAGAGAATTTAGACTTTGAGTTCTTAAGTTGGCAAAATCTGTAAAATCGACCAAATAAAAAGTTATATGAATGCTTTGAGATATGTACTTGTGAGATGATTATATAATTTAAATGAAGGCAATAGCGTTTATGAGTTATGGATATGGCAGAATATTGATCTTCAAGGCCTCATACATCAGCCCACTTTCACGAAATAAATTGTGGACCAGTCCCTTATCCAACCTTGGGTAAATAAAGTCAAACTTGATAAGGAAATGGATCTTTTAGAGGTCTTAAAGTATTTATTTTGCTACAAAACATCAACAAGTTGTTTTTCTCTGCTCAGGAGTGGTTATATCAATAGAAGCATTATCTCAATTTTTCATCGCCAAGAATATATATATATATATATAGATATAATATTATGTGAGATATAATATAATATATTTACATATATCTAAAATACTATTATTAAGGAAATCATTTGACATTGTTATGGATTGAAACCCGATTAGAGATCGGGCATGAAGAGGCACCTTTTCATGAGACATACCCATGAATGGGCATGTCTCCACCTTGTGGAGACATGTCCGCTCATGGATATGAATACTCGTATCCTTAATAATGTAGATCTGGTCCAAAGGAAAGACATCAAAATCAATATATGTTCTGCCCTTTGGAGTTCAGTGACTACAATTATCAGATTCAGAATTACAAATCAATATTCAGTTTCTCTCAATATTGAACTGTCATTTCATACACATTTGCAGCGATCCTCCCAAAACTAACATGGTGTCACAGCCTAGGTCTTCTGAAGAAAGATTCACTGCTTAAAGGAAGATCCTAAAGAGAGGTTGTTTGTGATATTGGTGGAAAAATGTATAGGATGAAATGAAAAGTAGAGCAAAGGACGCTCAGAAATAGATGTCAAAGAAAGAACAATTTCTCAATTTACAGAATCATACTCAACACCAATTTGTTGCACAATGTGACATTAACTGTAAATATGAGAATAGATTAAAACATATAAAACATGAAAACATTTGCATCGCATAATGTGTTTCAAATACAATCAGAAAATCTTAAGGAAAACTCTGCAACATTGTTATGGTAAGGATACTTACTCGCTATTGTTGTTTGTAATATTCAAACAATCAACTTTGGTCAATGGCATGCTATATATATATATATATATATATCTGTCTCATGGTGTATGCAAAATTGACAAGGATATGAAGGGTTTGGTTAGAGCAGATATATTTCCTTTCATAATTCTTAATTCAGATAACAAGGGTTTATAACCCCAACTCTATTCATATTTCCATCAGTGTTATTTGTGTGTTCTCCAGTCACACGATAGTTATTAGATGTTATTGTGGTCAATGATCAAATACAAAGGTTGCCATGTGTATTCTACAAAGACAAACAAGACAGGTTGTCATGCTGTATGCAATGAATGTTTAAAGACATTTTTCAAGGTTGTTGGATTGTTTAGTATTTGCAAAAAAAAATCATTTACTTTTGATGCCACATGAAGATAAGAAAGCACACCAGGCAGATTTAAATGATGTCCAAGGTATTGATTACTATTAGTCACAGGCCCTCCAATAATAATATGTAGTGCAAAAGACACATCTGGTGGTGGCAACATAACTATTGGTCCTGAGTTATTAATGGCACATGTTCAAGCCAGATGTTAAGACCATCATGCCCAATATCCTTGACTGAAGTGAATAATTTAGGACAATTTGAGTTTTTGCAGCAGTGCCGTCAAATTGAAGTCTATGCTAGAAGAAATAATTGGGTAACGAACTAATGTTGTTAGAAAATTGATGTTTGTTCAATCTTTAAAAATGGTTTCATCAATATCCTAGCTTTGAAGGCTTTTATGAAGAAAATAAATTTTAGCAGCAATATATGTTAAAACATGATAGCATTGGTCAGAATTCAAGGATAAACTGGCAAATTATATGCATGTGTGTGCATGTATACCAGTTGAACTGGTATACATGCATACACAAACTAAGACAATAAATTATCTTGCCATTAAATTCATTAGAATTATCCTTGCATTAACTGATCAACCTAAGTATGAAAATCTGAGTAATCAGATTATTATTATCTCTTGGATCGGGTTGTACATCCCTGATCTATATCAATCATATGTGTGTGGGGATGGATCATGTGAAATGATCCACTACCATAATCAGATCAGAGGATATGAATGAATTGTTTAGCATGTAATCATGCTCAATAACCATCGGGTGCATTTGCAAAAGGCACAATATTTAATCCACAAACTATTGGATCTGTTTGTTAATTAGAATTTGCCTCTATTTCTTTTCAAAGAGACATTTGCCTAAACATTCACATCCATTCCTCCTTATGTCTTTTGATGGCACTATATATGTTGACAGATCACAAAGAGATCATTGAAATCAATAAATGTTTTGCCTCTTGGCATTGAACACCTCTAGTTCTGATTAAAACCTGTAAATTTATAATCAGTATTTTACTAAGTTACTGTATTCGCTTCTAGAAGGTCGAAGTCAACATTCAATTCAACTAGAATTCGCATTCAGTTCTGATTCGTGCCAAATTCGGGATTTCCCTATCAAATTCAATGTAAATTCGCCTTTTCACGTCCTAGTCGACTTTGACAGAATGTCAAGCAAATTCCGTAATGGTTTGACATACCCAAGAGGAATTTCAAGTGACTTTACGGCGAATTCGAGAAAGCAACCACATTTGTTCACTTTTTAATGTTTTAAATTTTAATAAAGTGTTTTTTGGCCGACCTCCCTAGACCTAAAATGACGTCGGCTTCAATTGTAATATGTTCTCACACTTCAACCTCCTGTCGCATACCTCCAGCCACATACTTCAACCTACATTTGGATTTTCATTGTCAACATGGGCACTCGAGCATCCTCGACCTGCAAACATGGGCGCCAAAGCAGTCTGCAAACAAGTACGTGGGTGTTGAATCAAACAACAAATGAAGTAGCAAGGAGCAGGTATTTTATTACTTTTATTTTTATTTATTTTATTTCTTATTATTGAATGGCATATGCATTCGAATTCAGTGCTAGATGGAAAATACATGTCTACCACTGAATTCGATTACTTGTATCTAGTATTCAAACTTTTCATTAGAATCTCCATCTTGCTACAACTATAGCCTATAGATTAAATTTTTATTTTTTTTAATTTTAGTTTATAAATTATTATTTACATTTAGTCTATTTCTGTGAGATGCATGAGAGCATATGTATTAAATTTTTAATTTTTGATTGCAAATGCATTTGATATGTTGTGTATGACAAGGAGTCTAAAAGTTGTTTGTTTTGGTTTATTTTCTTGAATCTTTTCTCATTATTGTAACTTGGTTTGTTTGTTTGTAGATCCTATCATGGTTGCAAGTGCTTCTATTGCCAATAACACCCACTTCAAAATCGACAGATGTTCTCCACTTTGGAAAAATGTGCAAATGATTCGACCAATGTCAGGTGTAGGAGGTTATGTGTGGATTTGTAGCCACTGCAAGGAGGAATTTAGTAGCTCTTATAGTAGAGTAAAAGCACATTTGTGCTTTATTCCTCAAAAAGGCATCAAATTTTGCATTGGTAAGCCAAGAGTAAATGGATTGCTACCTAAACCCTTTCTTCCAAATCACATCATAAACAAATATATTCAAGAACAAAAGCAAGCAGAGGAAGTTGTTGGAAGGGAAAATTCTTCACATGCTTTGAAGCTCTTGAAGGTAAGTTGAATTGTTTAAAATTTAAACATGTTTTAGAAATCTAACCACTTTAGTAAACTTTCTATGTTTTCAAATTTTTAATCTATTACTGTCTTTATTTTAAAATAGGTTGTTGAGACCTGCTTTGCCTCCAACATTATTGTTATAAGGTGCCTTATCAAGGTTAAAGATGCATTGACTAGAATGGTAACTAGTGCTAATTGGAGCGTATGGAGGCAATCTAATAGTGCCAAGGCAACTACCATAAGGGGATTGATACTAAATGAATCTTGGTGGGATCGTGTTGAGTACCTTTTGAAGATCATTGAGCCTATATTGAGCATGATCTAATACACTAACATGGATAGGCCTTGCTTGGTTGAGGTATAAGATGGCATTGACTCCATGATTGAGGACATCAGAAATATCATAAATGAGAAAGAGCAAGATCCAGATGAAATGTTATTCAAGGAGCTACAGGTAATCATGGTAGAGATGCAACAAAATGACTGCCTCTTTACATCTGCTTGCCTTTGCATTGAGCCCCAGGTTCTATAGCTAATCGGTCGTCAAAGGGAGTACCACTAGAGTTCCCCCATACAGAGATCTTGAAGTTGCTCAAGCGTACAAGACAGCCCTTCGAAGACCCTTTCCTGAGAACCTACGGCCTATAGTGAGGTCTGAATTTATGAGTTTTGCGAGCACCAATGGTTATGGTCTTGACGCTCTTGAAGACAAGAGTGATGTTAATGCTCATAGATGGTGGTACTTCCATGGACAAAGTTACCAACACTTCCAACCCATTGCCATCAAAATTTTATCACGGGTAAACTTTTTAATCTTAAGATTCTAATTTCTAGTTTCTTGTTGGTAAATATTCAAAACTCTAATTTCTAGTTTCTTGTTGGTAAATTTGCAAGTCTTGATAGGTTGCTAGTTCATCATCATCTAAGAGCAATTGGAGCACATACTCCTTCATCCACTCAATATAATGCAGCCAACTAAACACCAAGAAAGCAGATAACTTGGTGTTTGTGCATTCAAACTTGAGGCTCACAACCCACAAAGAGAATACATACAAAAAGGGGGAGGCAAAACAATGGGATGTCGAACCAAAGGCCGCAGAGTTGGAAGTCCACTTTAATTGACTTGCAATTGAAGATGGTGATCCTGAGATACATAGTACTGATGGAGCTAATCCTAAGGCTACGACTGAGACTACAATTGAGACTGTTGATGCTAGTGGCACTAATTGTGCTTCTAATCAGCAATTGCCTAATGATGATGAATTCTTTGATGATTTTTTATGATACATTGATATTTGATCACATATGAGTCTATGACTGATTACTGATTAGTAATGTTGACATTTTTTTCTAAAGTTTTTGAAATGAAACATTCATATAGTGGTGTAATTTGACATTTTGTCATGCCATTCGAACAAAACCATTAATATATGTGGTGGTTGAATTTGCTAAATTGCTTTAGATTAGCATAGTGGTGTATGACCTAGTTTTTTGCAGCATATTTTTACATGTGTATATATATATATATATATTTTTTTTTTTTTTTTTTTAATTCTTGTACGGACAAACCCAAAACAAACCCAAACCCAGCCAGATTGCTGCAACCAAACGAAGTCCTTGAATGGAAATGGAAAATAATCACATTGGATTTTATCCAAGCATTACCCATGACACGGAACAGACAATACCATTCTAGTAGTTGTGGATCAACTAACCACGGTAGCATGTTTCATCCCCAGAAATTTAAAAGACATAGCACTAGAAATAACGCACAAGTTTATGAAAGAAATATTTCTACTTCACGTTATTCCAGAAAAGATCATATTTGACAAAGATGCTAGGATGAAATCCAGATTTTGGCAAACATTATTTTCAGCTTTGGGAACAAAGCTAAACATTATTTCAGCTTACCATCCAGAGATAGATGGTCAGAAGGAAAGGGTAAGTCAAGTGTTCGAGGATCTTTTAAGAGTATATTGTATGAATCGACTAAGTTCAAGATGTATATTCCGCTAGTTTAATTTGCCTATAACAACTCATATTAATCCGTTATTAAGATGGCATCGTTTGAGGCCCTATACGGGTGAAAATGTAGAACCCATGTGCGCTAGAATAGAAATGAGAACCAAATGATCATCGGATCTGAAATGCTTCTATACATGGAGGAATGGGTAGTTAAAATCCATCAAAGGCTAAAGGAGGCAAATGACCAACAAAAAAGATATACAAATGCAAAGAGGATAGCTAGGGAATTCTCAGTAGGAGAAAATGTCCTCCTGAAGGTTAAACCCCAGAAAAGTACTATCAAGTTTGGTAGGAATGCCAAATTAGCCCCAAGATATGTGGGACACTTTGAGGTGTTGGAAGTCGTAAACCCTGTGGCTTACAGAATTGTTCTACCTCCAACCCTTACCCGAATGCAGAACATATTTCACATTTCTTATCTTAAGAAATATGTAGCCAGCCATGAACATGTTATTGACTGGAATCTCTTGCAGATGTAAGAGCCAAGGATGGTGGAAATAGAGCCACTCAAAATACTTGAGGTGCGTAAGCTTCGCTTGCGGAATCAAGACATTACCCAATGCAAGGTCCAGTGGGACCAGTTCACCGAAGAAAATCCCACTTGGGAAGATTATGATGGAATTCTTCATAATTTTCCACATTTATTTCCAAAAAACCTGAATTATGAACAGATTTTGTTTCAAATTCATACAATGATAAATATGATGTAATGGGGTAATTTTGTTCACTCTTTTGTGCAATTCATCGAGGACAATGAGTCACAAAGGGGGAGGGGGTGTGTTACATCACAATTTTTGCCTAATTTTAAAATTACTTATATAGTCATTGTGCTTTCATGTGAAGTCAATTGACAGTTTAAAATTAGTTACAATCATGTGATATAGTAAGATGGTTGATCGTTAAAATTTCATATGAAGATGACATATTAGTTATTCATTATGATGTTACATTGTTATTTAGAAATATCGGAAAGATGGATACTCATTCATGAGAAGTAGTTAGCCATTATGATGTTTTTATAATCAATAACTTGTTATAGTGAATTATGATTATTTAAGGAATATGATATTATCATGCAGAATTCCTTCTTGCAGGAGCATGTTGAGGGGGGGAAGCATTGTCAAGAAAGGAATTGGGCAAAGGACACCACTTCATCTATAAGTCCACGGATATGAGTTCTAACCACCAAGGCAAAGGGGTAAACAGCTAGGCAAGCAAGAGTATACGAGGGACTACCATGAGTTACCAGTTAGTACATGCATCAATAAAGAAGAGCACTAAGCATTTAAATAAAATATGTTACCTTATGAAATTGATGATCTCACAGCTTCATGTGATGTTTTCCATGCCATATAAAATAGTGCAATAACATCTACATATACTTGCATATATATTTACACATGTATGTATGTATGTGTGAAATAGGCATATGTATATGGCCAAATAACGTAAGGCGCAAACATTAAATACGTTGTTAATATACCACACATATGTATGTACATATGCACACAACTATAGGTAGGTGGTGAATGACATTATTATTCTAAACCATCAAACATGAATTAATATGCCTTGGTGATGAGTTTATCTTTCACCGTGAGAAGCTATAGTTCTATTATATTTCATCAGCTTTATGTTATTTTGCTTATAAAGTGGCCACATTAATATTCTTTTATTTGTGCATTGAACCAATGGCTGTATGTTTTGTAACTCCGTGCCACCTTTACAAATCTTGCTCATAAATGAGCATGTAGCCGAGAAGGCTAGGTATGAATCAAATCTCATTCCAACATATCATTCTTGCAACTCGTGGAAACCATCATCATAATCAGAATTGTTTTTGTCATTTCGTTCTTACCCGACAATCCTTCCCTGCAATTAGTCGCATCTTATTCAGGCAGAAAAGTTCAGTTCAAATTAAATATTTCAAAGCACTAGTTCAAACAGCAGTAGCCGATCATGCTTCCCTGTTTTTTGAACGAGTGTTGATCAGCCAGTTTTCCATCACTATTCAGGTCATGCAAGTGTTGACCACTGATTCAAGTGATGAAATTATTACCATTATTAGCTATGTTTGTTTTGAATAATATTTTGAGACATGTTGAAGTCGTTCATGAAATCATAAGTTATAATCGATCATGATATGAATAGTAGTTCTCATTCTTTTTGCACATTTGTAAGAATGATTTAGAATCATGGCATTTTCTCAATAGAAAAACTTCATCACCAAGAATCTTAGATTCTAGAGCATAACTCATACAAGCATATTTGTGTGTGTGTGTGTATGTTGAGACAAGCAATAATAGCTTGTGAATCAGAGTGATATTAATTTAACTTCAATTACCTTTACATGATGCCAATGCCCGACTGGTGGATGCAAGGGCTTTGTATTCATTTATATTTTACTATACCAGCTCCAGTAAGGCAAACATAATGCCTAAACAAGTCAATGCTTCAGCATTCGGATAACTTTTATGCCAACATTACAAGGGCAGATATTTATCGTCTTGTATGTGTATTTGTTAAACATTCAGATTTCTATTATAATGCCAAGGCAATATTAGCAGATCCATTGGCTATAAGTATGAAATGCTTAAACATTCAAAATATTTTTAATAATACCAAGGCCGGATCAATAGATACATTGGTTGCCTATACAATCACCCAGTGGTTCATCCAGGAAGACTAGCATGGTCGAGATGAAGGGTGTGAAATGGCAATCATTGATCTATGGCTTATCCATGTATGATAAAAAAAGAACCATCAGTAACTCAAGCAAGTAACTATGTTGTTAAAGAAAGTTGTCTCATCTCATGATAATCCTTAGTGTAGTCTTGCTGTCAAGTTGAGCAATGGGTGATCAGGTACATAGTGCCAAGAGCCACTGGTGGAGCCCTAATTTTTGCATAAAATTGGGTCACCATTTATAACTTAAGAGAAATTTTGTGTAGGTGACAATGCATACTCAGGAAATCTTGTCTCTGTATTAAAAGATTATAACGAGAGATTATTCACGTTTTGGCCACAACTACTTGAGTGATTCTATTGGAGAATTGACAAAGCTCCTTGATTTCCAATCTATGGTTTTGGGAACCAAAAGGTTGGAAATCTAGGAGATTGGAAGGGATCGATGCATCTAATCTGCAATGATCAAAGTGTTGCATGATTAGAATCAAGTGTTTGATATAGGAAAGGAGTGATGTTCACTTTTGGGAGGCCTGGGCCACCCAATTTCACTTTGCATCAGGATACTTGATCTGCTTCTCCAGACATAACTGGAGTCTCATTATGCCCACACGGAGCACATGTCCCCGACAAGAGCCACTGATGGAGCCCTAATTTTTGTAAAAATTCAGGTCACCATTTATAACTTTGGAGAGATTTTCCAGGTAACAATGCATATTCAGGAAACCTTGCCTCTGTATTAAAAGATTGTAATGAGATATTATTCTCGTTTGTAGGCCAGAACTGATTGAGCGTTCCTATTGGACAATTGGCAAAGCTCCTGGATTTCCAATCAGTGTTTTTGGGAACCAACAAATCGGCAACTCTACTAGGGAGATTTGCTCACAATATATGTTGTGAACTTTCCCAAAATATCAAATTTTGAAGATCAGAATCAGAGAGCGATTGTTTGGAAGCATACTCTGTTGAAAGTGAGAACCAAAAAGATCAGCAATCAATATATTGCTCAAATGAGGTGGTGACTCTATTCAATAAGATTTCAGTTCATAGCTCTACTAAGGGAGAAGACTCAAAAGGAAATGATTTGATTACCTAACAGGAAATAAAAGGGAGGAATATGTATTATGAACAGGAAGAGGATCTGTGTTACACCATGCACTAGTTCATCCTAGTAATAGTTTTGAAGATGTTTAAACTCAAGATTTGAGTGCAGATGTGTATTCAGAGAATGAGACATATACTAGTTCATTCTATGAGCAAGAGTTGTATCGAACATGTGAAGCTGAGATGGAATCAGCCATGCATAATGAGGAGAATGTGTGAAAGAATAGTCTTGAAAATTATCAAAGTGTCCCATCTGATCAGATTCTTGATAAAAAGGAAGTAATACTTTGTGAATATGAGTTATCTTCAAAACATTTTGTGAGGGTAGACAAATTCTGTATTATGGAAATGGGGCATATTGTGTGCAAAAGAATGATGCATCTAATTCCGCAAGGATCAAAGTGTTGCATGATCAGAATTAGGTGTTTAATAGAGGAAAGGAGTGATGTTCACCTTTGGGGAACTTGAGGCCACCCAATTTCACTTTGCATTAGGATACTTGGTCTGCATCTCCAAAGATAACTGGAGTCTCATTATGCCCACAAGGAGCATATTTCCCCAACAAGAGCCATTGATGGAGTCCTAATTTTTGCAAAAAATTAGGTCACCATTTATAACTTTGGAGAGATTTTACAGGTGACAATGCATACTCAGGAAATCTTTACATGATGCCAACACCCAAGTGGCAGATGGAAGGGCAATATATTCATTTATATTTTACTATGCCAGTTCTAGTAAGGCAGACCTAATGCCTGAACAAGTAAATGTTCTAGCATTCGGCTAACTTTTATGCCAATGCCAGAAGGGCAGATATTTATTGTCTTGAATGTGTATATGTTAACATTCAAATTTATTTTATGATGCCAAGACCAGATTGGCAAATGCCTTGGCTACAAGTATGAAATGCTTAAACATTCAGAATATCTTTTATAATATCAAAAGGCCAAATTGGAAAATACATTGGTGGTGTTTACAAATGCCTAGACAATCACCCACTATTTCATCCAAGAATACCAAAATGGTTGAAATAAAGGGTGTGAAATGGAAATTATTGATCTATGGTTTATCCCAACATGATAAAAGAAAGAAAAACCATCAATAACTCAAGCAACTATTTTGCTAAAGAAACCCGTGTTATCTCATGATAGTCCTTAGAGAAGTCATGTTGTCAAGTTAAGCAGTGTATGATCAAATACATAGTGCCCTCACAAATCCTTGGCCAAGGTAGATTAGTAGCATGCTTGTTGTTGTGATCACTAGAGGTCGGAGTGTTGGGAGTTGGAAAATAGGTGTATGAAAGGTATCCTAAGCCTAGGTGGTTGTTTAGCTGATGCTATAATACCAAATGGGTAGATAGTGATACCCCAAGCCTAATTCCCACGGTCGGGAGAGCCTTTCTCAGTAGAGATTGTGTAGGCATACTTTAGGATCCACGGCTGGGAGGTTTAGCTCAATGGTAATGCTTCTCCTCTCCTCCGATAGCCAAGGCTTGTACAACTCAAGGTCAAAATCTTAATGCAAACATCTAATTTTGAGTACTTTAGATTTATGTTTTGCAATTTCAGTGAAGTATTATGGTTAGTTTCTCTTTATGTAGATTAAGGCAGTTAACTTAGTTTATCTTTTTCTTGTTATGTGTAAATGAAAAGGAAAATGATATTCATGCATAAGAAGTTATAATTGTCTTTTGTTTTACATTGAAAAGAAATGTTATTTTATTGATATTTCTAGTAATTTAAATTAGTACGAATTTTTAGCATGTTACACCTAATAAGAATTCGCAAATCTACATTAATCATTTACCTTCACATTCAAAAAAAATCATTAATCAACCTTCTTTTAACAATAAAATTAGCTATGGTGTTAAGATAGAAGAAGCTAATCATGTGTTTAATCATGTTGAGTATGTGTTTAATCATGTTAAGTCTCAACCTCAAACTCTAATTTCATCTCCACTTGAACCTAAACAATCACCTCCTATCACTTTTAGTTAGTCTAATATGTTTAAGGCACCTAATGGTTTCTCTAGTTTACATTACTTCTCAAGTTGCTCATATTCCTTCTCGTGGTGTTTTTATTTATCCTTCTTCCTATGTGAATGTTATCA
The DNA here is from genome assembly GCA_028749045.1 of Cupressus sempervirens. Taxonomy (NCBI): domain Eukaryota; kingdom Viridiplantae; phylum Streptophyta; class Pinopsida; order Cupressales; family Cupressaceae; genus Cupressus; species Cupressus sempervirens. The sequence goes on along the minus strand of CM053792.1, from coordinate 684,355,572 downwards.
CTGAAGATCATCTTTTTAACAAACGATTGCATAAAAATACCTACGACAATTCTAGTGTGTGGACTCAAACTTGTAATGGTTTTCTTTATCATCCTCAAGGGTCTATCACTTTTTCTGTCACTCTTGCTAGTAGATTTGTTCTATATTACCTTTGTTGTCATTTCTATTGCTGATCAATTTCAAGTTAAACTTAGCATTCCATGGCCCTCTTCCATGCAAGTTGTAGCTTCTCTCATTCATAAATGCATTAAATTTCCCCGTAATGGAAAAATTGTGATGATTAATCATTCCCTTTATAATCCTTTGCATCCTTGAGATTGTGTTGAGATTGATTTTTATTGGCCATCTCTCCCTAAAAAACCACCTACTCAACCTGATCATCTTTATCCCTCCTATCAACGATACAAGATAGAAAAGATTATTGAGCTTAGCCTTCCTAAGAGTGACCCTCCTGTACCTATCTTACCTACCCCATCTATCCCTCCAAACACTATTTATGAACCTACTTTACCCTCTTCATTCATTCCTTCAACTACTATCCTTGGATCTGTAGTCATTCTGTTAGTGAAATAGGATCTGTAACTTGTAATAGCACTTGTGGATATTTTATGTATTTTCCAAGTTACTATACGAATGAATATATATGTGATATAAAGAGGCATGCCTCTTGAAGAGACATGTCTCTTTAATATATTAACTTACATTAGTTATAATTATAACACAATTAATATACCCTCAATATATAATGATTATATAAAGATATTATATATATATATATATAGATATCACTCTTAATATAAGTTAATTATTTCATATTTAATATTTATCATATATTATATATCTCATATATATAATATAATTTATCCAACAAAATTATAACATTAACACTCCCTCTTAATGAAGAAGGATAAAACACATAGATATTACACCATAGGTAATATTTCAAAAATAATACATATAGGAAATCTTTGATCAGAAGATTTCCAATATATGATATCATATAAGTATTGGCCTATCAGAATATCAACATATGATATTCACCAATTCCTATTTGATATCATATTAGGTAACATGAGCATTGGCCTATCAAAACATCAACAACATGATATTCACCAAGCTCTCAAGAGTAATGGCCTATCAGAAACATCAATTGAATGATGATCACCAAGTACTCAGTGTGGTATTGGCCTATCAAAATATCAGGGCAAGATATTCACCAAGTACCGAAAATATATCTATACAAGTAACTTGTAGATAATCAAATTAATGATATCAAACACCTAGTTGTTGATTTATAAGATAAAGCCTTTACATGAAACAATTTCACAAAATGAATCATGCTACAAGTTATTGTAAGGACGTCACTTTACAACTTCTCCTAATACAAGTGATAATCATTTAGAAGTCGTCACTTCTTCATGATGTACACAGGGGATAGGCTCATACATGTATGACATCAATCATCAAGGATATTTGCTTCAAGAGTCTCACATTATCCAACATAATCATCACAGCTTCTTTGGAGCTACTATCATAAGATTAAGTTTGTACAGTATTTGGTAGCATGCCTAATGTTCCAGTCTTCTTTCTTGCAAGGACATCCTCAAAGGAAAATGACTCTTTATAGCACATATAGAAGTACAAATAAGAGAGAAACTATAATAAATAGATAAGTGTAATACTGAAGGATAATAAATACATATCCACGCATCCTTGATACATGAAGGCCCATATCTGAAAAATGTCTTCTTAGATTGTTTTAGAGACGTCTCCTCATTTGAATCAGCTCCTCACTAAGGATGGTTCAAGTGGGAATGAAATATTGTTTATTATTTCTCCCCCACAATGTAAAATTCCCACATTTATATCATCAAATAATTTTGTATCACATTAAATATAGCACATTTAAGCTGCTCCAATGAAGGTCCGACCACCTTACAAGCAGATTGAAGTAATAATTTTCATGGATCATGCAATAGTCATAAATCTCCCGAAATCCAATAATCCATGTGGAGATCCAAATTAGTAAGTCTTAATAGATCACCAAATCATATTGATACAACCCAAGCCTTAGTAGTAGACTCTTTAAATCACCGGAACAAGATGAACACTGTTATAATGGTTGCAACAATTTATGGAGTAATAATAATCAACCGGACCGGCAATGTCTCCATACTCAAATCAAGATACTGTTCATGCAATACGTTGTAGGTAAATGATAATTCTTCAAGGTTGGTGGAAGTATCTTTATATTTCCACAATAGAAGCTACGGATTAAAAGTTATAACTTGAGTGAGTTATTGTATATATTGACTTTACACCTCCTGTCTTTAATTTCCCTCACTTATTAGGCCTCAATGTCTGTGATGTAATTTCTTCCTATTGTCTACAATAGAATCTAAATCTGCAACTTGAAGGCAATAGTTATAGCATCTTATTGCCTAGCACAAGGCTAATGTTGTTGGAGTCATTTCACACTCATGCCTGGGCATTATTAGACTCCAGCATTTGATATATTTAGGAGAGGCTTGTGCTGCTGCTCGCACACAGAGCAACCTTCGCAACTCAAATGATGCTGCTGATAATGAGCTCTCATTAAGGCTTCAGCCTCTTCTCATAAGCAAGCAGCACTTCTCCTCGACCTTCCTTATGTTCACATGGCAAAGGATATATCGTTTCATTCTGAAGAAATGAACTTCATACTCACTTTCCACCATTCTGGATTTAATATTCACAAATATAATACTCACAATTATTAAAACCATTGGGCATAGATAAATCACGTTCTTAATATAATCTGCCTGTCCCTATCCAACTATGGAACAGAGAGGCTTGCGTAAGTATGATAAATCAAGGAACCATATGATATGTTGAGCGATGGTTTGACCAATCGATCCATTTTTTGCACCTCCCTATTTATTCAATCCTTAATCTGCATTTACTATCACCACTTCCATAGAGAAGAGGCAATCTGATACCCAATAGCATACTCTTTCCAATGAAGTATGCATTTCATTTATTATTCAAAACCACTTGTTGTAAAAAAACATTTCCAATATTAATCCATTAAATATAAATTCTAAAATAGTCCCAAATCTGAATATAGAATCAGCTAAAATCCAATCTGCCACCATGTTGTATCATTTAAGTGGCCTTGGGTTGTCCACGTCAAGGGCTTGTATATTATTTTCACATTTTAATAACCTCCACTCTGTAATATCAGGTTCAAATCCTGCTCTTTCTTGTAATTTCCATCTACAATTAGGATCTTATACCAAGAAGTAAATTTTATGAGGATCTTTTGCAGATGTACTGAGTACTGTCTTATAAGTATATCGTCTCCACCTTTCCAATCTCATCTTTCACATCACCATAACATATTTTCCTCTATCCTCTTTGATTATCATTGAAATTTATTTCTGTGATTTGCAGCCGGTGTAAGAGTCACTAATTGTCTATGTCTCAGTTTATATGTTTATAATATCTCCCCCGTCTAAGAGGTTGCATATAGTCACCATATTTGTTTTATTAAACTGACATAGAAAATACTCCACCACTAATATATTTGTCTGCAGGAGATTTCTTAAGGGTGCTCTTCCAATCATGAAGATTCTAAAATACAATCATTGGAGGCGCTCCATAACTTGCATCTCTGTATTTTCTCTTTATCACCATGTAACTGTATTTTCTCTTTATCCATCAATGCATTCTTCTCATTTTATATCTAACAATCATGATAAGTTAAAAAACTTGTCCTTCATTAAAGAGAAGGTACAGGAAACGAACGCTGCTCTGATACCATGTTAGTGAAATAGGATCTATAACTTGTAATAGCACTTGTGGATATTTTATGTATTTTCCAAGTTACTATATGAATGAATATATATGTGATATAAAGAGGCATGCCTCTTGAAGAGACATGTCTCTTTAATATATTAACTTACATTAGTTATAGTTATAACACAATTAATATACCCTCAATATATAATGATTATATAATAAGATATTATATATATATAGATATCACTCTTAATATAAGTTAATTATTTCATACATTATATTTGTCATATATTATATATCTCATATATATAATATAATTTATCCAACAGAATTATAACATTAACACATTCCTTCTTCGAAACCTATGGTAGTTGGTTCTAATCCTTCTAATTTATCTCACAAAACCATTTGTAATCAACATGCTCGTAAGTATCACAAGAATCGTCAAGCTAAGGCTAACGCCCGTACTCTTGCTTCCTGCACGACATCATCTCATCCTTTACTTTCCTTTGATCGACCCATTCTTAAGCCTTTGGAAGAAGCTAATCAAGGTAATAGTATGCAAATGGACAAACATAATGATTATGTTCGTATTTTAAATTCTATTAATCTTAATATGGAAGATACTCTTAATGATGAACATGTTAGTAGTGATGATGAATATATTGATATGGATTATGATTCACCCAATGCATTGTCTACATAGCTTACAATCACTTCTAGTGACAAGCATAGTGACTCCCACCAGAGTTCTTTCTTAGATCTAGTTGTGGTCCCTACTGTGTTAGGATGTCATTCCTCTCACAAGTCGCCATCCTTCTCCTGGCATTTAAGACCAAGATGGGGGGTGCACGTTGAATGCTTGAAGTGGACTTACTTTAGCATAGTAGTCTGTGTTTTCGTGTTCTGTTTTCCCTTGTAATGTGCGCTTTGTCATATGTTTTGTCTAGATTTCTTTAGAGGATCCTAGTGGCTCTTATGGCAGAAGAGGAAAAAATAATCGAACTTGTTGCATACATTCTTCTATTTTTATCTCTCTTCTTCTATATGTTGTTATATGTTATGTTGTCCATGTTCTATTGTCTGTACTCGTGCCCTTGTTTAGTCTTCTTGGTTGCTTACGACATGGTAGCACTATTTTTTTTTTGGTCTCCATGTTCTTGGACCAAAAAGACTCTTTTTTGTACCTCTTGAGTCTTTTCCTCCATTGTGTTGTAGTTCTACTTCCTTTGTGGAATGATATTTCATACTTGATACAATATTACATATTATCATTTGATCATACTGACCCCAAAGTTGGTAGATCCCTTCGTGTTCTCTCTTTCTATCATGTGTTTATTTCCCTTGATATGTTCTCTCTTGGGGGCATCTCGTAGTGGAAACATTCTTTGTTGATGCGTGTATGCTTCCATTAAAGCTATTGCTCCCGTTAAGGCGTTTGCAATCGCTTTAACATGGGGGCATAGACTCCGCTCATCTTTTTGCTTGTAATCGTCGAGTAGCAAATACGGATTCTGAGTATGGCTTAAGAGTACTTTAGCCTTTGATGCTTGGTATGGTTTCTGGGTTATCCGCAACTTTATGCATTGTTGCTTCATCTCTCTTTCTGCGTGCACTACTGGATTCCTTTAAACTACTGATAGCTCCTAGGGGCTTGGTCTCTTTGAATCTTTCTCTAAACTACTAATAGTTTGGGCAGCCTGATCCTTGCTTTTGATCCTTCTTTGGATTGTTGGCAGTCTAAGAAGCCTTGTCTTGTTTTTGATCTGTTAAGGACACACGTATCCTTATGCCTCAGTCATTTTTTGTTTCTTCTTTTTGGGACATGGAGTTCCCTTGAAGATGGATTTCTCGATGGATTGACTAGCATGCCACATGCACTTGCTAGACCATTCAACACCATCTCCTCTATCAACACCCCTCGTTTTTCTTTTATTTTTCTTGTATGGTTCACAATAAGGCACACAAACCTTATTAGGCAAGTAACTCGACCCATTTTGTAGCACTATCTCTCTTATTGTGACTTTGGATATGATGAAGTCTCAAGTCTCTTGGGGGCTTGATTTTGCAATCCTAGTCCAATCTTCAATCTGCAAGCTACGCCTACTCTTTGCATTCAAGGCATTCAAGCATTTCAAGCATTCAAGCAAAGTAGTTTTCATTTGGATATGATGAAGACTCAAGTCTCTTGGGGGCTTGATTTTGCAATCCTGGTCCAATCTTCAATCTGCAAGCTACACCTACACTTTGCATTCAAGGCATTCAAGCATATCAAGCATTCAAGCAACAGAGTTTTCATCAAGTATTAAAGGATTCTTTGTCAGCATTTCCTCTTCAAGACCTAGCGTATTGATGGTCATTAAGGGAGAAAATCTACATTGAGGCATTCATCATCTTCTTCATTGATGCACATTTACATCCATGGCTCCATGATGTGGTTATGGTAGATCAATTACAACTTGTGGAGATACCCTACATTCTACATAACAAATTCAACATCTACAACACACAACAAGGCAAAGTCCTTATTGACAAGGGTTTTAACAAGCAAGGTGAATACTTACATTTATCTTATTTCATTTTGTGTTGTCTTAAGTTGGAAGCAATCCAATTTAATGAAGGCTTAGCACTCATTTAATGCGATTCCATCATTTTTTATTTGTATTTATCTTATATTTTTCGTCCATTTAAATAATTCATTTCATCTCATTGGACCTTTTATTAATTTGAAATTAATATAAATGGGTTAGACCTTTATTTTTTAAATATTGTGTCCTTGATTATTAATTAATTTGAATTAATATTTAAAATTGGTCCTATCTTAATTAAAATTTTATCTCCCCTATTAATTAATATTATGTATCTCCTCTTATTTTCAAAACTGGGATAGACCTTTATTAATTCAAATTAATAATCCTTCATTTACTCCCCCAAGAAATCTTACTATGGTCAATCATTTATTGCAACACTTTAAGATGGGTCTTACCTCATTTTAAAATTCAGGCCCTTGGCCACTTTGACATCTCTATAAAAGGGGTCTTCTTGTTTCATTTTCACATCTTGCACTCATAAGATCATGCATTCACAACATCAAGCACTCGTGCTCAAGTACTCAAATCTTCGAGCATCGTTCAAACAATTCCTCCATTGAAGATCAAGGATTCAAGCATTCAAGCCATTGAAGGAGTTTATCTAGCAAAATCTTCTTAAAGATCTTTTGTTGCATCTTCCACATCCATTCATCTTCATCTTCTTTCTCCAAATCAATTGGTGAAGTAAGCACACTACATGAAATTCGAGAGATCCTACTATTGTAAGGTGAATTCGTACATTTAGTTCACATTTCTACAATTCGATTATTTCTATTCAAGTGTAATTCCTCATCTGGAGTTTGAACAAGGCAAACCCCCCATCAACAACAAAAAACCTTTTTTATTGCAGATTGTGGATCTCGGATTGGTGAACAAGTTGCAAATCTAAATACCCTTTATAAGAATTAGTGTCACACTCATTCCATCAGGGTCAATCTTGTGGGTCCTAATGTGTCAACGGTGAACATTTCATCCCTAATTAGGGAGGTCAACCTTGACAGATCGCCAAACGATTTATGGGTTTTGTCCATCTCGCAACTTTCAATCAAATTAGAAGGAATCAATCCTTTTGGAGGTCATTTGATAGCCCATTTACAAGATTGTATTTCACAAGGTAAGTTTATGTTCCTTCTCTATTTAAATACACATTTCCATTTCCTTGCACCTAACTCTTACATTGTGTTAGCTCCCAGAACCGCAGATTCGAAATCCAGCAGCTTTGCCAATTATCCAATAGGATCACTCCATCAATTATGGCCAACAAACGCGAATAATCCAAATTCCCCTGCACTTTAGGCTTTGCTACACCTAGGCAAGTAGACCTTCACTTCAACCCTGATCACCTAGTTCAAAGTTTTCTATAGCAAATTTAAACTTAATAAAATCTTTAGGTTGGAAAAATCTTAGTACTTGATCAAAATAAAATTAAATGAATGCTTTGATATGATTGAACATTTATCTAATAACTGAGTTGATACTTGAAAGGAAGAGATATAGGAAAGAATTGTTTCAATGACTTGAAAGACCAGTGCCTTGTTTATTCGAGCAATAGAGTCAGCCACAATAAAGATTATTACGTACAGCTTTATGATAATATATTAAAATATCATCAATTACTCCTATAATCTGAATGTAGTAGATAAATCTTTTGTGCAATTCAATGATAATCCAAAAGGAATTCAGCTTCTTTGGTGGAAGTCCAATTAGATAGAGATGCAGAAAATTTATATATTTCACACTATTTCTTGTTTATCAAACAAAGAATGCTATGAAAATCCAAAGCATAGGCTTGTCGGGAATAATCTGATAATCACTTTATTAATCACAAAGGACGAATCAAAAATTAATTTATTCTCCCTATCTTAAATAAAAAGAAATAAAGATTTTTTCATCATTAAAATATAATATTTATTAATTCATCACACTTTCAAATTTACATATCTCCTTGCATGTTTTTATTGCTCCTCAAAATGTCTTGTTTCTTCTTGTGTCTTCTTATCCTTTTGTTATGTATATCTTATTCACAACTTGGAAGAGGCTCAATGAAACATTATATACTTTTAAATCCTAACTCTTCATCTTTCACTTATTATTATTATTTTTAATATACCACAGCTTGTCTTGAATAATTAGAATTTAGAATTTATCTCGTCAGCTCTTCCTTAAATAATTGCACTTTTTGCTCCTCTCAACTATAATCGCATCTTCTCATTTATCTCTGAATAAGACCAATATTATTCATCAGACCTTCAAAACTTTTTTCCATGTAACACTCATATATTTGTGAGAGCGTATATAATGCGTGCCCAAGGGTGGAAAAAAATATATATTCAAGACGAAGTTTGAGTATATATTGATTTATTTCTGCTTCAGCGATGGCTCCAACTCTTTGAGGGATTTGCAATGGATTTCTATTCTGGATACCCATTCTTTGAACATCGCCAACTATTGTGCAACTCTTTGAACATTCTAGATGTCTTATCAAGAATGTCTTTCATGTATACAAGTGTCGCCTACAGCAAGGCGATTTTCTTAGATTTCTAAAATAAGGTTTAGATGTGTCTGCCACGAATGTATTATCTAGGTAGGGATGTTGTAACTTTAAAGAACTTCAACAAAACCATGAGCAATTTTCATGCAAGAATTTTTCGGACATCCAGAATGTCAACATTGTTTACTCTTCTGCCGTGATCTTCAAGCTGGTGACTCCTGGTATACATGTCATTCGAATGTTCAAAGTAATAAAGGCATACCCGACTCTCTCCTTTTCTATTGATTAGAATATCAATAAGACACTTTTTTTCCACCCTGTCTGATTGATCTTTATTCATTGGCCTTTCGCTACATCAATTTCAATCATTTACATTGGATAGGAATGGACATTGTCCATCTATGGTTTTGTTCATAATACATATTGCACGACCTTCCAGACACTTAGAAACATTCAAAACCAACCCCCTTTGCACCTTCTTTGTTGCAATCACGAGATGCTGCTATATTAGTTTGTGATCTCTTAGTCAACATTTATAGATCACAAGCATACCATTCACCATCAATTTTGAGGGTCAGCCTGATCACAAAAGTGATATTTGCAATACCATACATTTTTTAGTATTACCATCAGGGAATATACAAAAGGCTGCAATACATTTACAATCAGAACATTTTGAGCCGTTGCAAAGTTATCATACTTCTATAAATGTAGAGAAGAACAGTTATAACAGATGGCAAAAACCACATAGAAACATTGATTCTATCTTCTCAACCACTCATCGCACATGGCACCAGACATGGGAATTGAAGTTCATTTGTACTTGATTTAGAGATAGCTTTATATCAGCATTAGCAGAATTATATCATTCCAAGATCATACAGAATTGTATATCATCTGTGCTTCCCAACACATAAATATCATGAGAGGACCCTTTGAATTGTGTTTGGTTTTATTTGATTATGTGAAAGTGATCTCCAACCCTTGTGTTGACATGACACTTGTATTATTTGAAGAATTAGAAGAATTATTAGCAGATAACCATAATCTCTTGTTACAGTCTTTTAATATACAGGAAAGGTTTCCCGAGTATGCACTGTCACCTACAAAATCTCTCCAAGCTTATAAATGGTGACCTGAATTTTTGCAAAAATTAGGGCTCCATCACATTGCACATCCACTTAGTTGCTCTTCATATATCTCTTGCTACATTAGGGTTTTAAGGACTTTTGCATTCTCTCTCCAACCCTATAACCATTAGATCTTTGTTTACATTACAACTCCTTTATGACCTGATTGCCACTAATCTTTCTAGACCTAGTTACCTTAGCATTGGGATTGAAAGGATCAATCTCCTTAACTTCCCTTTGAGGTACAAGGTTAATTAATCAACCCCTTTGAAGTGTGAAGTATTTGAGACCTATTTCAATTGCTTCACATTTCACCCTTGTATATTTTGGTGAACCCGACTATAAACATTTCATCATTTGATTTGGAGTTAGATCCTGACATTATATTGGGTGTTCATCTTGTACATTTTGGTGAAACTGACTGCGTCAACTCTTTCTTTTTTGGTGTTAGATTCCTCTTTTGCATTCTTTTGCATGTTTACCCTGTACATTTTGGTGAACTTGAGACGCAACACTACCACTTTTGATTTTGGCGATTAGATTGCCTTCTTTGTTCAATTTTAAAGTTAGATTTCCTGGTGTATCTAGATCTACATTTTGCATTTGTGGCATTTAGATCTCCTTACCTTTACATATAGATTGCATTTCATATATTTACATTTTGAAAATGCAAAGAAAAAAATTGCATTAGTCATTGCATTTCCTTTCAATGGGGTTTCTATCTTTATTTTCCGGTGACTTTCTAGACATTTCATTTTATGCATACGATGATGGTTTGGTGTATTCTTTCATTGAGGCTCGTCTCTTAAAGATGATGTTGATCAACCTTTAGTGATTCATGATGTTCCTACCCTTGATAATGGAACTATTTGGGATGAACTTCTAGACAATAATGTTGATTACTCTCTTCCTCATGAAAAAGATCACATTGCTAATACCTTTTTCTTTTCAACATGATTTTTCTTTTAAAGACATTTTCTCCTAGTAGAGATGAAGCATTAATGGACATTCACAACCTATATCATCTCTCTTCTGACAATACCCTTATAAACTATCAAGAGCTTTATCAAGTTAATATGATCCATATTCATCAACCTTTCACTAAGCCTCTTATGACTGTTAAAGGCTGTCCCGAGATAACTATTAGGGGAAAATCTAGTGATCCTTTGGATTATAATGCGGTGTCTCATACCTATAGTACAAGGAATAATCCTCAACTTACTACCTCTCTTCCACCTTCTCAACTCGTTCTTCCTCCTCCACCTTGTCATCCTCAAAATCTTAGGTTGGATTATGATTTGATATCACAATTACATAATACTGCTGCCAAGAATCTCTTTGGAAACTTCTTCACACATCTCATACCTATCATGAAGCCTTGAAAAAAGCTCTATCCAATCTTTCTGTTATATCTCCTAATCAAGAGAACATCAATGTCTTTTTACGATGTATGCATACTACTCTTGTCCCACCTGCACTTGTGTTTACTCATGAGAATTTGTCTTCTAAAGAGATTCAAGATCTACTTTTTGCATTTGTGGCATTTAGATCTCCTTGCCTTTACATATAGATTGCATTTCATATATTTACATTTTGAAAATGCAAAGAAAAAAATTGCATTAATCATTGCATTTCCTTTCAATGGGGTTTCTATCTTTATTTTCCAGTGACTTTCTAGACATTTCATTTTATGCATATGATGATGGTTTGGTGTATTCTTTCATTGAAGCTCGTCTCTTAAAGATGATGTTGATCAACCTTTAGTGATTTGTGATGTTCCTACCCTTGATAATGGAACTATTTGGGATGAACCTCTAGACAATAATGTTGATTACTCTCTTCCTCATGAAAAAGATCACATTGTTAATACCTTTTCTTTTCAACACGATTTTTCTTTTAAAGACATTTTCTCCTAGTAGAGATGAAGCATTAATGGACATTCACAACCTGTATCATCTCTCTTTTAACGATACCCTTATGAACTATCAAGAGCTTTATCAAGTTAATATGGTCCATATTCATCAACCTTTTACTAAGCCTCTTATGACTGTTAAAGGCTGTCCCGAGATAACTAGTAAGGGAAAATCTAGTGATCCCTTGGATTATAATGTGGTGTCTCACACCTATAGTACAAGAAATAATCCTCAACCTACTACCTCTCTTCCACCTTCTCAACTCGTTCTTCCTCCTCCACCTTGTCTTCCTCAGAATCTTGAATTGGATTATGATTTGATATTGCAATTACGTAATACTCCTGCCAAGAATTCTCTTTGGGAACTTCTTCACACATCTCGTACCTACCATGAAGCCTTGAAAAGAGCTCTATCCAATTTTTCTGTTACATCTCCTAATCAAGAGAACATCAATACCTTTTTACAATGTATGCATACTACTCTTGTCCCACCTGCGCTTGTTTTTACTCATGAGAATTCGCCTTCTAAAGAGATTCAAGATCGTTATGACCCTCTTATGGTGGTTGTGTCTATTAATAAAACTACCATACATCACACTTTGATTGGCAATGGCTCTGGTTTGAATATTTGAAGTATAGATATGTTAAAGGCTATGGACGTCGATCTTTCTACTATTCAACCACATAACATTCTTATCCGAGGTTTTGATAACATTGATAAGAGCACTTTGGGTATTATAACACTACCTGTGAAAGTCGGTCCGATGATATTGGATACTCCTATACATGTTATGCCTGGACCACTAAATTATATATTTCTCTTAGGAAGACCTAGATTGCATTCTATGCATGTTTTTCCTTCTATTCTTTATCGCAAGGTTAGGTTTTTTTATAACAATCTTATGTATACCCTTCATGCTGACAATGCACCTAATCCTTGTCTAAATGTAGAATATGCTTGGGTTTCTCCTCCTACATAGGAAGTGAAGAAACCTGAACCTAAAGAAGACCATTCTTCTTCTCCTCTATCCAAAGATGATTGGGGTATATTAGACTTTAATCCTACTTTTATTGGAGAGTATAGAATTAACACCCTTTCATTCATGAGAAATTGAGCTGCTCCTCTCTTTACTAACTTTGTTTCTAGTTCCAGATACAAGGAATCTATCAAACCTAGTATACCTTTAGGCGATGTGGGCATAAACATTTTTTCAACACCATTGCTACTCATACATTAGGACATTTTGCATGTATCATCATTGTCATGATCAGTCTACTAAAGCTTGTCAAGCTTTACAATACAAGATTCAGCAACTTATTGATAATAAGGTTATTAACATATCTCCTTATGATGAAATCTATGTTAATCCTCATTTATTTAAATAACATATAGGTCCCTATTATGTTTCTCTGTGTCATGTAACATTATTAGCCCTCTTTCTTGGGGGCTAATTGTCATCCATGGTGTGCTTTGTGAGTAGCATAATAGGTCCTCTTTTCTCTTTGTTTCTACACTTGGGGGCAAGGAAATTTTATCAATTTTTCTCACTCTTTCAAGGATCTACTATTTCCTTTGGTTGAGTGTTATTTTTTTATCATGTCACATCCAAATTTTTATTATTAGCAAGTGGGTTTTCATGGTAGATAGATCACTTACCTTGGAGACTCGTAATATTGTGATATCCTTTTCAAAGGTTTACTTTTTCACTTCTTCTACAATGTCTAGTTGCATTCTACCCTTCCACGACCTCATAGGAGTTGTGAACTCTTTGTTTTGGACTGGATGTTGCTTGTGTATACTATCTTGATGCTGAAATTACTTTATCCTTCATCACTTCCTTAAGATGTCAAAATAAGCAATTATTTTCCTAGCTTAAGAGGGGGCATGCATAGTCCCCATATTTTCATATGTCTTTGATTTGGTTGACGACCATGATACACACACTTGCTAGACCATTTAAACTATCCTTGCGCATTCTCAAATCTTTCTCATGGGTAGTAAATAAGGATTCTGATTATGGCTTAGGGAGCTTTATCCTTGTGGGCTTGGTATGCTTCCTAAGTTATCCTCAAATCTACACATTGCTACTTCATCCCTCCTTTTCACACATCCTTGACATTGGGTCTCTCTCTCTCCTTTGCCCACACATGCTAAATCTCGTCTATGGGTAACGCATAACAATTTGCGTTGTCTCATGCACAAGTAACGCAGTCTTACAGAACCGTGCCATGGTGATACAAAGAGCGTGATCTTTGGATGGACCCTCCGATGGGTTGACTAGCGGGTTACCATCCCATTAGACTATTCAACGCCATCTTTTGTAGCTGCTCTTTTGGTGATTCACAGTAGGGTGGGCACTCTACCAGGTGAGATAATCACTCTTCTCTTCTCTCTACTTCTTTCAATCAATGATCTCTCTCTTACTATGATCTATGAGTTAGCAAAGACTCAACCCCTTGGGGGCTTGTTGAATTCTTTGTCTTTTGGATCATAATAAGAGTATCTTATGCCTTGTGCTCTACTTTACCAAGAGTTTGGATCAAATCCATACTCTCGCTAAAGTGGGGCCTAAATGTACTGTCTTAAATTAAAAGCACACCAATTTAATGAATGTTTAGCGCTCATTTAATGTGATTCCACTATTTATTTGTATTTATCTTCTATTTATCCTCCATTTAAATAATTTATTTCATCTCATTGGACAGTTTATTAATTAAAAATTAATATGAATAGGTTAGACCTTTATTTTCTTAAATATTGTGTCATTTATTAATTAATTTAAATTCATATTTAAAATTGGTCCTATCTTAAATAATCTTTTATTTCCCCTATAGATTAATATTGTCTTATCTTATTTTCTAAATTGGGGTTGACCTTTATTAATTCAAATTAATAATCCTTCATTTACTCCCCCAAGAAATCTTATTATGGTCAATTTATTGCACCACTTTAAGATGGGTCTTACCTCATTTTAATGTTCAAGGCATTGGCAACTTTGACATCTCAAAAAAAGGGAGTCTTCTTGTTCCATTTTCACATCATGCATTCACAAGATCAAGCACTCACACTCTAGTACTCAGGTCTTCAAGCATCATTCAAGAATTCCTCCATTGAAGATCAAGGATTCAAGCATTCAAGCCATTGAAGGAGTTTTTAGCAAGACCTTAAAGATCCTTTGTTGCATCTTCCACATCCATTCATCTTTATCTTCTCGATCCAGATCAATTGATGAAGTAAGCACACTACATGCGATTCGAGAGATCCTACAATTATAAGGTAAATTAGTACATTTACTTTACATTTTTGCAATTCAATTATTTCAGTTCAAGGTTAATTCCTAAACTAGGGTTTGACCAAGGGGGTATACCCCATGAACAACAACCCTTTTTTATTGCAATTTACAGATCTCGGATTAGCAAACAGATTGAAAATCTCAATACTCTTTTCAGCTTTTTACAAAAGTACAATATAAGAATCAGCATCGCACTCATTCAATCTGGGCTGATCTTGTAGGTCCTAATGCATCAATGGCAAACATTTCATCTGACTGACCTTAACAGGTCAACAAATGATTTTTGAGTTTTGTCTGTCTCGAAGTTTCCACTCTAGGTTGCAAGAATCAGCCCTTTCGAAGGTCATTTGACAACCCGTTTATAGATTTGTATTTCACAAGGTGCTTTTGTTCTCTCTGATTCAATACACATTTCCATTTCCTTGTACTCAACTCTTACATTGCACATCCACTTAATTGCTCTTCATATCTCTTGCTACATAAGGGTTTTAAGGACTTTTGCATTCTTTCTCCAACCCTATAACCATTAGATCTTTGCTTGCATTAGTGCTCATTTCTCACTCAATTGGCACTAATCTTCCTAGATCTAGTTACCTTAGCGTTGGGATTAAAAGGATCAATCTCCTTAACCACCCTTGAAGTCTGAACTAGTTGAGACCTATTCCAATCACTTCACATTTCACCTTGTACAAATTTACATTTGCTTACATGTTGAATTCAAGGTTGATTTCTCAATTGAGGTCTTGATCAAGACAAGCCTCATCCACCCAAAAACAAAAGTCTGAATTTACTGTGTGGAAGAGCAGGATAGAGAATCTATGGTTGCGAATTTGAAAATAACTCCTTGAAAGCTTTATGACGAATCTGGGCTGACCTTGTTACAGTGCCTCAGAAGGCGATGACTCTGTGGAAAACCTTTTGGAAGGATTTCAACCATCAACCTATTCTCTGAGCCTCAATCGGAAAATAAAATTTTGGGTGGGTTTTTCATTCTATTCGAAGATCTATAGTTAAATTTTCAGTAGCAGGTCTAAATCTGCACTTTCAAAGAAAAAACACACTTTCCTCTACATATTTCAAGGTGAGTCATCTATCTTTCATTTCAATTGATAATTTTAGCAATTTTGTATCTTAATTGGACTTATTGTATACACTTGGCATCTAGATTTACATTACTTAGTCAATTAGTTCAATTTTGCACACACAGGTTAAAAGAATTTCCTTGTATTGCATTCCTTTCCACAATTCAAGATCAGCATTGGCATCCCTTTCTTCATTTGGGTCTTGCTAATCTAATTTGGATTCAAGAAGGAATCATATTTGTAGATTTTCCTTCTCTTATTTGAATGTTTTAGTCTGGAAAAGTCGAGGTCTGCATCCTATTAAAGTGCTTACATTTTACCCCTATACACTTTTAATCTTATATCTTCCATTAATTATGCTCGGGACTATATCCAATACTGTTCAAAATGGTGATGAGTGGTGATCTATATGTATATATTACCAGTGTTCCAAATACATTTTCTAGTACCCACACGATTAGTATATCCCCGAACCACCAATAATGTTTAGAAAAAATATTGCATCATAGCTCAATGAATAGAGGTGTCCAAACCTCCAGCAATGAATTTAGGAAAAGAACAATAGTCTCAATTAATATTTTAATCGATCTTCATTATATGTGTATGCTTTATCTATAATCACCTAGAAATTAGTCATCAAGACTATTAGCCCCCTTCTCAACATTTTGGCTAAATTATTTATTCATTTGCCTAGGCCAAATTGCTAAAAGTCAATTTATTTAATTATAATCTATAGTTTGACTATAATATCCTAAGTCCAAATTGGATTATAAGAACTTGTCCCCCTTTTAATTAAATAAAAGACCCCATTCTTCTAACCCACTCAATGTGCACATATAAAGTCCTTTTCCTATTTACAAATTAAAAGAAAAGACTTTGTCTCGCATGAAAAGTCAACTCTCTCTCATTGGTTGACTTGGTCTTACACATGGATCATGTCAAAAGTCAACCCCCATCCTTGATCACCCATTTCTTGATCTTGATCTCAACCATTCATACATCTTTAAAAATGGGAGCTCTCTCCCTCTCTAAGGATCCCGATTTTGAGCTATTGTTATGCTGCAAGTTTCTTGACAAGTTTTCTTCAAAGCACTTGTGGAGAACTTCTTGCTTCTTGTCTCATTCTTTGCATATTCATGTTAGTTTAGATGCATTTGTAGTAGATTAGCTTCCTTTTGCAATAGCTTAGATCACCTAGTTTAATTAAAATGGTTGTAACACTCTCATTTTGCTTAGCCTAGTTGCATTCTTGCATTTCATTCTAGCATAGTTCATTTCTTGCATTCCATGTTTGAGAGTTCTTTTGACATTGGCACTCTTGCTCTTGTTTAAAGAATCTCTCGTTGCATGGTTTACTAGCAAGGGTTGTGTCTCTAAGGCTTAGCTGAGAGCTCTTCATATGCTTATGCACACGCCTTTGCACTCCATGGACAGAGAGCTCTAAGCCAAAATTCAAGCATTCCAATCTATGGGATACCTTGGATAGAAAGGTTTAACTAGTGCACTTTCTTAGTGTACATTTCTAGCGCCCACTATGGGGTAGGACGCCATAGTTTTGCCTCTATATCTGCATTTATGTCTTGCATTTCCGCTTGATGAGTACTTTTTCTTTCTTTCTCTGCAGTCATGATTATCGTGTGATACTTTATCAGTATCGTACGATATTTCTCATTACTACAATGTGATACTTTACAAGTTAAAGTATCGCACACCCATACAAAAGTCTGTTGCACCAGCACTGTAAATTCTATCGCACAAGTATAGTGTGAAATATCGCACAAAACAAAAGTATCGTCCCCCTATACTAAAAAGTATCATATGATACTCTGTTAGCAAAAAACTATCGCCCAGCCTAGAACTTGTTTGAGTTATTTGGTCAATTTTGAGTCTGTAGCATTCTGTTTTTCAAGTTTCTCAAGTTTATTACTGTCTAATAAAGTTTTATTGCAAGTTTCTACCTTGTTTTGGACTAACCCCTTATTGGACTCACGTTTTTCTTTGTAGGGTTGCTCTAAAAATGCTTGCAAAATTGTCCTAAAAGAATGCATGTCAAAGATTCAAATGCAAAGAGGCTACAAATTCTTGTTTGCAGGGCTGCCTAAAAGCATGAAAAACAAACAAGTGTGCTTGTATTTTCTTTATTTTGTGTGTGGCATTATTCTAGTTGTTCATTTTTGTAAGTGCATAAAACTTGTAATTAGGGTCTTTTGGTGGTAGGAAAGTATGCTCTTCACCCTTGTGGTGAATCAAAAATCTTGACCCAGCCTTAAATTTCGAAAGTGGGATAATTGAGCTTCTTGGTTTATTTGGGGGAAACAATTGGAATAGGAGAGTATGCTCTTCACCCAACTATTCCAACCCACTATAAACTCAATATTGGCAAGGACACAAAACCTTGGTAAATGTTCTTGAACATCAAACATCTCATTAACATTCGTAAGACTTTTGCTTTTGGATATCCAAATTGCTCGTGTTGGCAAGGTTGCTTTTCCCTTGTCCAATTGTTTGAGACATGTGATCCAAGAAGCCTACTTGGTGGAGGGATGATCATTTTTGCAATTCTCATAGGAGCAAGGGACATAACACCGAGAATTTCTTTAAACTCAAGGATGTTATCCAAGACCTCATTGATGGAGGCAAAGTCGTAATGGATGACTTAGTAAAAATAATGAGGTCTTTGATAACATCCTTGAGTTTAAAGCAATTTTTGGTGCTATGTCCCTTGCTCCTATGATAATTGCAAAAATGATCATCCCTCCACCAAGTAGGCTTAACGGGTGGGTCATAAGGTCGAGAGTTGTCTGGAAGCGTGACAAGCTTATTTGCGAGCAAGGTCTTTAAGACCACTTCAAGATTCTACCATGGGTGTATATACTATAAACACCCTTGGGTTAGAAGATTGTTTGGTTTTGTCAAAGGTCTGAGACTTTGAAGTCTCTTGTTGTTTCGCAGCATGGATAGCATTAGAAAGGTTAAAGGTTGATTCCTTGGCCTTAGGAACATCCACTACATCATTGATGACGTACGTGTTTTTGTTCCAAGGTTTGTTTTTATCTTTTCCATTCCCCTTGCCACTTTTGTCTTTGTTCAACACAATGTCACCTTTCTTAACAACAACATCCTCAATGCAGTATGCACTTTCGATTATATCATTGAAGGATGTGAACAATTGTTTTCTAAGATCAAAGTATAGCTCAGGTACAAGCATGTTGACAAAAATGTCAATTTTCTTGGTCTTAGGAATCTGTCGAGGGTACCTTGAGTGTAAAGATCTCCAATGTTGGAGGTATGTGGCAAAAGGCTCACCTTGTTTCTCTTTTATGTTGCACAAGTCCAACATAGTGATAGGATGTTGAATGTTATAAGAATATTGTTGAATGAACCATTGTGCAAGTTTGTTAAATGACTTAAGAGGAGGTGACAGCTTTGTAAACCATTCCATAGCTTGGCTCCTCGAGCTCCTAGGAAACAACCTCATAAGGTAAGTGTCTTTGTGCATAAAGTCCATGCTAAGAGCATAGAAGTGTCTTACATGATCATGAGAATCGTCTTTTCTATCATACTTGTCCTATTTAGGAACCTCTATATCCCTAGGAAATGAGACCATGTAAAGACTCCTATCGAAGGGAAGAGCACATATTGATTCTACAAAAGAGGTCTTGGTTTGTTCCTTGGAAACTTGTAATTGAGCTAACTGATTCTTAAGTTCTCGCATTTCTTCTCTCAAGATTTCAGCTTCAGTAGTATCTTGTTTTTGGATGATTCTTTGTACATTAAAATCATGAGGGAGTTTCCATCCCTTAGTTGTCATGTATTGAAAATATTGGTCACCATTTTGTTCTAAGGCTTTTAGCATTAGCCTTTGAGCAACCTCATCTTGTTGAAATCTCACGACATCTTCGCTACTGACCTCGTCATTGACCTCACTTTCATGATGTGACAGTGAATGTCTAGGTGGTGATGGACATCCTCCAGCCTTTATTCTAGGAGTTCTTGGAGGTGTGTTGTTTCCATCATTGCCACCAAGAGGAATGTTATCAAAGGGATTGCTATAGTAACCATGTTTATTTTTAATGTTACATGCATGAGCATCAGCCTCAGCTTGATGATAGGATCTTTCCCTAGTGGCCATGCGTATAGCCTCATGTAGTTTTTCTTTACCTTGGCATGCTTGTTCTTCTAGGCAACGTTTCCTCTCTTCGGGATGCATGGTGAGTGACATGTTGTCTTCTACTCTAGGAGTATCAAAGGGCGTATTGAATGGGTTCTCAAAGCTATAGAGTAGATTATGCCAAGTGTTAGCCTCTTGCAGCTTATCAGAGATAGATTCCTCTACACAAGGTTGTCCATGAGAACGCCTAGTTGGAGGTTAGTAATTGTTCAAAGGTGTAAGAAGGATGACTTCCTAGACCGACTTGGAACCTAGTTGCAACCAATATGTAAGGATATGTCTTCCTCTAATAAGATGAGGTAAATTGTTTCAGATTTGAAGCTTGTAAGGTCAAGAACGATCACTTGTCAAAGATAAAATGAGTGGCTTGTCGAGAGTGCTCAAGAACTTACATCACTAACGACTCGAGCTAAGAAGATGAGCAAGAAGCTCGATAACAAGTAGCTAGCATAGAGAGGTAACCAGATTTTGACAAGTAACCATTAGCAATGTTTTTAGCTCATATCTGAAAAACTAGACCCATCTTTTCAACTTAGAACAGTACCTAACATGAAGATTTTAGACCAAACTCACGTAGGATGAAGTGACGACACCCCTAAATCAGTTATGATGCAATTCTGACTTTTTTTTGCAAGCAACAGAAGCTGAGCGATATTTCTCAGAATACCAGGCAATACAAGATCAGCAACAGTTATCAAAGACCTCTTTTTTTTTACTAAGCCATCTGTTACGACTTTGCCTCCATCACTGAGGTCTTGGATAACATCCTTGGGTTTAAAGAAATTTTCAGTGTATGTCCCTTGCTCCTATGAAAATTGCAAAAATGATCATCCCCCCACCAAGTAGGCTTCTTGGATCACATGTCTCAAACAGTTGGACAAGGGAAAATCAACCTTGCCAACTCAAGCAATTGGGATATCCAAACAAAAAAAAGTCCTATGAATGTTAACGAGATGTTTGATGTTCAAGAACGTTTACATAAGTCTGTTCACATTCAAAAACACATGCCAAGCAATACTACCTAAGGTCAAGGTTCATTATTCAACAACTTAGTCTATGCTTGATGCCCCTTCACCTCACACCAAGTGGTTGCCCACAAGAGATATTGGCCTTGTCGTGGAGATGCTTCAATTGATTGCAGAGATGAAGTTGTTATTTATAAAAGAGACTTTATTTTCCTTGAGCAGTTGATCACCTGTTTTAAGCAGTTTTGAAATCAGTTGGAGCAATCAGAAGTTGTTTGAAAATTTTGATTAAATTGTGCACGGGATTTATAACAACTTCCTTTTATGGCTGTTTTGGAAACTAAATTTCTTTTGGGCTTAAATGAAATTGTGAATATGAATATTTCAGTTTATTGGTTGAACATTTGAAAGATGTGCTTTATTATGAAGAGTCTTTGTGACAGATTACAGCTTCTACCTTAACAGAAAGGTACGAGTTTTTGTTGATAATCTTCAGCACTAAGGAAGGGCAAAAAGTCAGCATTTCTACTGTTACCATTTTTGAGAAATGTAACAATCTTTGGAACAGTTTGTGTTAAGTAAAAAGGATTTGTTCAAGAAATTATTTATCAGTCGTATAACTGATTACCTGTAAATGAATGAAATATTTTTTGATGTATCCCTATTCAAGGGAGCATAGGTGTGGGTGTAAATATATGACTAGTTGTAACAACACACCTATTCTTCCTTATATATGGAACATCTGAATTAGTTTTAAAATTTCATTATAAGTTTACTTACACTTATTGGTGTATGATATTGAGAACATACAGTTGTATGTGTATGTAATATTGGAACCAAAATTCAAAAGAGAAAGACGGTTGTAGCCCTAAGCAATTGTAACTGTGAATGTAAAAAGGAGTTGTAACTCGATAAAATAGCAGGTTCAAATGGAGTGGTTTTTCTCCCTATGACGAAACTGAAAGGATTTTTGAGGGTTTTCCACTCAGCAGAAAAATCTCGTCTCCAATCTGTGAGTTGTTTTACATTGATATTGATATGTTATCTTGGCTTCTTGTTTATGAAATCAGATTCTGTTTATGAATTAGTTTTTAATGTTATAGTAAATGCTATGTATCAATCATATTAAGTTAATAAACGCCTCTATATTCTGATTCACAGCCCCCCCCCCCCATCTCAGAATATCACTACTTCCAACAAGATATAGGAAGAGCTTGGCGGTATTTTTGTTTATTTATTTTTGGTTTTGAAGAAGGAAAAGGTCAAATCTAAATGCTTGGGGAAATCAAATCAACTCTTACTATGACTGCAATACAAACAATTGGGGCACCTAGGGAAGTATTTCCCATTTCTTGCATGATAATGTTTTCATGTTAGAAGGAGAGAAGTACAGTACCCTATTCTTTCCCAAGCTCCATGTTCAAGATCCTCCTAAAAAAAAAAAATTGGTGTCATAGAGAAGCTGAAGGTGTTCATTGTCAAGGAGCCAGTTGTTGTTGCTTCTTGCATCATTGATGAATCTTTGCATGTGCAAATGAGATAAGTATTTTATTTTGAATATTGGTCATAAGTTTGTGTTATATAGTATGGTTATTGATTATTGTTGATGTTATCATCTATTAAAGATAAATGCTGATTGCAATCATGGGGAGATATTTTTTCCCAGAGGAAGATGTTCAGTCTCAGCGGGAGGTAACATCAACTATCTTGTTATGGTTGTTCTCGTTGAGAGGGAGTGTTTATGGAATCCCCATCATTTTTATAAATATTGTTAATATTCTGTTATTATAGATTTTTGAGACTCTTGTCGGAAAAGAGTTTCATCTATGGTTTTATGAGTTATTATTCATGTGAAATTGATAATAAGTTGTAAGGACAACCTGATAACTATATGACTTATGAGAAATTCATAGTGAGCATCATGTAGAGCAAGTCCATGATGTCATCACGTTGAGAGATTATGTGATGGGATTTGGAAATCATGTTGCAAGAGTCTATGACTGTATCATGTTGAGAAGGTCCGTGATAAAATCCTAGTTGTAAACCTTACTAACTTGCTATGTTCCATGACAACAGAGCATTGACAAAGTCTATGATGAAAGCTGATTTTGATTCTTGCAAGTTTGCCATGTTGCAAGATTCCATGACAGCATTGTGTTGAGTGTGTCCATGGTGAAAGTTGAATGTATTTGTTTTTGCAATTTTTTCATGTCCAGTAATTCCATGATTATGAGAAATTGTTACTGGACTATCATGTTGAGTGATTCCATGATTATTAACAATGAGTTCTCTTAGTGTCATGTTGATAGATTCCATGACAAAATCATGCTGAAAGCTAGTTATGTTTCTTGCAGGGTTTTCATGTTGAGAAATTCCACGAATTTTATAGGATCGATGTGATTAGTTTTATCATTGACATTTTGGTTGCAGCCTTGTCTGATTGTTCAGCTATAGATCTCTCTCTAGCTAAGAGGAAATGTCGGAGATTGTAGTTGTGATAGAAATCTTTATCTCTAGAAATATGGACGTTATTATCGTTATCATCACTTTTAGCTAAATAGGGCACCTATGATTAAATTTCAATATTGAAATATAAAGACGTGTCATTCGACATGCATTGAGGCATGGAAATACAAAGAGTTGCATTTGAAAATAAAGAGTTATATTCTGGAAACTAAATAGACTTTCTATTGGAATGTGAAGAGTCTCTCTTTAGTTATATATATTGCTTCAAGCGAAAGGCATTGTACACTTTAATTTTATTATCAATAAAATGATCTTTTGTTGTGTGTGGTTGGGTTTTTCCCTTCATTCTTAAAGGGTTTTTCCAGGATATTTATAAGCATCTCTTGCATCTTTTCTAGTTATTCGTTATTGTTGTTGATCTGGTTTATGGGTTAAAATCCAACAAGGAAAATTGTCTATTTCTGAAAGTTTATCCCATTATTAGTTCCTGCCTCCGGCAGGAATACTTACACATTTGTGAGGTGCATAAAACATAATTACTCCAACCAATAACATTTTAGAATTAAATCATTACTAAAGTATGTTCAAAAGTTTTTGTTTTTCATACATTTAAAAAATTAGAAAATCATTAATCCTCTAAACTTTTATTGGCTTCCATCGAAAAAGGCAGGGAGAAAAATCTATTTTCCCAAATCGAAATTAGAAAAAATATTTAAATAGAGTGTGGCATTAAAGAACACTTTTACTTTATCTAGATCATTCTACCTATTTTTTAATAATATTTCTTTGCCCACCGCCACATCCATCGCCCTTATCTTCTGTATCATTCTAAAATCTGGATCTCCTCTGTATATGCACACCTCATCTATATTTTGGAATGTCAATTCTATCGCTCAGTTTGCTCAAGCCTGCGGAGAGGGAAAAACATGTAGGTCTCCCATGCTTCAAGCTTTGCATCGGGTTGATATTTGAAACGAGACGTCACGCTGGAAATGGTGAGGGTAAAGGAGGAGGTCTGGCACTATGATAAAAAAACGAAAATGGCAGATCTGACCATTCGCCTATCACAAGCACCTTCTACTGCCGGTAGGACAAGCCATCCCCCATGGCCATTGTATGCTGTTGTTTTTGAATATTTTTAAATTTTTTTCTCAAAGTTTAACTTATTGAAACTTTGAAATGAAAAAAAGGGATCTTATATTCTGAATAGAAATCTGGGCATCATTTAGTATTCTCTTTTCTATGAATCTAGGTTTCTTTGTGAGCGCTCTTGCTTGATTCTGGACAAAAAATAAGAAACTGAACTCTGAACCATATGGATTTGATGACCAGTTATTTAGCCTCTTCAAATCATGATTTCTTTTTATCATGTACATCTGATGAGCCATTTATCTAAGTTTATTTCTATCATAGTATTTAGAGAAATAAAATTTTGAAATAATTTATGTAGCTTTGATAGCCTGGGCATTCATTATTTCCTTGGATTACCAAACTGTTTATTGATGTTGTGTACATGCTCTGCAAGATTCTGTCACAAAGAAGCTTCGGGCTACATAATCGATATTCTCTTCAGCAAGTTTGGTCATCTCCTCATCTACACCTTCTATGAGCTTACATTCACGGATACTATGCATGTATCATTTACTACTCATATTCCTTTTTGTTTTGAGTTTCAATTGTATTCTATCTGCCCAGTTGGTTTTATGTTGAAGGGATCTATTAGATAATCTCTCCCTTAAACAATTAGTTTCCTCCCTTCTCTGATTGTCGGTAGATCTATCGGTCTTTTGTATTTTTCTTCTATGCACTCAAGCAGTTCTAGGTTGGGGGCTCAATTTTGATGCTACACAACCCTCATTTCTGCATTAAAAATGTTATAACCGATCCAAGTTGTGGGCCGTTATCCTGAAAATTGGATAGGTAAGCCGTACTATATCGAAGGGGATCCATTTTATCTAGAACAAACAACATATCCAAATGTAGTAGACCTCGCAAATTCCCTACTATTCTATTGGCAATTCCAGGAGTTGTTCCAAATCCAATTATTGACCTGGTTTATTCAACACCTCTGGTGGAGTGAGTAGTATTGCCAATTTGATAGCCTAAAAATTGCCCTGCTATATATTCTATGGGTTCCATATTCTAAAGGGGAGTTCAAGGTTAAAGAGAACCGTCTACTAGACGAGGTCGCCCTATTTGCACACAAGTTAGAATCCCAAGCTTTCTCAGGTGAAATTACATTTCTTGCTATTGAAATAATAATTCCTATCTAAATAGGTATAAATGTTGTTTTTAAAATTGATATTGTGCTTTTTACTACAAGTTAAAATGGTTTTCAAACTAATTCTTTCCTAAATTTTTAATTTAAAAAAGCTCTATAACCATCTCAATGCCCACTAAGAAAGCTAGAATTCATAGCACGGCAAGCTTCTTTAAGGCTTACCAAAATTGGTAATCCGAAAAAGTCATATATTTTTGTGTCTTTTTTTGGGGCGGGTTTCTACCATTTATCAGCGCTCTGTTCTTCTCACCATTTCAGTTGCTTCACTCTGAACTATTTCAAAAATCAATTTGTTTTTCACTCTCTGACTTTTCTGGCATCTGATATTGACATAACCCTACGTCCAGCTAGGAGGTGATGTGACTTCAACCTGGGGCTGTACAGCTGGCTATAGATGCTCAAGGAATGATTGGAAATTGTTGCCAAAGCCACCAATGTGCAACTGATAAATATTGTTCCCTAGACCTGTCTGCTGTAGTAATATTCTCCTCTAAAATTGGTGTTAGCTCTTGCCTGGAGATGTACAGACAACGAAAAGGAACCTGGATTATGTGAATGCTACCATTCAAACTCAGATCTGCAAATATAAAATCCGATATGCCCTTTACTCAATCTGAAATCAAAAATCCTTCTTCAAATTTACTGCCAAGCTGATTCAATATCTGATTGTACAGTAAACTGTTACCAGGGAGGCTGGGGTTTCGTCCAACTCCCTCTAGTTCCAAGAGTTCTGTTCCTAGAAGTCCAATTGCTGCTCAAACTCTTCTCAAAGCCTCAAACTTCAATATGTTGATGTGAAAACAACATGGAATGACGAGAAATGATTATCAAACTCTCTTTTTATTTATTTTCAATCTCCCTTCTAGAGGTTTGAGCCCTAATAGGATTTCTCCATACTATTTTAATGACTTCTATTAAATTTATTCCTTCTCTAGGAAGTCTGACCAATAAGCCCTTATTAACCATGAATAAGTGTGAATCCCTTTTTAAAAAATAACTTACAACTCCATCTATGAAAATGTGTCATGGGGCCTATTATTATATTTTATTAAAATATAAAGTGACCATAATAAAGTTCACTTTATTACTGTCTTATATAAATCAAACTTAAAAAATAATTTACTTATTTCCAATTTATTCATAAACTATTTATTTGGACTCCAAACTAGAATCTAACCCATGCCACTAGTCCAAGGATGATACCTGAGTGTTGCAGGTGAACCGACAGTCCCCTCTAAAAAATAAGACTACAAACAAGTCTCTAGTATAATCCCGGAGGTCCCCTAATGCATTCCAGACAACTCCCAGTCAATCCCTAAAAAATAGAAATCTCTCCTAAAGTTTAGGAGACTGCGCAAAACAGATCATAAAGCCCCTATGTACCTCCACAAACCTCTGAACGGGTCCCCTATCCATACTGCTCACCTACAAAAACCCGGGTTACAGGCTAACCCTCTGCTATTTGCTGAAGGGTCTACGAATGGGACATTAAAATTCTGCCCACGCTACCAAGAAGACCAAAAGGCAACCTCTTCCAATCAACAGCCAACCAACACACAAAAGTGTCATTTTTCCCACATCCTGAACCTCAACAGTGATTAGGTTGATTTAGAAGCAACATGTATGCTTCAACTGCGATGAATGCCTTCCTACAATACTTTTGATGCCAATCAGACTTCAGTAACATGTTCTTCTACAGCACTTGAGCTGCTAAACTTATTTTTGCTACTTAAGATGATCAACAGCAAGATGCGTCTTTCGATAGCACTTCAAAAGCCACCAATAATACTTCAACAACAATTCCATTTTTGTAGCAACATCGTCATCTTTGCAACCAAGGATATACCTGTAATGTCACTTCTTTGGGGACATTAGAATTATTAAGTAGGAAGGAATTTACAATATTAATTTTGACTTTGTAAGTTGGAGATTTATTATTAAAGGTCAAATTAATATTCCACGTGGTCACAAGAGGAGGAGGAGGAATAAAACGATTTACCAGAGAGAAGTTGAAGAGTCACAAGGAATAGGATGAAGGCCAGAGGGGAGTCAAAGAGTCTCAGTTTGTGTATTAAAAAGGGAAAAAGACTCATGGCTGGGCATGCTTGATTTTATTATTTAGTTTAGTTTCCTCTCTTGTGAGAGTCTCAGAAAGCTTTAGCTTTTAACTAATTGGAAGATGTAGCCCCTTGTGCTAGCAGACAGTGAACGCAAACCCATTGTCCCGGGAAGCATCACTTCAAGTGTTTCTTTCGCGCTTACAATTTTTTATCCTATCAATCCAATCCGACTGTTAAGTCTGTATTTAGGATTGATTTCTATGTACTAGTTATTGTATTGTTGTTGTATAATACAATAACGTTTTAGTTGTTGGTTGTTATATTGCTGTTGTATAAGGCAATAACGTTGTTTAAGGAATTATAAGAATTTACTGGTTTCATCTCATCAATTGTAATTCCTGGTTATATGTTTGACATCTTGACTGTTATTTTGGAAATAATGAATTATTATCTTGTGGAGAACTGTTGGTTTTATTGAATGTCTCGTATTACATTTGTTTATATTTGAGTCTGATCTTGTATTCAAGAAGTGGCTGGAAAGGTGTCGGTTGGCATTTCTACTGTTTTCGAATTTGCTGGAAATTATCTGCAATGTTTTATCTTTGAGTGTATTGTTGAAAGGAAAAATCGGCAAATATCCTGTCCGGGATATTACAATACCTTTTATGGCAACTAAGGAAACTTTAACAGCAACACTATCATATCATTATAGTCATGCCCAAACTTCTATATACTAAATAGTGACAGGTTATAGCTCCGTGAGCATGTGATCTGAACAATAAATACATTCTAGCAATAAATACAGTGTTGAAGGCAATCTGCATCTGCTTTAAAACGCTACCCAAACTTTGTGCCCAAATTAGAATGATCCTGATCTGAACAACTCAACTCAGTTCCAGATCCTGGTGTCTCTATAATTGGTGTTGTGTTTCTTAAATTTTCAATACCCACATGATATTGAGATTCAATCAATACTTCCTATTTGTTTTTAGAATTCTTATCCATTCAGATTTTGACATGTCGATTGTTTAAACTCTCTAACAAAATTGATACACTTTAAACCTTTGCCTTCCACATTGTGTTGGATTATAATTCAAGCCTTTTGTTATTCTTATGATTTATCTAATATTTCTCGATAAGTACATAATAGATGCTTCAATTTACTCTTCCTCTGTTGTGAATCTTATCTGAGTTTGGATTCTCCTGAATCCAATCACAATTATGACTTACTTTAAATTTGTTCAACTGAGATTTTTCTCAACTTTGTTATTAATATTAATTACTTGGTTATTATTGGATGTCTCACCAATCAACATTACAAGAAGTTATATCTATTGAACTAGAACAGAAATTTATTTTGATTTCCTTGATACGAATGAATTGGTTTTTAAGATACTTATTATCTTGGCAACATACTCACATTCTCAGGGCTAGAGCAATGGGTGGCCAATTGTTAAACTGGAAACTACTATCAAGTTCACCTGCATGCAGTCTGTCTTTTCAGTGTCTGTTTTTCTACAGAGTATATAATAGAATGGTAGGAAGAGAAAGAGCAGAACCAGATCTAACCCTACAACTATAAAGGTAGATCCACTAAAAAGAAGGTAGAAAATCTCATCCGAAGATATAGTTGGTAGTGTGTCATCTTTGGTAAATTACTGTATTCAACCCACGCTTCAAACCTATCCTACCATAGAGTTGTTTGGATTTCCAAACTTAATTGTTCTGTACTCAATAGGATAGATGCAGGGACTTCCAACCCCATTTTCAGCAGGGTCTTACTAAATTGAATAGGGTGAACTCTTCCTATATAATCTACAAAGAAAAGTTCAACACTGGTTTCAAGTTTCAAGGCCAATTCAATCATATAATTGAAGGTAGAAAGTGATCTTGGTTTTGCAGCAGAGAATCACATGCCACAGACATAGGCCATCTCAGTAGACCAACATGTTTAGTTCTTCCATAAATGAGTGATGCTGATCGCAGTGCCATAGATAGAGAAAGTGGGATCAACACCTATTAATCATCCAAGATGCTAAATGTGATATCCCCTTCCAGAAATTAAATTTTATATTAGGTTATAATTAATCACTACAATATAAGTTAATGAAATTAATATTATTGCTAAGCAATATAATAATCAATCATTATAATTTATTAATATCAATATTGATCTACATTAATATTCTTAAATCTATCAAGATCTAAGCAATCAATTGTAGCTAACAATATTAACCATTTCATATTATCCATACTACTGAGATTATCCACAACGTGTGAAATAATATACAAATCTGTAATATTATTGACAATATAATAAACAATCTATATTTCTTAACTAATATAATACATCTACATGTCCTTTCATTGAGGTCTCATGATTCTGAATAATCTCCACAAAAATCAAACAAATACTTACAAACTAGCACGGTAACAACCATACTATGAAGATAGCCTGTCACATATGGATAATGATACGATTAGGTTAAGAGAAACTCCAAACAGTGGTTACAAGCATCGATTAAAGGAGTACCAATATAGACATATATCCTCCTAATTGATAGAGAAACTAAATGAGTAAGTGTTACTAATTTAAAAATTTGAATAAATAGAGGGGCATAATGTTAACAGCAAATTGCTAGTTGGAGGTTATAATAATAATATGTACGATTTGAATAGACAAGATAACTAATAGCCATTAGCTATGAAACGCTGTGATATCTTGGAGAGAGATGAGTAAGAGATAAATCCCTTAAAACGAACTGCTGTAACTATTTGATTAGCAAGATATATTGTGAGAGGCAATCTCACTTCAACCATCATTGAATAGGGAAGGAACATGAGAAAAAGTGACACTGTGAATATACAGCAGACAGGATGAATAACATTTACCGCAGACTTTGGATTATCTGCCGTTACATAGCTAAGAAAAGTGTGACATCTGAGTATAACAATTAAGATAGTCAGCAGCACTACAAATTATACCTATGTGATTGGGAAAACAAGACATAAGTATTAAGACAATTAGGGCTACCTATAATAGCACCAACAAGAACAAAGTAAGGTACGACTCGATGCTCTTTAGTATGAAAGTTATAAAATAATTAATAAATTGAGAATCATTAATAAATGAATTTGGAGATATATATGGATAGTAAGTGTATATATATATATATGAAGGTGAGTTTATAGATAAAGGATTTATTTATATTATCAATATATGTAAATACGTAAGTAAACAATCTAAGTCTATGATGTTACCAAGGAGGGGCTTGTATAAATTCAAACAATGGATATTTGTTCCAAGATAGGGTAGGGATCAGCAACCCTAAGCGCCTTGTGAGAAAAGTCCCAAGAAAGGCTAAGGGCTTGGATCTATAAACCTTGAGGGAGCTGATTGCAGTTGGTATCTAGGCAACTTGTATAACACCTACTCCTATTATTGAGCCCAAACAGTAAAAAGGTAAGAATGGATGATAATAATTTGTATAGAAAACTTAAATATAGTAAGATGAATGACTAATCCTATCAAGGGGTATTACAATCCAAACTCCAATCACAAATCTAAGATAAATTAAGTAAGGTCCCAACAGGGAACATTA
This sequence comes from Cupressus sempervirens, assembly GCA_028749045.1. Taxonomy (NCBI): domain Eukaryota; kingdom Viridiplantae; phylum Streptophyta; class Pinopsida; order Cupressales; family Cupressaceae; genus Cupressus; species Cupressus sempervirens. Next base: position 684,323,748 of record CM053792.1, on the reverse strand, counting down.
CATTAATGATATTTATACACTATAGCCCTTCAATTATGAGGATCAACACATACTTAGTCATTTATCCTATGTTCCATCTAGTCAACCAATGCATTTATCAATCAATCAATTCTACCATAGATAGGACAAATTCACATCTTAACCCATATCACACCTTCTAAAAGTTGTCTTCCAATTAGATAGGACAAATTTACATCTTAACCCATATCACACCTTCTAAAAGTTGTCTTCCAATCCTTTACATTAATGTTCTTGAAAATAGATTCAATACATATTAATTGTTAATTAGTTTTCGCATTTTCTTCTATTGGAGTTGTTGAGATTCCCTTCATTATGCTTTCCTGTGTTGTTCGAGTATATTTTCTCTATATCTATATTGAAATATGTTTGAATTTTAATTGACATTGTAATGTCTTAGTTGAACTTTTTTTCAAAATATGGACGTAAGTTGGATTTACTGATTTGTGCAAACTAAATGAAACTATCAGAATATCAAGATTAAAAAGAAACCCTGATGTCGGACAAAAACTAACTGCATGTAATTTGAAAAACATAACTGTACAGAACCCATTTTATTTCGAATAATAACCGGGCTGTGCACTCACCATTTATCGCTCATTCAAATTGTGAATCTTCATTAAAACCTGTATATTCATATTGCCCCAAATACTGCTCTGCAATCACTTCATCGAGATACAATCTGTAAAACCCGAGAAGATGTTTGCACAAACATCATAGAATGCCCTCAAAAGGCTAGAAATAGCTTACCAAAAAGATTATAGAAATCTAAGAGAATTATTTTCTTAAGTATCAAGAAAGTCTGCACAAAACCATGCAATACCTACCAAAATATTCTCGAACGCCCCATTTCGTGTTCTGCAATTGCTTCATAAAGTTACAATCTGTAAAATCTAAGAAAACATTTGGTCAAACATCATACAATGCCTTGAAGAGACTAGAAAAATCTTACCAAAAAGATAATTAAAATTAAGAAAATTATTCACACCAATATCAAAACAATCTACACGAAACCATCCAATACCTATGAAAATGTTCTCGGGCAAATTTTCATTGAAATTTGTTCATTCAAATTGCCCCATCTCCTGTTCTTCAATTGCTTCATAGAATTATAATTTGTAATGATCAAAGAAATACTGCACAAATATCATAGGATGCCCTGAAAAAGTTAAAAAAATCTTACAAAAGAAATTATTGAAATGTAAGATAATTATTCACACAATATCAAGGAAATCTACACAAAAACATGCAATACCTACCAAAATGTTCCCGAAGGAATATTCACTTGAGACCTGTTCGTTCGAATTGCCCCATCTCCTGTTCTACAATTGCTTCATAAAACGTTTATACAAATATCATGAAATGCCCTTACAAAGCTAGAAAAATCTTTACAAAATATTTATTCAAATCTAAGAAATTATTTATGGAAGAATCAAGAAAATCTGCACAAAACCATGGAATACCTATGAAAATATTCACTAAAACTTGTTCTATCGCTCATTCAAATTGTCCCATGAACAGTTCTGCAATTTCTTTATGGATTTATAATCTGTAAAATCTGAGAAAAATGTTTTCACAAACATCATTGAATGCCCTGAAAAAATAAGAAAACTCTTTGACAAAAAGCTATTGAAATCTACAAGAATGTTCCTGAACAAATGTTCATTAAAAATTTACATGCAAAACCCGGACAATGGCAGCTTGAACAGCCTGAAATTGTGGTTACGCGCGAACATGAAAATGCAGCGCGGAAAATGCTCCTTTCCTGTGTTTTAATAACGGTACTTTATTTTAATTGTGTTTGTCTGTTTCATTTATTTAATACACGTGTACATATAATTGTTCTTCAGACATGTACCATTACCATATATATATCGATTAACCGAATTCAAATTTACTTAAAATCAATTATGAGAGTCAGATAATAGTTTTTGCGAGGCTTTTATATCATGAGAGCATAAGAGTGTAGTATTGTGTAAATTAGTTTTCAGCATGTCCACCAATTATAGTCAACCATTTTTACTTTTCTCGGTTTAAATATTTTTCATCAATTAAATATATTATTAGTCCCTACCTTGCATAAGGCAGGGTACTAATGTTTTCAGTGGTGGTCACTATCAATTAATTTTTTCAACGAAAGCTAATTAATTTCTAAGGTTGAAAACAAAGTTTAATTTTTAATTAATTTTGAATGAGGAATTCTTTATTCTTGATTGGCTGGTGGCAATTATAGTAGAGGTAAAAATGATTTTCTTAACACCAAAAATACAGAAAAAAGTTTCCAGAAACTTCTTTCAATTCTTTTTAGCCGAAACTTTATTTTTACATATCACACCATCTAAGCTAAAACCACGAATACACCATCTCAATCATTATGAAAATGTCATGTCTTTACCAAACTACTTTTCACATATCTCATCATGTAGAAACAGGCTCAAATACAGAGCAAGATGGTCTATTAGCATCACTCCCTAAGATGAATACTTTCAACATTATAAAACCGATCTCTTTGAGCTTCATCTTACTACATCCACACAAAAAAAACTCACATAGCCTAATATGGCTTTTCACCTACAATATTGCTCGGAGGAGAATAATAATAGATGATAAAAGTAGTATCTTTATTATCACAAGTAACTAGAGCACAGCCCAACTCAGTTGAATTCTTCTAAACAACCTGAGTATAAACTCTAGACTAGTGATCTGGCTGGCAAGAGTTGTTTTTGTAGTCATAGTACTTCTTCTCATCAATCCAATTTTGGACCCAAAAGAAGGGGTCAGAGATCCACCTTTGCCCCAAAAATAGATTTTCACCATACTTGGTGGATCTAGAGTGTTTCATCTCACAATGGTCATGATCTCTCTGCAAATAAAATCGTTGAAGCTATCATTTTGTTGTTCTACATAAGCAAAGGCACACCCCTCACCAATGCTCTCTCTTTGTTATGGGCATTCACAAATTCTTCACTGGTGTAAAAACCCTATTAATACTGGCACAAAATAGCTTGAAAACCTAAGGGTATCCATTATCTATCAATGGGAGAGTGGGTTCTTCACGTTAGAATAAATACTAGTTGGGCAGAGTGACTGACAATTTTCAAGCATTTTGTTTAGGGCTTCTTCCTCACGGGCACCAGTTGTATAATTGCCTAGATTGAAATCAATGGCGAGAGCCTTTATCAAGACCTAAACATTTACATCACTTCATTAGATAAAGCCATTTATTTCTTTCAATTCTTTTTTCCAAACTTATGAACCAAAGATCACATTGCCCATTTCACCTTGTATTCATTGATATTCATAGCCTCCACAGACCAGACCTAAAAGGCCAAAATTGTGCATTACGGTGAATTGGTATCATGCATTATGGTGAATTGGTACCCTGAATGCTAGGCATCAATCATGGTAAAAAAATGCACAATACTATTTAACCCTACCAAAAGCATTTTCCCAAATCAATGTATTCACACAATGATTCCACCAAGTGGAACTAAGATACTAAGCCATAATGAAAATTTGCAGAGCATTCACTCTTAGATTTCGGATATGAAAAATATCAATGAGAGACTTCAGCAACCACACAAGTCCTTATTGCCCTCCTCTACAATGTGTCGTGTTCACACAAGTTTACAAAATGTCGTACATGCATGTGCATCATAAGTTATCTGGTATTTGAAACATTGCCACATATGTAATTTTCTTTTTGTTTGTCCTTGAGCACATATAATTTATATTGACCAGGTCTATAATTTATGTAAATTTATAGTTATTTTTAAAGTTAAATTACAATCATATATTGAAGTTGTTAAATATATTTTAGTATTTGAAACAATAGCTGTAGAATTCTTGTTATAATTATAGATTAACATTTATTTGTATTTATTATATTTGCGATCTAAATCTTTACTCTAAAAAAATGGTGAATCAAAGCAAATTTGCGAACAAAAGCAGACAAGTGAGAAATTTCAGGGCAACAAGTAAAAACTACTTGGCAAATTCAAGCATACATGTGAAGAACAAAAAATGGGCAAATGGAGATATCAAGTATCGCAGTAGCCCTAGGAAATTTCATCGCCTGAACTTTGAGAAAGGATACAAATCAGGCAACACTCAATACGCTCTAGAAACCCAAAACGTGTTCTCCATTCTTGCTGAACCAGACATTCATAAGGATTGGAATCATGATCAGCAGATTGATGGGCTTGTCAAGACATGTCCAAAGATTGGGATTTTCCACACCAATAAACCACATAGCACACAATCCTTGGGTTTGTTTCAATCAAATACAATTTTCACCATAGAAAGTCTAAACCATCAAATAAGGGTTTTTAACATGGCTAAGTATGCATTTCCAAAGAGACCATGTTGCATTATCTACTCCATCTGAAGTGGCTAGGGTACCAGTAAATTCATCATTTTTGGATGCACCAGATACACCTAGTAATGCAATCCCTAAACCCTACATTCCCCCATACCGAAGATCGGCTAAGAAAACTGATAAGAGTATGGAAAACTCCCCAAAGAATTCACCCCATTTTGCAGATCCAGTAGATACAATCCTAATTCAAAATGAAGAATGTGAAGATGCGTGGATGGAATGCAAAAACCTTGGAATCTTTGTAATTTGGACCGGATCTAGAGAAGAAATGTTCTTCATGTCCAATTGGATGGAAGAAAATTGTCCAAGTCAAGTAAGTATTGCTCACTTTGGTGATAATGTTCTCTATCTAAACTATTTTGACAAGCTAGTTAGAGATGAATTGATCAATGTTTCTGAATGTATATTTAATGGCTATGTTGTCAAATTTATTGAATGGTCTCCTAATTTTAAATTGATAGATTTAGATATTAAGTGTCCCATTTGGTTTAATATTCGATCCCTTCCTCCGAAATTAAATCAGATTGAAACACTTAAACTGATTGGGTCTGCGTTAGGAGAATTTATAGGAATTGATGCTTCGTTCCAATCTGACAATAATGTGAAATTATTAATAAATACCAAACTAAAGCTTGAATCTACAATACATAAAAATGTTAAGACTAATAGGGCAGTATATGAATTAAATTTACATAAATACAAAGGTGTAATCTTAGAGATCATCAAAATCAAGGATCATAATGGTACGGTATTCCAAAATCTCCCTCTTACTTCAGATTTTTGGACTATATTTCCTATGATCTTCCAACTGAGAAATAAGATGGGTATTAAATTTGCAAATTTTGAATCCTATTCCCAGCCTATAGTCAAAGATTCAGTTCAGATGGATATGTGGAACTCAACAACAGGAATCATAACATGTAATGACAGAGTAAAATCCATTATAGTTAATGAAGATTCTCTAGTATTACGCCAAGGGTAAGAGAGGCCAAAGAAGCATAAGGCTAAGAAAAATAAGAAATTAGTTAAACCTGTGAAACAATGGATTGAAGCAGAGAATATGGCAGAGATGGCTAGCAAAAAGGATTTGGAAGAAGTAAATCAAAATCAGATAGCAAGCAGGGATAAGGGAGTTTTGATAGCTCCTTCATCAATCATGGCTCAAACAGAAGATAAGGATCGGGATAAGGAAGACCTATGCAATGTCAAGAATACAGTTACAGGTGAAGTAGATTCGGGAAAATCTCAAGTCAGGGCATCAAGAGGCTTAGAGGATATTGATTTAGTTGAGGCAAAAAATTCTTTACTTTTCACTTCTCCTAAGGATGTGGATGAAGATAATGTAATAAAAAAGAATAAATAGGAAGCATAGTAGCAAGTTCAAGATATGGATATTGAGGGTGAGGAAACTACTCCCAGTTATAAAGGAATCAGAGTCTCTTCTAAATTATGGTAGACTCCGAATGATCACATTACCTCATTGTTTACTCTAGAGATTAAGCAAACAGAGATGTTGAATAAGGGTAATAAAATGGAATGCTCCATTGTTACAATGGTTCAGAATTTCTTAAACAAAGAAGAGGATCCCCTTCCTGAGGAGGATACTCCAATAGCAGATGATAAAGATTTAGAGAAACTTTTTGAAGAACTAATTCAGGTCTTTAGTTTTGATAATATCAACAATAGTATAGCCTCCCAAAAGGAAAACTTGATACAAAAAATCATCAAACTAGGAGGAAATGGCTACACAGCTGAGGATCTTAGAAATGATATTTTTAGGATTGAGATGGAGGATACTTTATTGAAACAATATGAGAATTGTGAAATCAAATCGAAAGTATATCAGGAAAGGAACAGAGTAAACATTGGTAATGTGACAGAGCTTAACCTTGTGGATGTAGATAGGAATGGTATCAGATGTAAGATTCTCAATGAATTAGAAAAGGAGGAGTTTGGAGGATCAGGGGATATCAAAACCCCTTCAGCATATAGCCCAATTGATTATGAGCAAGAGCTCGGATTACATATGAATCAGGAAGGATTGAGTTCTCCAATTTATGGCAGATCAAAAGGAAAAAGAGGAAGGAAATCATTGAAGGAATTAAGAGAGGTTGATGGACTCTGCAGAGAATAGATAAAAATTGTTGATTTGTTGAATATAGGGAAGGGGAAGTGCCTTCCAAGGTGCCATGAGGATAACTACTAGGAATGCTAGGGGCTTAAATGCCCCTAGCAAAAAAAGGTTAATTAAACAATATCTAAAAAAATAAAATTCAGAGATAATCTTAATTCAGGAAACCAAATTAAACTAGACTGAAGGTTTTAAACTAAATAAGATGTTAGGAGTATGGGAATCTACATTTCTAGAGGCAATAGGTGCATCTAGTGGTTTAGGTATAATTTTGAACTCTAAGAAAGTAGATTTGCATTACTTAAAAGGCAGTAGCAATTGGATGTGTGCTAGTGTGCAAAGACTAAAATCTGACTTGAAATTTACTTTAATCAATGTCTATGGTCCAAACAGTTGTATAAGGAAAAAATTTGTTTGGGATGAATTAAGTTCGATTTTTCTTAATTATAATGATAGTCCTATTGTAATGGGTGGTGACTTTAATACCATTTTAAATTTAGATGAGAAAATAGGAGGTATGCAACACCTAGCTCTGTCTTCTTTAGAATTTAAAGCATGGACTAATAAACATAATATGATAGATATCCCTTTAAATAATGGTGCTTTCACGTGGAATAATAGAAGAAAGGATCATGCTTATATTGCATAAAAACTAGACAAGTTTTTTATTTTAGGTAATTTAATAGATTATAATAAAAACTTTTGGTCCTTCATCGTGCCATATGCAGGATTAGATCATTTCTCGATTTGTGCTGAGTTCACAGAACCCTCAAAAATATTCAGAAATCTATTTAAATGTGAAAAGATGTGGTTTCAAGATCTGAAATTTATTGAACTTATTAGGACTTGGTGGACAAAGACAAGTTTTGAAGGTTCTAAAATGTTTATCTTTATCTCTAAGTTAAAATTAGTTAAAGAAAATATATTAAGGTGGAATAGAGAACATTTCAATAATATCTTCAAAGAAAAGCTGGAAATTGAAGAAAAGTTAAAAAATTTGAATCAGGATATCATAAAGTATGGTATGAATAATGAGAGTTATTTTTTAGAAAAAGAGCTTCTTGCAAAATAGGAAGAGAACCTCTCCAAAGAGGAAACTTATTGGAGGCAAAACTCTAGGGATAAATGGTTGGATGAGGGAGACCACAATACAAATTTTTCTCATAGTTCAACCATTTCCATAGAGCTCAAAATAAAATCACTAGCATCATTAACCATCAAGGTATTTGTACGAAGAATCCTCAAGAGATAGCAGATGCATTTGTTTCTCACTTTAAGGGATTATTAAATAATTACGAGGGATCAAATAAGGAGGCTCAATCCAAAATGCTCAAATTTATCCCTAAATTAATTTCTTCGGAGGATTAAAAAAATCTAAATAAACTAATTTCTTTGGATGAGGTACAATCTGCTATTTTTAATATGAATCCTGACAAATCTCCAGGGCTTGATGGTTTTTAGGCCTTTTTCTTCCAAAAGTGTTGGGATATTTTGAGGGAAGACCTTTAGAAAGCAATTGAAGCATCAAGGAATGGAGAATCTCTGCTAGCTAAGATAAATTATTCCTTTTTTACACTGATTCCTAAGAAGAATGGGGTGGAACATCCAAGAGACTTCCATCCTATTGCCCTATGCAATACAATATACAAATTTTTTTCTAAAATTATGGCTAATAGGCTCAAAGGTCTATTGCTAATTATGTTTTTCCAGAATTTAGCTAGAAGTTTTGAATTTGAGAATCGCTACACACAATGACAGTGATGGTGATGAAGGTTCATGTTCCCCCTTTCACATTCAATCACTACATTGTAATTAACGAAAAGAAAATCAATCTTCTTCTCCTTACAAAAGGCAGGGACTCTAGCTCTTTCAGAGCTCTTGTTAAAAATAATTTATCTTCAAGTCATTTGGTGTTATAGAAGTCTTTTGCAGAACTCCCACCACAACATTTTAGGATTTTAATGATAAATATAGATCTATACACACATTGTAATTAAATGCTATTACCTTGATCTGAAAATTAAAACATTTGAAACTAGTATAAATAAACTAATTGATATGTTTGTTTGTTATATCTTGTAAGAATTATTTTAAAATCAATTAGTTTATTTATACTAGTTAATGCCCATAAGCATTATGCAATGGTAGAATGGGGGAGTGGGACGAGCATGTTAATGTTAACTTTTATTCTTGTAGGTTAAATTTGACAACCATCTACATGTCAAAAGTTTAAATCTTATTATAAATAGAATATACTTTTAAAAATAATTTAATAAATACCACATAAAATATGGGTTTATAATATTTGGAGATATAAATCATCCATTTTTTAAGAAATAAAAATAAAAAAGCTTAAGTTAGTAAAAACTAAATAAATGAAGATAAAGGAAATATAAATAATTTTAGACGTAATAGATTAAATTATAATTATTTTAGGCAAAAGCCTATAATGGAACGGTAACTTGCAAGCCTCTCATGTGGGAGGTCTTGGGTTTGAATCTACCTTCGCTTAACATATAATAATAATAATTAATTCCAACAAATAATAAAAATTAATCTAGGCTTTGGCCGTTTACCGATAAAATAAAAAAATTATAATTATTTTGTAGTGGATATCTATTGATGTTTCTTTAGATAGATTTATTTAAGATATCTATACTAGTTAACATGTTATCCATTATATTTTCTTAATATTTTACTTAAATAGTGATGGTAAAAAAGATAAATGTGTATCTCATAAAATTAACATATAAAGTTAACTTATATTATACTATTTTATAGTATATTTTATATTATATGATACATAAGTAATAATTTTACTATGCATCTAACTTTTTATGCATCAAATCATTTTTTTTATTATAATACATTCTAAGGGCAAGTACATGCCACTATGTAGCACTTGTTTAAATTTGCTTTTGGATGTCACAAATACAAACAAATAGTCATAAAAGTACTTATAATAATTAGATTTAACAATATATAATTATATAATTTTAAGTTGTAATTATTTTTCATACATTAAGATTATAATTAAACCATTTTTCATGTTTAATAAATATTAATTAGAATAATAATAAATAATAATAATCATTATTCTTAGTTAGAAAAATATTCTTCTTACTTTATATTATTAATCATATTTAATGAGAAACTATTTAATATTGAATATACATTTAATACAAGTCTATCATTAGAGTCATCAAATGTTTTAATTAAATTGAAACCTAACCCTAAAGTAAATTTATTTATTACCCTAACTCTAATCCTAATTGATTATTAAATTAACTTAAATTTTAACCCAAACCTAAAAAAATATAATCCACCATAAACCTAATACTAAATCAAGTAAACCATAATCATAAATCCAACTAAACAATAAATTTAATTTAATCTTAACCCTAACCTAAATCAAATCAAATAGGAACCCTAAACCAAAACCACTTTGAACCTTGTCTCACTATAAAATAGAATGCTACCTCTACCACTATACAAATGGAATCTCAACCCTAAACCTAATATATATATATAAATATATTTTAAAAAATTAATAATTTATTTAATATAAATAAATATAATAAAAAATATAAATGAAAAATTACTATTTGATAACAATTTATTATTATTATTATCTCATATGTTAGATATTAAAATTCATGTTTACTTAATTGTGGGAGAGAGTATGATGGTGAGACAAGGGAGGGGAGAGAGTGAGAGAGGGTAATTAGGGGGCATATCTAGAGGGAGAGGGAGAGAGATCTTGGAGGTAGGGTAGACAGAGAGGGGGGGTTATGATGGTGAGATAAGGGAGTAGAGAGAGGGAGAGAGGGTGATTAGGGGTATAGAGAGTGAGAGAGAGAGAAGGGATGTAGAGAGAGGAAGGGAGAGGGGAGTGAATGGATAGGGAAGAGGGGAGAGAGAATAGGGGCATATCTAGAGAGAGAGAATTCTAAAACCAACCATAATCTAAGTCTTAACACTAGCCCTAACCCTAACCTCAACTTGAAACTCTAATTGCAAACTTTATCCTAACCTTCTCTCTATCATTAACCTTATTTGTGTACCCTAATATGAACTTGGAAAGAGGTATTTTCAATACAGAGATCTTAGAGATATGGGTAGAGATATGATGGTGACATGAGCAAGGAGAGACAATGTGGTTAGGGTGAATATCCAAAGAGAGCGGGAAGTGATAGGAGGGTGGGCAAAAAGATATTTTCAATAAAGAGAGATGTTAGAGAAAGGGGTAGAGAGAGAGGGATCTGATGGGGAGATGAGTGAGAGAGAGAGAGGGGGGTGATTAGGGGGTATATCCAGAGAGAGTGGGAAGGGATGGGGGAGGGGGAGAGAGAGAGAGAGAGAGAGAGAGAGAGAGAGAGAGAGAGAGAGAGAGAGAGAGAGAGAGAGAGAGAGGTTCATATATATTTTTTAATAGAGAGAGAGAGAGAGAGACCAGGGGTAGGTGATAAAGAAAGGGGGAGAAAATTGAATAGGTGAAGAGAGAGAGAGAGAGAGAGAGAGAGAGAGAGAGAGAGAGAGAGAGAGAGAGAAGTGTGTGTGTGTGTGTGTGTGTGTGTGTGTGTGTGTGATGGGGAGATGAGGGAGGGGAGAAAAAGAGGGTGATTAAGGGCTATATCTAGAGAGCAGATAGGGTGGGGGAGAGAGGGGGGGATAAGGGGGGAGAGATGTTTAAATAATAGAGATATCTTAGAGATAGGGGTAGAGAAAGAGAGATATGATGGTGAGATAATGGAGAGAAGAAAGGGAGAGACTGGGGTTAAGGGCATACCTAGAGAGAGAAAGAGGTTCATATTTTGTTTTTAATAGGAAGAGAGAGATGTACTGTGAGAGGGATGTGATGGTGAGATGAGGGAGGGGAGAGAGTGAGAGAGGGTTATTGGGGGCATATCTAGAGAGAGAGAAGGGGGAGAGATGGGGGGCGTATTTAGAGAGAGAAAGAGGTTAGCTCATTTTTATTTTAATAAAGAGGGAGAATGAGGATAGGGGGATAGAGAGAGCGGGAGAGAAGTGGGAGAGAGAGAGAGAGGGAGGGAGAGAGAGAAAGAGGGTGATCAGACAGGATATTTAGAGAGAGTGGAAAGAGAGGGAGGGAGGGAGAGAGAATTAGAAAATTGATCATAATTCTAAACATAACTTTAAACCATAACCTAAGTCTTAATTTTAACCCTAACCCTAACCTCAACCTTTAACTCTAATTGTTAATTTTTTTTCTAATCTTCCCTCTAACCTTAACCATATTTATGTACCCTACTATGAACTCAAATAAACTATAATCTAAACACTAAGTCTATTCCTAACCCTTAATAATAATTATAATCTTAAGCTTAATCATAAAATTTTAATTGTAATAACATAGTAATACTAATTGTCACTTTAATATTAATCTCACCCTATGCCTAACCCTCACCCCAACCCTACCCTAACTCTAAGTCTAATTGTGTCCATTAACATAATATTAATCCAAACTTTAAACCTCTCACCCTAATCATAATTGTAACCCTACCACTAACCTTGGGTGATGTGCTAAGGTTAACTATGATACTAACCCAAATTCTAATACTAATCTTAAGATTGACCCTAATTACACTATTGAGCTTAATAGTTACCCTAATTCAAACCTTAATCATAACCCTAACACTAACCTTAATTGTAATAGTTTCACTAATCGTAATAATAATGCTAACCATAACACTAGCACTGACCATTATCCTTATTAATGTCGACAGACATTCTACAATGGCAAAATGGGTGGAGTGGGAAGGTGTGAGTGTGTTAATGTTAACATTTACTTTCTAAGTTAAATTTGACAATCATCTACATGTCAAAATCTTAATATTTATGATAAATACGGTATATTTTAAATAATTATTTAATTAATATTACATAAAATATTTGCTAAAATTATAAACTTAAGAGATAACTAGTCATTTTTAAAAATAAATAAATTTTAAAAAACTTAAGAAAGCACAAAAAAATTAAGAGAGTGCAAAAAAGAATAGAAATAAAAAATATTTTTAGATGTAGTATATTAAATTTTAATGATTTTTATAATGGATATCTATCGACATTTCTTTAGATAGATCTATTTATCTATACTATTATAATTATAGATCAAAATTTATATAATATCCTAACCTTCCCTCTTACCTTAACAATAACCTTAGATGTAACCCTATCACTAGCATTAACCATAACTATAACAGTAACCATAGCAATAATTCTTATAGTCATATATTTAAATATTAGAAGTCATAAAATGTCTTCCATGCCATGTTTTGATTCTTACTAGTTTCTATTTACTAAGAATAGTTCTTCTTGAGGCATCTAATTTTTTCAAATTATAAAGTGCAATAGATTTCTCAAGAAGGATTACTCCCAACATATTGTATAGTAGCAATAACTCTTACCACCATAATAGGTAGAAACAAATAGTTGAAGCCTCAACATAACATTATCAAAATTGTCAACCGATAACTCAAGGAACAAAGATGTATCACCATCAAATTGGAAATTCATTACTTATTTGGTGTTTAGGAGAGATATACCTTTGATTAGGGGTCCCAATTTTGAGGCCCTCAAAATGTAAAATAATGCATCTTCTACAATGAAAAATAAGGTAGGGGCAATTGGGGAAGCTTTCCTAATGGATCTCTTGAGAGGGATGAGTTATAATATTTTACCAGTAAATTTTATAACTATAGAAGAGTCCTTAAAGAGTATTGATATTTATTTATAGTAATATGAGGGAAAACCAAAGGCTTAAATAATGCTTATGACAAAAAGGTCATTCCATCCTATTATATCCTTTTTTAAAGTCCAATGGAATCACACCAACTTTTTGTCCAAAAAATTTGGCATATTTCATATCTCCCAACTAGTAATTAGATTTCCATAATATATTTTTCCTTGATGAAACCTACTTGTGTTAGCATAATTCTTCTTAATATGTTTACAATCAATCTAGCAAGAACTTTGGCAATGATGTTATAGGAGAGGTTTATAAGGTGACAAGTCTCCAATTTCTCACTTGACTCTTGTCACTAATTATAGGAAGTGGCTTAACAATACCTAAATTATCTTAAAATGGAAGAAGCCATATTTTAGGACCTTTTAGCTCACCCATCCTATAACAACTTCCTAGACCATGGATGGATTTGTGTTCAATGTTCTCTTTCTTCTATTTTTTCCACCTTTCTTGAATCTATCTATGCTCCCTCTAAGAATTTTGGAGGCCCTTCCTCATCCCTTCTTTGAGAACGGGTTGACCCATGTTGACCTATTTTGGAAGAGGTCAACTAGTTTGACCTCTTCTCTAATGATTGTGAGGCATGACTCTTGAAATGTCTCGAGGTTCCACATATTAAATTTATGCTTCCTAGACAACTTGTATTGTTTTCCCCCTAAAAAATAGTATATAAAAAGACTTGGAGGGTTCATTTTCATATGTACACTTTGAAATCAGGCATACACACACTCTAAGAAGATAAGATATCAAACAATTCAAAATCCCAAGGCATTCAAGCAAGCAAGTTTCCAGAAGCATTGAAGGTTTCTATGTGAGCATTTCCTCTTCAAGATCTAGAATATTGTTGGTCATTAAGGGAGGAAATCTATATTAAGTCATTCATCATCTTCTTCATTGGTGCAAATTTACATCGATGGCTCCATGATGTGGTTTTGATAGATCTGTTGCAATTTTGTAGAGATATCCTACATTCTATATGTCAGATTCAACATCTACAACATACAACAAACCAAAGACCCTATTAACAAGGGTTTTTACAAGCAAGTTGAATAATTAATCCTATCTTGTTTCATTTAAATACATTTACATTTTTAATTGAAGTTTGATTCCTCAATCTAGGGCTTGACCAAGGCAAACCCTCATCCAAATTTATGACCAAGATAACAAATTTGTTGTTGCAAATCTAGAAATAATTCATTGAAATCTTTTTGACGATTTTGGTTCAACCTAGTTACATTTCTTGGTGAAGATGGCGGCTTCATGGAAAAATGTCTAGAAGGATTTCCAACAAGTCAACATATTTGAGCCTAGATTGGAAAAATAGTTTTTTGGGGTTTTTTGGGTTTTTATTCTATTTAGAGATCTATAGTTAGATTTTCAATTGCAGGTCTAGATCCACACATTTTAAAGAAAAAACATAATTTTTATTAGATAACTGAGAGGGAGAGGGGGTGAATTAGCTATAACTAGTTATCCCATAAACCTTAAAAACACTTTTCACCAATTCAAATATTGTAATATATCATATCATTAATTCAGTAACTAGATCTAGCATCATAATATAGACTAATATAAACTTTGCATCATTTTATCAACTTAATGTATACTAGGTATCAGAGTTATCTTCTAGCTTATACCAAATGGAAGAAATAAATAGTAAACATGAAATAATGTTTCAACATCATAAGCAGTTTTACAATTTGACACAAGTATTTAAGAGATGTATTTGTTACAATGATTAGAGAGTAACAATGAGATGATTTATTAGGTTTAGTACTACCTTTCTTGTTTAAATCTATATTTCACTCAATCTATGTCTTCCATCCCTTATTGACTGATTCACACACTCCACACTTTAACTTAGCATTTCCTTTTCTTGATCTTCACAATACTCCTCTGCTCGATTCCTCTTATTTCTTCGTCAACTTGGTTAGCTCAATTAACATTAAAAAATTCATGTTCATCCTTTAAATAGAAATCTTTTACCATTCCTCTAGAATCTTTTAGGCTTTGTTGTTTAGTCACAATCATTAGATCTCTATCAAGTTCATGTTCATTGAATCTAGATGCTTGAGAAATATACTTTTATATTGAACATTGTGCTCCATTTATAATAGTTAAATCTCCTTCGTTAGATCTTCCTTTAATTTCTCTAGCCATTGATCTTATAAAAAACTTCATCCTTATCTTTGAAACTTCTCAAACAATCTTTATTTTCATCAAATTTTGGCCTCAAATTAAATATTTTCTTAAACTATTCCTTGTTCTTATGTTCAATTAACATTACATCTTGCTCAGTCAACACTAGACTTAGTTAACACTGAAATTGCTCGGTTAACACTAAAATTGCTCAGTTAACACTAGACTTTCTTCATCTCTTCTTTAGTTGCTCGATGACAACTGTAGTAGCTCACTTAATAATGTGTTCCTTCATTCACCAACCAAATTGCCTTTCTTATACATGATTCCATAACTTTTTATATATGTTGAGATCATGCAAAATAATTAAACCAATGTTATATTGTCAAAGTTCAAATCATTCATGTGCCCATTAAATACCATACACTTATCAACTCTTACATAATCATGCTTTCTTCAAATCATCTTCATCAATCAAATGATATAGCACTCTATTGAATTAGCATAATTTCCAACCAAGGCTTGACATCAATGACAACATAACAACTGATATGACTCTTTCACATATATTAACAACATTATTAGTTGGGTCTAACACTTTCCTCTACATATTTCAAGGTGAGTCATTTATCTTTCACTTCAATTCATATTTTTAGCATAATTTTGTAGCTTAATTGGGCTGATTGTATACATTGAGCATCTAGATTTATATTACTTAGACATTTAGTTTAATTTTTCGTACACATTATCACACATGGGACAAGGAATGTTTCCTTGTATTGCATTCCTTTCCATGATTCAAATTCGGTATTGACATCCCTTCCTCCATTTGGGCCTGGCTAATCTAATTTGGATTCAAGAAGGAATCATGCTTGAACATTGTCCTTCTCCCCACACACATTTGAATGCTTTAGTATGACAAATGGAGGCCTACATCTTACTTAAAGTGCTTCCATTTGTTCACTAAACATTTTTGTGAACCCAAATTATCCCCCTTTCTTTTTAGAGTTAGATTGTTTATTTTGGGTATTTACCTTCTTTTGGTGAACCCATACATACCCTATTTTTATTGATTTTAGAGTTAAATTTAGCTATATTTTGTGTGTGGTTATATCTTTCTTACATTTGTATGGCTAGATATCATAAGAATTTTCTTTTGGATACGCCTTTTTATGATCTAAATTAAACTAAGTCCAACCTATATCATTCTAGTTAGTCGAATCCATAGACTCATGGACTCCTTTGATCGTGATTCCTCTTTTCCTCATAGGACTCATAATGGAACTAATATTTTTCCTCAATATCTTAATTTTCTAATGGAGCATAAATCTTCTCACTCATCCCATGATGAAGTTGAATCCCTAAGAGTACCTCCTTCACAAGTTGATAAGCTCTTTTGTGAGTTTTATATGCAAGAATATCAATATTGTGATAGTATTGCTTTGATTAAGGATATTAAGAAGCTTATTAATAATGATGACAATAACATCACTTTTGTATGTGGTATATCTCACCTTATTAATACTCATGCTAAGCCTTTGACAAAATGTGCTCAAGAGGTAGGATACACTCCTCCTTCCACAATTGTTGGACCCTCTATTATGATTCCCTCTACTCTTCCTAACATTCTTATGTATGTTCCACATCTTGTGATAACCTCTACACAATTATCCACTCCTATAAGTGTTGGCCTTCCTAAATTTTCACTTCTCATGAGTTTTCCTCCTACTCCCATACCTTCTTCTTTACCTTCATATAATGTTGTTCCTTTTACATATTCCAATCCCCTTCCTCTTCCTTCTTATCCTCCACTAGAATCTTTGTATTTTCCTTCTGCCTACAATTTTCCTAATCCATCTAATGTATATGTGTCTATTATTGTGTCTTTCGATCCCAACATTAGTAGCTTGGTTCAAATTGTCACTACGTTGTAATTACAAGTGGCTCAATTCACTCAATATAAATACAACATCGCTACATGTGATATTGTTAATCCCCTTTCCATAGATATTCCTTGTGTTGTTATACCAAAACATGTTGAGGTGCCTCATCTTGACACTTATAATAGTATGGGTGATCCAATGATTCATGTTAAGACTTTCCAAACTACATGTACTAATTTTTCTGATGACTATCGGCTCATGGATAAGTTGTTCCTACACACCTTTAGGGGAAGAGTCTTGCAATGATATTTCTCACTACTCCCTTATTATATTGATTCTACATGTACTAATTTTTCTCATGACTATAGGCTCATGGATAAGTTGTCCCTACACACCTTTAGGGGAAGAGCCTTGCAATGATATTTCTCATTACCCCTTATTATATTGACTCTTTTCAAACACTTACCAACACTTACATTCAACAATTTCAAAAAAATATTGGTCCTCAAATTTCTTTAACTAATTTAATGCATTGCAAACAAGATTTTAAAGAAAAAGTTACTAATTTTTATTGGTAGATTTAAACACTTGCATACTCAAATATCTTATCATGTGCTTGATCATGATATTTAATGTATCTTTACTTCTAATTTAGAGAAATACATTAGAGATAAGATTATCCTAATTGAGTATACCTTCATTTCTCATCTTTCTACAATGCTTCACCATTACTAGTTACAAGGGAGTCAACTTGAGAGATCCATTATGATGGCTCCTCCTACTAGTGATAAGAGTGACATTAGTAATCTAAAAAAGTTTTCTAAGTCTAATAACTTCATCAAAATAGAGTCAACCAACATAGTTTCTTATCTACTACATCCAAATGTATGGCTACCTTTTCCTGTATGTATCACCCTAACATAAATACACTCAATTATCTAAACCTTTGCCTCAGGTGATGACTAAATTGATTTATACTAAAATTATCAAGCTTCCACCTATCAATCCTATTAGTACTAGAAAACCAATGCTTAAGTCATTTGATTCAAATTTTGTCAATACCATCATCAACCAAGTCATGATACTCAAAAGTGCTATGATTTGAAGAATTTTACTCAAGACCTTATTGATTTTAATGTTATATCTATTGATGCTAAGGTTAATAGTATGAATAAATCTATTGCACCTCCTAACTAGAATTTGGAAATCTACACTAGACCCTTTCCTTCACATTCAAACAATATCATTAATCAACCTTATTCATTTGATAATAATATCAGCTATGATGTTAAGATAGAAGAAGCTAATCATGTGGTTAATCATGTTAAGCCTCAACCTCAACCTCTAATCTCACCTCCTCCTAAACCTTAAATATCACCTTCTATAATGTTTAGTCAATCTGACATTTTTAAGGAACCTAATGGTCCTCTTTATATTCCTCTTAGGGTTAGTCACATTCCTTCATTTTGTGCTCATATTACAAGATAATTTGGCCAATGAATGAAAAATCCAAGTATTAATCAAGCTACTATAGTTGTCACTAAGTACTTGATGATAAAGTGAAGAATGTGTAGTATTGATTGAGAAAGAATAGTATTAATTGAGCATAGTATTGACATACATTAGGTAATGAAAAGGAAGAACACATTTGAAAACATTTAAGATAAGAATGAAGTTAGTTATGAGATCTACAACTTAATAAATTCAAAGCATATATGATGATTTGAATTGAAACACAAAGTTCAAGGTGAAGGTGTGATACCCAACAGTCTAGATTCAATGAATCTTTGATGGATGAAGATCTGACAATTGTGATTAAGTGGAAAAATTTGGAAGATTGTAGTAGAGTGGGAAAAAAATATATTTAAGGGAAGAATACATTATTCATTATTGTTGATCAAATTGAAGAAGGAAGGTGATAGCCAAAGGATAATCTAGCAGAACTACATTTTGAAGATCAAGCAAGAGAAGTGATAAGTTGATATGTTAGAAAGTGGATCAACAAGAAGGGAGTAGTAGGAAGAAAGAGGATGAATAGAGGAAAGATATTGAGTGAAACAAATATTTGAATCAGAAAAGGTAGTACTAAACCTAACATATCATTTCACTGTTACTCTCTAACCATTGTAGCAAAAAATCTCTTGTAACCAACCATACCTAACAATCTTATTTGTAAATCCATTATATGGTGACATTCAATTAATTTTTTTTTAAGACCTTTAATGTAGGAAACTCTATAGATAATTCATGAGTGATAAGGTCTAGATGATCTTGAATGAAAATATTATAACATGTTCTCATTAACAATGTGTGTATAACCTTTAACAAGGTTGGCTCTTAACAAAGTTCACTTCAAAAGAATGACATTTTTGGGTTGTCAGTTCCCATGTGGTTTTACCTTTATAGGGTTTCTGCTAGCCATATTTTCCCTCCCACCAAAATTTGATTTTTCCTGTCAAACATGTCCAACTATCATACCTTTTCAAATGTTCGAATAATCAAATGTTATATAATGATTTATTTAAAACTTTGGCCATATCTTTTTATCCTAGGACTTGCGGCCTTATTTTCACGATATGCCTTTGAAACATTTTAAGTTGCAACCATGTGAATCACCCTTTGGTTCACACAGTTACAGTGGAGTAAGTGTTAATTGGAGGTTCAAGTAATGAAGGTGCAATTCCATTGTGTTCACATCATCACAGAGTTAGTTGGCTCAACCAAGGTCAAGGTCTTGACAGAGTGACTACATTATTTTTGCTTGGTCACAAGGTTAATTTGATAGACCATGGTTTAGGTTGTGGTAGTGTGATAAGGGAAAAACCTTTAGTGCTTTAGAGATGCATTTTGCACTATTAGATCTTTCAGATCTATGGCTAGCGCGCTATTGCAACATATTAAGAAGGAATTGTGATTAGAGTTTTGATCAAGTGATTTCCTTTATTTCAATTGGTCGCAAGGTTAAGAAGTGAACCTTGGGGCAGAGTAGTGGCGGTGTGAGTGTGGTTAGGATCTTAGTTTTGCAAGGTCATGAGGGTTAGTGGGAAATGTTGAAGACAAGCTATGAAGCAACGATGAATAGTTAGTCATGGTTTTGCAAGTAATAACTATTAATGAGGAAAGACGATGGTGAAGCTATGATCACAGGTGGTCAAACATGAAACATAAGGTTGCATGCTAGTAGAGTGGCAAAATGATAAAGGATGATTGGTCCATGTGGAAAGGCCTAAAGGTTGACTTCAGCTTGACATTTGACATGACTGATTGAGTGAACTAATGACAAAATAAGAAGCTCTTTGATGATAAATCCAATCTTTTCAATCCCCTACAACCACTTTCATCATTCCCCATGTTTGATAAATGAAGAGAGACACTCCATCTCTACTTGTTGGTCCATCCAATTAGTTAGAACATTAATGGCCATCATTTTTTTCTTCTCAAGAGCTCTATTTGGTGAATAAGTGATCTTCCTATGTCAAGATGTGTGCTATGATCAAATCTTTCCGAGATTTTTAATGACTGCTCTTTGCCATCTAGAATACGGTTGTTGAGTTTTTTCTTAGGGTAGAAGTTATTTGAGTTATGCTTAAGCTATAAAAGCACATTTTGTAATCTTTTGAAGGGTCAATTCTCCTCTATTTTCCTTGGCATGTTTTGGCATGCACATTGTAAATTCCCTTTGCTTCTTAGCTATTCATGATATCCTCCCTTATGTCTCTTAGCCATTGATGTACTATGCAAGATCTATTTTCCTCTCTTTAATGTATTATAGATATCTATAATTTACATAAATGTATCTCTTTTGACCTATGAATGTTATATAAGTGAAATCTCTTCTTCCTTGTGTTATTAATTTGGTTGTTTGATCTCTGTGTGAATGATAGATTAAAAAAGTCTGAATCTATATCATTTAGTGTCATAATAGTTAATTGCACATGTATGGGTAGAGATAGGATTGAACACTCTATTTTGGTACATCACCTCCTTAGAATAGCTTAGGTAGTTTTCTTTCATGTATTCCTTCTCCCTTTTCCTCTCCAAGTGTAGTTTAGGTGCTCTTGATAGCAAAGGAAGCCGACCTTCTCTAGAGACTCAACCTCATTATTCAAGTCCCACAACTTGGAGGTTGTTTCCATGTTTCACAAGGTTTTCCTTAGGTAAAAAATTTGGACAAGGGTGCAAGTTTTTGTGATAATGGTTTTTGGCATGCCTTGTGGGACCAATATTTAGAAGATTTCAAGTTCACTAGTGTCAAAGAAGAAAAGTTGCAATACATGCTGAGAAGATAGTGCTACTCTCAATATTTTCAGGCCTTCAAGAGGTTCATTTTTAAGTACTTGGTGACTCCATCCTACAATATATCTAGTTTCTAGACCAAATTGATGTGATTCATGTCCAAAGTTGAAACAAGGGCATCTTCTAGAGGTAAGTTTCAATACCAAGAGATTTCATTTTCAAATCTTAGAAGAATAAAGACTAGGGTATCTTTATCACTAGTTAGGAGTGTAGTAATAACACATACCCTAATAAGATCCATCTCCACTCCTCGTGTTGTTAGACATCAACCTAGAATACTATTTACTCATATCAATAGATCACTTGCCTACATGGCTAGAGCTCATGCTTTTGCTACCTTTAATGGTGAAAGTCCTCTCCTATTGGCTCAAAGAAATGACATACTAGTATTGGCTCTTAAAATTATACTTGAGTTTACTGGTGAAACTTCCATCTCTCCCTTAGAACACATCTAAGAAGTTGCAAATGTTTGTAATATACAGGGAATATCTGAGGATGATGTTGTTGTTAGGCTTCTAGCTTCATCCTTGAAAGGGAAAGTACTACAATGGTATAGTAGTTTGCCTCATAACTCTAATACTGATTGGGATGGGTTAGGAGCTGGAATTTGTAAGCATTTTGAGGAAAAAGTGATCACCTATCACTTTTGGAGTAGCTAACAACTATCAAGAGGGAACCCCATGAGTATATGACAAATTTTAATTATAGATTTCAGAAGCCATGGGATAGAATACCCACTGCAATAAAACCTTTTCCCAGTAACACATTCTTGTATTACCTTAGAGCCTTCAATAGTGATATTGTTGCCACTCTACAATATATGGGAGGGTACACTTTACCAAATGCTTATGAGGTTTCCATAAGAGTAGAAAATATCTTGATACAAGGAGGAAAGTTAGCTCCAAGGCCTCCAATTCCTTTCTTTCCTAAAATGTCCAATCATCAGCCTATTGTAGTCCCTATTATTACTTCCTCTACAAGTTAGCCTCTGGTTGTGGTCCCAATAGCTTCCACATCCTCTAATGGGGTTGATAAGATTGAGGCCATGATGCAAACATTGATGCAGAATGTGGATAAGAGGATGCAGGATCAAGAAAAGAAGATGGAGGACAACATTGCAGTGGAATGAAAAATGGGTAATGAGTTGGTAACTATGAAAAGGAAACAAGCTCAAAATAATAAGCCTCCCCAACTCCAGTATCAGGTCCTATACATAATAGGTTCCCAAACTAGATTCATGTCCCCTACAATCAGAATAGACCTATTGACAACACCCATACTACGAATACCAACCTAAATAGGGCTTTAGTGCCTCAAAATAATCTTGCTATGGATATTGTATGTGTCAGAGGACATAGTCTTATTTGGCATTAACTACACAGGAACAAGTAGTGGGCTAGAAACACAATGCCAATCAACTTGTTGATGCTTTTCAGTAGGGTGGTTGTTCTTTCATGAATCATCAGGTGGAAGAGCATTGTAGTGTAAATCAAGATTCATGTTCTTACAATACTAGGAGCAAAACAAGAGCTATTGAAGATGCTTCCCCTCCTCCTAATTAGATTTCAACATCAAGTGCAATAGCTTATGTAGAAGCAATAGATCAACAACACAATGCTAATCAACCTACTAATGCTCCTAAGCAACAAAGGTAGAATAATGGCAGAAGAGATGTGAATTATCCCCAAGTTATTCCATCTCAACCTTCTATACATGCAGCTCCAAAAGTTTCAACAAAGCACCCAATGCGTCATTCAATGTGGTAGAATAGATGAAGAAGACAGATGTGAACATTTCCATACGGGACAATGTTGCTACTATACCATCACAAAAGAAGCTACTACAACAAGAGTTAGAGAGCATTGAACCAAAAGATCAACCACCTAGCATGGAGAGTGCCACAAGTTTTGTACAACCATCAAAGGAGATAGAAACAAGAAAAAATGTTAGACCTCCTCTATTTTATGTTTCTCTGATTATAAGGGATAAGCTAGTCCAAAATTGCATGATTGATTCAGGGGCTAGTAGTTCAGTAATGCCTAAGTGTGTTGCTGATGCTTTAGAAATGAAATATGAACCCATTATTAGTGATGTATTATAGTTGGGTGGTAGTATTGTCAAGACTATAGGAATACTTAGGAATGATGAAATGACACTACATGCATGCCCTAGTTGTATTGTAGTTTAAGATATATTAGTTTCTAAGGTTAAGCCACACTTTTCCATTTCTCTTTCAAGAGATTTCATGGCCCAAATAGGTGACTACATATCTTTTGATTGGTCATACATATTTTTTAGAGCAAGATATGGAACTAAAGCTTCAATCAGAGTCAACCCTTAGCCTTTAAGCATATTGCGCCCTACCTTCTAATCTCATCAATATGAATTGTACTATCCTAGAGATAGGTGAAAATGACATAGTAAGGGAGCCTACTACTTCATTGGTAGAGGTTCTTGATTTTCTCTCAGATGAATGGGCCAATGCATATCAGTTTGATCCTATATAAAAAACCCTAGAGAAATGCGTTGGTATTTATTATATATCAAAGAAGGATGCTCTTGTCCCTAACCTAATGAAGAACAAAGAGGACATAAGTGGAGTATAGAGCATGTAATTTGATGGATCAAGAAATAAAAATGGATCAAGAGCTGGTGTGATGTTGGTTTCTCCTACACTAGAAAGGTACTACTTCTCATTTAGGCTTCAATTTAGTTGTACTAATAACATAGTAGAGTATGAGTCATTGATCCAAGGTCTCCTACTTGCACAAAAAAGAGGAATTCAAGCCTTAAGTGTATATGGAGATAGGGAGTTGATTATCAATCAGGTGAGAAATCGAAATGTCACTAATAATGGTTTGCTCAAGTCTTATAAACATAGAGTGTGGGATTTTCTTGAAAGTTTCAATGCATTTAATATTCAAAGCATCCCTAGGAAAGAAAATAGACATGCTGATAGACTTATAGAAATGGGTACATCTTATGATATGCCAAGGAGCCTTGAAGATGAAAAGAGGCAACATATTAGAGTGGTAGTTAGGCCTACGATTCCTGATAATAATATCAATTGGAAGGTCTTTGAATCTGATGCACAAATTATAAGTTTCTTGCATAATGAAGTAGACTTTTCAAATAGAAATCAATCAAGGCTACATGACCAATATGGGGCTGAGATTATAAATCTCAATTCTAACAAGTTTCCTTAGGGTCTCATTACCTTAGAGATTGCCTTCAATCCTGATGACCAAGCAAGAGATAGAGGTATGGACCTTGCTACAAACAAATATGATCATATACACAGAGTTACTAATGGGAGAACTCTAAACATGGGGAAGGTATGTTCTAACATGGAGCAAGAAAGTTTTGTTCATCTATGTCAAGAATTTATTGATGTATTTTCTTGGACATATGATGATTTAAAGGGTTTTGACCCAAGTTTGTTTCAACATACCATAGATTTAGTTGAAAATGTCAAACTTGTTAAACAAAAGAAAAGGTTAGTGAATCCCAAGATTGAGCCATTAATGAGAAAAGAGCTATCCAAATTGATTGAGGTCGTTATCATTTTCCCAATCAAACACTCATCATGGGTAGCTAACCTTGTCCCTGTTATGAAGAAGAGTGGAGAAATCATACTGTGTGTAGACTTTAGGGATCTTAACTAAGACTCCCTTAAGGATCATTAGCCTCTCCCTTCCATGGAACAAATATTGTCTAAGGATAGTGTTCAAAGAGATTCTCTTTCTTAGATGGATTCTTAGGTTATAACCATGAGTTAATCAAGGAGGCTGGTAGATATAAGACTTCTTTCACCATCAAATGGGGCATCTATGCCTGTAGTAAAATGCATTTTGGTCTAACAAGTGCAGATGCCACATTTCAAAAGGAAATGGAGATGGCCTTCAAGAACATGATTGAAAGGTTTGTGTTGATTTACTTTGATGATATCACAATGTATTCAAAGAATTTAGCAGATCATTTTTTCCATTTCAGAAAAGTATTCATAAGATGTAGAGAGTATGGAGAATGTTTGAATCCAAGCAAGTGTCTCTTTGCCACTAATCAAGGGAAATTATTAGGACACATTGTATCCAAGGATGGTCTGACCATTGATCCAAAAAGAACAAAAGCAACTCTCTCTCTCTCTCTCTCTCTCTCTCTCTCTCTCTCTCTCTCTCTCTCTCTCTCTCTCTCTCTCTCTCTCTCTCTCTTCCTAACCACAAGAAAGGTCTACAAAGTTTTCTTGGTAGAATAAATTTTGTGAGGAGATTTATTCCTAATTAAGATACCATGGTGAAACCTCTTACAACTATGCTTAAAAAGAATATGGTCATCTCATTGACCTTAAAAGAGAAAGCAAGTTTTGAAGAGATCAAAGTAGCCATAGCCTCAACTCCTACTCTCATCAATCCAAATTTTGAGAGAGACTTCATCCTTTACACCTTGGGTGGTGAGTCAAGTATTTTTGCTATTTTGACTCAATTGAATGATAAGAATGAAGAACATCCTATTGCCTTCTTTAGTGAAGGGCCGAAGGAGTTTGAAGATAAGTATAGTTATGTGGAGAAACAAGCCCTTGTAGTTATCAGATCTCTGAATAAGCTCAGACATCTTCTATCCCACAATAAGATACACTTATTGGTACCTCATGCAAGTGTTAAAGATTTCCTTTTGAGCAAGGATATTAGTGAGAAAAGAGCATGTTGGATCACCAAAGTGATGGAGTTTGATGTAGACATCTAGATCACCAAGTTGGTAAGAGGGAAAGGGTTGTGCAAGTAGATGATCTCATCTAAAGAATCACATGAAGAAGTTGCCTTGGTGTTGACAGAACAACAAGAGGTAAGACTTATAACCTAAAGAGATGGATAGATGACATGAAGACCTTTTTAGCAAGAAATGGATATCCTCAAGGATTGGGTAAAGCTAAAAGGAGATAGTTTAAATTGCAATCAATTCCCTATGCTATAATTAATGGTATCCTATTTAGGAGAGACTTCAATGGAGCTTTGCTAAGATGTATTGTTGCAGATCAAGCAGAGACAATGATTAAGGAGCTCCATGATGGTCTTGATGGTGGTCAATTTTTAGCAAGGATGACCACCATGAAGATAATGAGAGCTAGTCACTACTAGCCATCCTTGTTCGATGAATACCATAGACATGTAAGGAAGTTTGAAAAATGTGCCTTATTTTTAGGTAAGAAAAGACTTACAACCCTTTTGCTTCCTCCCATTCAAGTGTATCAACCCTTTATTCAATGGGGATTAGATTTTATTGACCTTATCAATCCACCTTCTAGCTCTGGTCATAAATGGATTCTAGCTACTACAAATTACTTTACCAGGTGGACAGAGGTAATTACATTAAAAGATACTCCTGAGAATTTACTATTAAATTCTTAGATGGGCTTGTTACAAGGTTTGGTCCTCCTTCTAGCATAATTTCAG
Source organism: Cupressus sempervirens (assembly GCA_028749045.1). Lineage (NCBI taxonomy): Eukaryota > Viridiplantae > Streptophyta > Pinopsida > Cupressales > Cupressaceae > Cupressus > Cupressus sempervirens. The sequence goes on along the minus strand of CM053792.1, from coordinate 684,296,687 downwards.
ACAACACAAAATCATTTATAGGAGCTCAAATTTGTGCATGGGTGATTGATCATGACATATACCTGAGTACTTCTTCCAATTACTACCCCCAATGTAATGACTTGGTTGAGTCCTCTAATAAGAGTTTGATCAAAATCATCAAGAGGACTATTGAAGATAGTCGAAGGTGTTGGCACTAGAAATTGTGAACTACCCTTTGGGCTAACAAAATAACACCTAAAAGGGCTATTGGAAACTCTCCTTTCATGTTGGTTTATGACAGGGAAGCTAGGTTTTCTATCTCATTGGAGTTTCCACCTCTAGAATTAGCTCATCAATTGGAACTAATTGAAAATAATACTATGTCTGTAAGAATAATAGAGTTAATGGAGCTGGAGGAAAAAAGAAATCAGGCCATGCAAACCTTGGAAGCACACCAACAATAGATGAAGAAGAGATTTGATAAAAAGGCTAAGTTCATAATTTTTAGAGAGGGTGATCTTGTGTTAAAATGGGATGCAAGCAGGAAGACATTCAAAATTTGATGCCTTATGGAGCGGTCCCTATCTGATTATTAGTTGCAAGCATGCTAATGCTTTCCAGTTAAGTAGGCCTAATGGTAAAATCTTTTATTCCAATCAGTGGAATATACCTCAAGCCCTATTTCTAATAGAAATGAATGTTTCATGTATATAGTTAGTTAGTTTGCTTCTTGTTCTTTCCTATTTTTGAAGAAGTGCATGAGCACATTTTTTTTTGTAGAGAGTCTGGTTCCTATTTTACAATTATAGAGAGTAGTTTTAAGGTTTTACTGGGCATGTTTTTCTACAAATTTAGGGTTTTTATTGAGAAAATTATCATGATTTCTATGATTCTATTTCCTAATGGATGCGTAGGCTACTGGTCCATGCATAGTAGGCTTGCATCCCCTCCGAGTTGCCAAAATTGTTAGCCATATTTTCCCTCTTGCCAAAATTTGAGTTTTCCTATCAAACATGTCCAATAGTCATACCTTTTCAAATATTCGAATGATCAAATGTTATATAATGATTTATTTAAAACTTTGTCCATATCTCTTTATCTTAGGTCTTGTGGCCTTATTTTCATAATATGCCTTTGAAACATTTTAAGTTGTGACTGTGTGAATCACCCTTTGGTTCACATAGTCATAGTGGAGTAAGTGTTAACTAGAGGTTCAAGTGGAAAAGATGCAATTGAACTATGTTTGCATCATCGCAAAGTTAGCTGGCTCAACCAAGGTCACAGTCTCGATAGGGTGATTGCATTATTTTTTCTCTATTGCAAGGTTAATTTGATAGACCATGGTTTAAGTTGCAATAATGTGATAAGATCAAAATATTTAGTGCTTTAGAGATGCATTTTGCACTGTTAGATCTTTCAGATATATGGCCAGCACACTACCACAACATGTTAAGAAGGAACTATGGTTAGAGTTACGATCAAGAAATTTCCTTTGTTTCACTTGGTCACAAGGTTAAGAGGTGAACCTTAGGTTAGAGTAGCGATGGTATGAGTGTGGTTAGGATCTTAGTTTTGCAAGGTCGCGATGGTCAATGGGAAATATTGAAGACAAGTTGTGAAGTAGCTATATATAGTTAGTCATAGTTTCACAAGTAATAACTATTAATGAGGAAAGGTGGTGGTGAAGCTATGATCACGGGTGTTGGTAGAGTGATAGAAAGATAAAGGATGATTGGTCCATGTGGCAAGGCTTGAAGGCTGACTCCATCTTGACCGATGAAATGACTGATTTGGCAAACTAATGACAAAAAAAGTAACTCTTTGATGGCAAATATGATCTTTTCAATCCCATGCAACCACTTTCATCATTCCCCATGTCTAATAAATGAAGAGAGACAATCATTGCTTGTTGATCCATCCAATCGGTCAGAATGTTAATGGCTATCATTTTTTTCTTCTCAATAACTTTGTTTGGTGAATAAGTGATCTTCCTACGTCTAGATGTGTGCCATGATTAGATCTTTCCCAAATTTGCAATGACTACTCTCTGCAATCTGGAACATGGTTGTTGAGTTTTGTCTTAGGGTAGAAGCTATCTAAGTTATGCTTAAGCTATAAAAGCACATCTTGTAATTTTTTGAATGGTCGATTCTCCTTTGTTTTCCTTGGCATGTTTTGGCAAGCACATTGTAAATTCCCTTTGCCTCTGAGCTATTCATGATATCCTCCCTTATCTCTTTCAGCCATTGATGTACTATACAAGATCTATTTTTATTTCTTCAATGTATTGTGGATATTTGTATCTCTTTCAACCTATGAATGATATATAAGTGAACTCTCTTCTTCCTTGTGTTATTCATTTGGTTGTTTTATTTTGCATGTGATTGATAGATTAAACAAGTCTAGATCTGTATATCTTTTGGTGTCATAATAGTTAACTACACATGTATGGGTAGAGATAGGATTGAACACTCTATTTTGGTGCATCACCTCAGAATATATTAGGTAGTTTGGTTTCATGTATTCCTTCTCCCTTTTCCTCTTCAAGTGTAGTTTAGGTGCATCCTAATAGCAAAGGAAGCCAACCTTCTCTGGAGGCTCAACCTTATTGTTCAAGTCCCACAACTTGGAGGTTGTTTCCATGTTTCACAAGGTTGTCCCTAAGTAAAAATTTTGGACAAGGGTGCAAGCTTTTGTGACAACAGTTTCCATGTTAAATACTTGTGTCAAAATTGTGTGGATTATTATTGTTTTGCATACTATTTAAATTTTATTATTTATTGTTACAACTCAGTATTATCTAAAAGTTTACTCTGATACTTGATATATGAGGTTGATAGTTTATGGAATGGATGTTAGATATGGTTACCAAGCTAGTGATCTAAAAGTTTAAATAGTTCAAGATTGCGGAAAAGTGTTTTAAGGTATGTAGGATAATTGGTTATAACTATTTCATCCCCCCTATCTATTATCTAAAATTTCATATAAGAGTTAAGTGCTTAAAGAAGAAATTTTGGAGGGACTTGACCTTAAGATCTAAACAAGTATAAGAGGGAGGTTCCTAAGATGAACAAGGAAAATTTCACATTATGGAAAAGAAGAATGAGATTGTACCTAACAAAAAATAGAGATAATGTATTACATTATATAGATTAATCAGTATATACCTCCAACCCTACCTATGGTTGTTGATTCGATGAAGGAAAAACAAGATCACAACAACTTGAAGATAGAGATTGCTTCTTCTTTTTCTCATGTTGATTTTGATGATATAGAAGAATGTGACACTACAAAATAAATGTGAGATAAGATTACACTTGTATGTAGTGGAGATCTAAATGTATTGAGAGATAAAGTTCAAAGCCTAATAGGAAAGTATGATGACATAACGATGAAAGGAGTAAAAATTGTACATATAGTAATTGAATGAAAGAAGATGTTAGTGCCATCAAAGTTGTAGAAGATTCATTAATGATGAATAAGTTGTAAGTAAATATGTTCTTACTCTTAATGCCCTGGATGATAGATTAACTTCATTTGAGTTGAGTAACTTTGATAATAGTATGTCTAACGTTGAGAATTCTTTCAAGACATCACTAACTATTTAAAGTTCAAAGAAATATAAGTGTAGAAAGGATGAGAGTGATTCATGTTCATATGAAAAATATATGGATAAGCTCAAAAAACCATTGATTCGACTGTTATTGAGAGGTAAAGGAAGACTCAAAGGTAACTCAACCTTTATATGTTTAAAATATAGTGAGGTTGGTTATATTGTTTCTATATGCCCTAACAAGAACATCAATGACAAGAATAATAAGAAGGAAAAAAAGTACCAAAGAAATAAGGATTACAAAAAAAAGGAAAGAAGTTATGCTACATTGCTTAGGAAGAGCACACCAAGTCTAATCAAATGATGAGAATCAATGCGAGGAAGTTGTATATGTTGTTGTAAATGAAGATTCAGGCCAGGAAAGGTACAAAGATCAAAAAACCCTTTTTATCATGTTAGTAAAAACTGAAAATGGATTATTGATAGTGGTTTCTCACATCAGATGACTGGTGATATTGATAAATTTGATAAGTTAGAAGAGTATGATGGTGGAATTGTTAAGCTTGAAAATGATGTTCCATGTCTAGTGAAAGGTAGAAGAGATCACTAATGTTGAATGATAAGATCAAATGTGATAATTTTTAGTGGGTTCAAGGTGTGAAATATTTAATTTGTTGATAGTTGCACCATTGAATAAAATTGGTCACTAATTGGAGTTTCTAAACAAAAAGGTGGGAATTATGATGCTAATGGAAATTTTATTGGAATTGGAGAACAAATATTAGGTAATCTATTTTACCTGGATCCAACTATAATTTCTAAAGTTGAAGATGTTTGGTTGTGGCATAAGAGACTTTAGTTTTGACAATATGATTATGGTGAGTAGAAAGAAGAAAGTGAGAGGTTTATCGAGCCTACATAGACTTGATAACGTTATGTTTAAACAATGTCAACTTGGTAACATGACAAGTCTAGTTTCTCAAGCAAGTCACATTCATCTAATGATATAATTGCATTGGTTCATATTGACTTGTGTTGTCGTATGAAATTTGAGAGTTATTATGGTGCTAGATACTTTATTCTATTTATTGATGATTATTCAAGGATGATGACAATTATGTTTCTAAATGTTAAATATAATACATTTGAAATGTTCAAGTCATATAAGGCTAGAGTGGAGAAGGAAACTAGTAAACAACTAAAATGTTGGAGATCTGATAGTGGTGGTGAATTTATGTCTGATGAATTCACTAACTATTGTGTTGAGCATGGAATTCAGAGAAAATTGGTTGTACCAAGAACACCACAACATAATGGAATTACATAAATAAGAAACAATTCCATTGATGATTATGCCAGAACACTAGTGATTGAAAAAAAAAAGTTGCATGATTACTAAAATTTGATCATAGGAAATGTGCTCTGCTAGGGTTTGTATGGTTATGTCTGAATCCTTTACTTTTCACCACCTATAAAACCACATTTATTGCGGGATTCATTTTAGGTTATAATAGCCTCGACCCTCTCTAGCACAGTAGTTGATGTTGGTGCTACAACTATTATTGTTGGTGAGAATGATTTTTCTGAATAAACACTTGTGCAAGTTCATTCCCAAAGTGTTTCATGAGGTAATTCTTCTCTTGATATTGTTGGAATGTCAAGGAATTTGATAGTGCATGGTTAGAACAATAAACCTTGATAGGTTATTTTGTGGGTCGCACTCCTTCTTAAAACTTGCTATGGGAATTGATTTCCAAGGTTTGGACACCATAGGGTGTCCACCTTGATGTTGTCTAAATCCTTGTTGAGGGATTTTTTCTTTTTCATTTTGGCAACCCTAGCCAAGTTGAGCATGTGTTTCTTTGAGGTCCTTGGTTTGCCAGGTCCTCTATGCTTGCCTTTTAGAGATGGTCTCATGATTTTTCCATCTTTGATAACCACAAAACCAAGGTCCCCATTTGGGTTGAGTTCCTTAGGCTTCCCATTCTATGCTAGTCCTTTTTGTAAGCTAGTGTGCAAATTATCGACAAGATTATCTTCGTTGAGCTTGACAAGTTCTTAATGCTTGTCCTCAATGCAGGGTTTCTATTGAGGCCAACCTTTCCAAGGACCTTAAGGAATCTATAAGAATCTAGATAGACAGTACCACCTTCACCTAGAAGGTTCTTTACTTGAATCTTCCAAACAGTTATTGTAGGTGCCAGTCTACAGAACACAAGATTAAGGATTATCCCTTGTTGGAGTGCAATCATCAGCCACTCCTAGAAGCCAAACCGATTCTGGCTACCAAAAAGGAGGAATAGACTACTATTATGAAGAAGGGAAAAAGCTCTTTGTGGTCAAGGCAGGCTCTTTGCCTCAGGATAATAGCCGATCCAACTCAAGTCTTGTGATGCTAGTTTCATCGGTCCCTTTTCTCATGCCTCCACCTATTTCAAATCTTGGTTCTCAGGGGATGATGAGTGCTCATACGCCAGATTCTCTCCCCACTTGGTTTTGAGTGCCACAACTGGCTTTGATGATTTCTTCATAATCTCTTCATTATTCATGTAGCCTAGAAGGCCGAGATGAGGTTTCTGATAATGGGGAAAAGATACATTGTGTCACCTCTCTTGGTCATCCCTTGTTTGATTCCTTCACATTTTTGCATAACAAATTATCCTCTCTTGGGGAAAAGGATGACATGAAAGCTATGTTAAAATTAACTATCTCTCATGGAATGTGTGGGGGCTAACACACCTCTCTATAAAATATTTTGTTTTTGATACCAAGCATCAACTTGGTAATCTTGATGTTCTTTTACATTAAGAGGTTGAAGTTGCTAGGTTTCTTCTCAACTCAGCTTGGCATGTTATTTGGCCAAATAATACCATGTTTGCTTTACAACATAAGCTTAGCCAAGGTGGTGCAGTCACTTTTCTATTTCCTTATTTACTTTCTTCAGTTATTTTGCATGGTTTTGACCCCATGTAAAGAATTGCCTAGATCTTGCTATCTTTTCAAAATCATTCTTTTGGTGTTGTTAATGTTTATGCCCCCAATGATGTGGTTGATCACTCACACCTATGGCATTGGTTTTTAGTTTATCTCCCACCTTCCACTTTGATTTTTTTGTGGGGACTTCAATATGGTTGACTTGGCTACTAATAATGAAGGGTTCTTTCCTTTTCAATTATCAAATGGTGAAAGAGAAGTCTAGTTCTACAAGCATAAAAAGCAAGACCTTTTTTTATCCCAATGCTAACTGTCATTTGTCTGGTGGGGTTTGGCATGCTTGGTCCAATTTTTTAGTGGGCTCTAAAAGGGTGTTTAAGAGACTAGATGGAGCCATGCTTATGTCTTAGTCATTTTCTTTTTCCCAAGAGTGTGGATTACCCATCACACCTTTACCAGATGTGACATTGTTAGATCATTTCCTCATGTTTTTATTATCTGGCACAAAAATCATCCTTATACTTGTAAAACCTATTTTTATCTCAATAATTCCTTGCTATCACATCTTCTCACCATTTCCCTCATTCTTCACTTTTGAAACCTTGAGCCTAGGCCCCACACCTTAGTTGGGTGAATTCAATGATGGAATGTTGCCATCAACTATACTAAGAGATTTCTTCACATTTATGAGAAACATTTGGCCAAGTACTACAGACAATCTTATGAAGCCACCACAAAAGATCATTGTACAACCTTTGAAGATCTTGCTGCAAATTTGTTTGATACAAAATTACAAGTTCAACTTGGTAATATTCATCACTAGAAACAAGTTGCAGATAGTTGTGCTGCTTAGGAAGTTCTAACCAAAGCATGTTTCCATTCGTTGGAGGTGTGTGATCAGGTCTTTAAGGAATTTTTCAATGCCCTACAGGCTTGCCACTCTACTTTGGGCATCAAGTGTATTAGGGAGGACCAACATTTTTTCTTTGATCTGCCTTATATCCTTTATGCTTTTGTAAGCCATTATGAAAAGGTTTTTATTGTATAGGGTCCTTTTGCTACATGTGACCAAGTTTTGTAAGCTTGTGTTGTTTCCACTCCTAATAGGCTTGACCTTGAGCAGTACACATATTGTGAGCAAAAGCTTACACTTTTTTATCTCAAAGAGGTTGTCCTCTCCATGGCTAATGATAAAGGCCTTGGGTGTGATGGCTTCCCTTGTGAGTTTTACAAGGTCTTATGGGATGATATTGGCCTTGATCTTCATAAAGTCTATCTTGAAGCCTAAAATGCTCATTCCTTAGAAAACATAATTAATAAGGGCAATATTAAGCTCATACCTAAAGCTAGAGATCTGAAAGACATATGCAACTAGATGCCCATCACTCTATTGAATGTTTGTTACAAGATTAGTTCTAAGGCCCTCTCCCTTAAGATGAGGCATCAACTATCATAAATTGTTCACCCTAAACAAAACTTGTTTTATTAAGTCTAGATAAATTCTGAATAGTATCGTTATTGTTTAAAAAGGTATGGAGTGGGCTTGTTAGTCCAAACAACAAGCCTTGTGTCTTAAGATTGAATTTGCTAAAGCCTATGGCTAGATTGAATGGCCTTTCATTTTGGCCATCCTACAAGCCCTAGGGTTCGGTCCTATCTTTCTACACTCAATTCAAATGCTTTTTGGGGACGCTTCTACTTGTATTACCATCTATTTATCAAGGTTGTCCTTTGGCACCTCTTTATGTTCTAGTTATTGAAGGGTTTGGCTATCTTCTTGCCAATTCTATTTCTAAGGGCCTCATGTATGGCATCTCCCTCCCTAATTCCACTACACAGCTTGTGAATGGCCATTTTGCAGATGATTCTTTCCTCACCCTTCTTGAAGATTAGGATAATGTTGCTAATGCCTTGCAATGTTTGGATACCTTTTGTCTCGCCTCGAGGTTTGCTATTCAGTGGCATAAGACCCTATGCTATAGACAATATTTCTTTCCAAGCCCCTAATGGCTTCAACTCTATGAGTGGAAATGGGTGCAACATGGAGAAATTTTTCACTTTCTGGGCATCCTCTTTGCCTGTCAAGCCTCCCATGTGGAGTTGTGGATTGTAGTCCTATCCTAGATTGAGAAGAAGTTGGAATATTGGATTGCCAAACCTCTTTCCCTTGCTGGTAATTTTAGATCTGCTCCAAAGTGTTGGTAGCTACACATGTTTATTATTCCTCTTATTGGGCCATGTTAAGAGCCTCATACCTCAAGCTTGAATTCCTTTTGAGGGACTTCCTCTAGGCCTCTAATGCATTGCATCATGGCTTCCAAAAAGGGATAATTTTGGTGGTCATCAATGCTCAGGTTCACCTCTGTATAGGTCAAGTTTGAGTTGGTCCTTGGTGGCTCCTCCAATTGTCCCTGATGCGGGTTGACCCTCTTTCCATAGAGACCCTAAATGGGAATTCCCCAGATTGAATCTGGCTATATCTTCTCCTAGGCCAGAGGGAGAAAAAGATAAAGATGATGATGTTGTTGCTATTGTTGATAGATGGTCTCCCTCCAATCCATCCACTAAACCCATTAATTTTTGGGGTTCTGATGACAAAGACCCTTCCTCGATTGACACTAGTCTTGTAGCTTGAGGGCATCTGAGGTCTTTTCTATTTACCCCAATAGTCTGATGCAGGGACATCCTAGCTATTGCATTTTCTTGTTGATTTTGTTATAGACATTTCCAAGTGAAAGTAAATTTTTAGTCATTATCGAGATGAAGTTATCCCACACCATGTTAACATTTAGAGTTGCATGTTATCCCACTTATTCTGCTAGTTTCGATCAAGTGATCCTTGCAGCTTTGAGTTGGTTAGTTGTAGTGTTTATTGAGTTGTAATGCCTATCAAGTGTTCCTTCATGTGTCGAGTGATCCTTCATGTGCTGAGTGTTCCTATTGGTGTCGAGTTTTCCTATATGGGTAGTCAAGCACTAGTATTAGTTTTTTGCATTTGTTTCCAGTTTGGGCCGACCTGATGAGTATTTAATTTTGTGATGGGTATTTAATATTTGTTGAGAGATGACTTGTGGCTTTTCTATGTTCTATAATCTTCTATAAGCTATTTTGGCAAGTATTTAGAGGGATCTTGGGTAGAGTCTTAATTAAGAATTTTGGGTAGAGGAGTCTTAGGTGGAGCAGCTTGGAGGTAGAAGTTCATATTTGAGTTTGGAGATCTATTCTTCTTTGAAAGATGTTTTCCTCTTTGTAATGGACACAAATCGAAAGGTTGTATAGCCGAGCATGTTGAATGTAAGCTTCTTGATTTGAATATATGAAATATTGTCTCTTTGGATTTGAATCTCTCTCCTCTTGTTCATTTTCCACTATGCATTTGTTTTCTAGTTTCTAGATCACCTCATTTTTGGGTAAATCTAGACTAATGCTACATCATTTGGTATCAAAGCTTAGTTGTTCCTAAGTGTGCAAGAAAATTTTCAAAGTGTGAGGCAGTTTGTACTAGGACCTTGGTTGGGCAAAGTTTATCAGAGAAGGGTTTTGATTTTGTAAGTCCTAGCTTATTCATAAATTTGGTGTAGGGTGGTAGGTTTGCAGATTTGGCCTGCACTTGTAGAGGACTTGGCATTCAACCATTGTTTATATCTATAAAGATGGTTCATGGAAGGAGAGGTACTGATCCAAAATTATTTGACATGTTGAGGAAATGTATAGCTGGAGTAGAAGCTATTGAGTTAGTGAAAAATCATGGAAGACATCTTGATGATGTTGAGAGCAATGGATATGATTCTTTTTGGGATGATTTAAATGAAAGGATTGATTATCTAGAAAATTTTGACTTGAGTTGGAATATGAGGATTATAGAGAAGGTTGTTTGGCTAGTTAAAGAGATTATGAAGAGAAGAAGATAGATCGTGGAAGTACATGATGATTTTGCTGAAATGGAGGAAGTATCTTTTGGTTTTCATGAGTATATGGATATATCTAACATGGAAATTGTAGAGCATCTTGTTGTGTACAATGAGATTTCTGAAGAGGAGATTTTCAATTATGTTGGTAAGGAACTAGATGTTGTTATGCAAAATGATGTTAATGTTGGAATGGATGTGATTGAGGGCTTATCTGTTGTTGTCATTGTTGATCTAGAGTTATATGTTCATTCTTTTATGAATGATGTTGATCTGGATGTTGCTTGTGGGAAGAACATGGATTTACTTGTTGGTAATATGGTTGAGGGTTTCAGAGGTGTTATTGATGTGGATTTACATGATGCTATTATTGTTGATATGGATCTGAAATTATATGTTGCTACTAAGATGTTGAAGGATATAAATGTTGTTACTAATGTGAATTTTCATGGTGTTGTTGATCTATATGTTGTTGGAGGAATGAATATACATGTTGTTTCTATTATGGACCTATATGTTGCTGCTATTATGGATCTGAGTTCATATGTTGTTGCTGATAGGGTTTGTGATTTGGATATTGTTGCTGATTTGGTTTTCATGTATGAGGATGATATTATGGATGATGGTGATGATAAGTTGTAGATGGAGAATTATGATTTTTAATTAAGTTCATATGTTGATTGGTTGGATGAGATTTTGATTTTTTAATGGATGAAGCATAGATGGTTGATTTTTAGATTTGATCTCTTTTATTTGATGGAGTGGAAACTTTTTGCGAAGATGAAGCTGAGTACAAAATTTTCTTTCAAAAGAAAAATGTGGGACACATTTTTCAATTTACCTGGGGAGTCTAATGCAGGAGCATCTAAGATCTTTTCTATTTACCCTTATAGTCTGATGTAAGAACATCCTAACCATCATGTTATCTTGTTGATTATATTATAGACATTGTCGATTGCTAGTAAATTTTTAGTCATTGTCAAGTTGAAGTTATCCCACATCATGTTAACATTTGGAGTTGTGTGTTATCCCAATTCTTCTGCTAGTTTCAACCAAGCAATTCTTCAAGTGCCAAGTTGGTTGGTTGCAGTGTTTGTTGAGTTACAATGCTGGCTGAGATCAATCATGTGCCAAGTGTTCCTATTGGTGCTGAGTTTTCCTATATGTATCGAGTGCTATTATTAGTTTTTTGCATTTGTTTCCAATTTGGGTCAAACTGGTGTGTATTTAATTTTGTGATGGGTATTTAATATTTATTAAGAGCTGACTTGTGGCTTTTCTATGTTCTAGAATCTTCTGTTAGCTATTTTGGTAAGTATTTAAAGGGATCTTGGATAGAGTCTTAATTAAGAATTTTGGGTAGAGGAGTCTTAGGCGGAGTAGCTTGGAGGTAGAAGTTTATATTTGAGTTTGGAGATCTATTCTTCTTTGAAAGATGTATTCTTCTTTGTAATGGCCGTAACCTAGAAGGCTATATAGTCGAGTATGTTGGATGTAAACTCCTTGATTCAAATATATGAAATATTTTCTCTCTGAATCTAAATCTTGCTCCTCTTGTTATTTTTTGCTATGTGTTTGTTTGCTAGTTTTTGGATCACCTCATTTTGGGGTACATCTAGATTAGTGTTGCATCAATTAAGGCAGTGATAGAGTAAAAATTGATTGATTGCATCATCACATCAGAAGAAGATATTGTATGAGTGATAGTTGCAAAGCTACGATGCGGTTAATTGTTTGAGCCATTACTATTTCGTGTTTAAAATAAATGTTAAACCTTGAAAACTATAGCAAAAGCATAACATTAAAGAGAAGATATCATTTAGCCATTAGAGTTTAAAGGATCAAAGATGCTCACTTTCCCACTTTTCAAAGATGCATGAAGCATAACCAATGTAGGAAAGCAAGCACTAGACACGTGTGCACAGAAGGACCCATAGAAGAAATCATAAAGGAAAAATCAGGAGCTCTATTATGTTTTAATCATGATTGTTGATTTAAGATCAACGATGAGAATTCAAATCTACAGTGACCATTGAAATACAAATTATATGAATATGTTGCCAACAATAGAATATGAATAAAACATAGAATTTAGAGGTTTCCTGAAGTAATATGAAGATAAAAAATCACCATGTGTTTTTAGAAGTGCCATGGATTTAGGATCATTGATAGAAAATATGCCATGTGTCCATATCATGTTGCAGATTAGATATTTTCATGTTCTATTCTTATTTTCTTTTTATTGAGTGATTGTTTCTCTGCTAGAACTAAGGGATGTCAGAAAACAATAAATGTAATTTCTTTTGATAATACAAAGGTTAGAAAACTTGATGGTTAATTGGCTCTGTAATTCCATTTATCTAATTTTCTTTTCATATTTTGTGGTCCATAGATTTGTTTTGCATTAAGAGTTGAAGGATGATTACATTTGATTATGTGATCACCTCGTGATTCCATTTCACTATGGTATTTATAGTATAAGTAATTCCATTTAATTTTTCACATATGGTTCTGCTTCTTCTCTTGTTTATTACATGGCATGTTAAATTAGTTTTATTAGTAATTGAAGAATAAACGTGGATGAATCTATTAGCAACTTGTTAGATTCCATTTCATCTAAGCCTAATAGTTAAAGCAATTTCATTTGCCCTCATGTGCATCTCTTTTTCCTTTCCTCTTTTTCATTTAGATAATTAATTTGCATTTGTAATAGAAGTAAGAGTTAGAAAATCTCAAGATAACCTACTCTAGTCATTCCAGTAGGTGTGATAGGTTTTCCTCATCCATTTCCTAAATTTTTTGTGTCTACAAGCAATTTGGTTAGCCTTTACTACTCTCAGGTTAAGAGCTTATTATATCAAAAATTTGATCTAAGAAAGACATATTCATTGCACATCATTACAAGTCTTAAGGGAGTTGTACCTTATAATTTAGAGGGTAGTGATAGAACACATACACTGACTCGTTTGATGGTAAAATATTTTTGTCTCTCCAAATGATTGGGTATTAAGAGTCAGGTTATAAAATCTAATAGGAGAACAAATAGTTAACCAACAAACATCCTCATCAATCTTGGAGTCCAATCTAGTAGGTTGCTCTACCTTTACTTGTTTGTATTTTGCCTCAAAATTTTCTATGTTATTTCTCTACAAAAATTGGGTGAAGACCCTAGACTTGATAAAATCTTCATCCTCCAAAAACTTCCTTGTTTCTTGCTCCATAAGAGGATCAATTTATTTCCATCTAAAATCCACTATAGTGAGGGCTACTAGTGGCATGGGAGGCTCTGCAAGTGCTCCTTCTCCCACCTTTGTTATAGCTATCACAATATCCCCTTGACCTCCTGTATCATCTTAAAATAGAAGTACTTCCATCTTGTTAGGTCTAGCACCATATTTTAATACATTTATCAGGATATATTTGCATTTAGGATGCATTCTACACTTGATTCCTTCATTCTAGGTGAAATTAGGGCTAGGATCTTAAAAATTCTCCTTAATTTCCCTCCTCTATGGCTCTATTTTCTAGGTATGACTTAGGCATAGGTCCTCCTAGTCTTCATTATATTCATTATAGGATTTTGTGCCTATTATTGGCATTTATTTCTATTTTGATATCATTTCTAAGTTTCCATGCATCCTTAAGACCTTCTATTTTTTTCTCTAGTTGGGTTTTGACCCCTAAGTCTATTAGAAACAATAGTCCACCAAGATATTTGAGAGGGGGGGGGGGGGGGTGAATTAGTTATGCAATAATTAAAACATTTATCCACCTTAAATAAGGTTAATCATTCAACCAAAGTCAATAGCAACCATAACAAGATGCACATACACAATTACACCAGATATGTTAACTAGGGAATCCCTTGATCAGAGGGAAAACCCCATTGGGAATGATTCCCACAAGATGATGTACTAATATAAATATTCCTTGTTAGAGGATGGACCCTATTAGGAGTTTATTACAACATTTAGTACATGTGAGTCCCTGTGAGGAGACTTTGAATCCTTGTTAGAAGATTCCAACCCTGTTAGGAGTTCTGCCAACCCTATTAGGAGTTGTAGAAGATAGAAGGACCCACTGTCCAAAAAGCTTCTAGGGAAAGACCACTGAACTCACTATTCAACTGAATTCTCAACTATTCCTTATATAATAATTGTCTATACTATTCTTTAACTTCTCTCCTCTATCCTATCAACTAGACCAATCACAGTCAGACCTTGTAGACTAGGTCAAGAACCTCAGATCCAAGTATCAAACTTCAGATCACACAATAAAACCTCAGCAATGAAGTTTCCTTCACCTTCTCTCTACTCTACTTATATTCCCATTCTTCTCTTCATGCTGCTTACAATCATTAACTTTCATCCATACATGATAAAGGAAAATATCCTTCCTTTATACCAAATCCATACAACAATTCCCTGAGTCAATTATTACACCTTCTCAATTGATTATTATAGGACCACATTAAGAATATGTTACACTTAGCGATAACATTAATCTTTCACCTTGTAACTTGAACAACTTTCAGTACATGTAACATCATGAAAAGTGAGATTAACTACATCATCTTCAGAAAGTCTTCTTCACATCTTTAACTTTGGCTTCTCAGAATAACTACTCTGCTAAGAGATATAACAAATTTACTAGAACATGCCTATGTAAACTCTATCTCAAAATAGTCTTCACCAAAAATTGCATAACTTCTTCCAGATTTAATATCTTATGCTTCCAAGGTTAGTTGTATATACTAGAAACTTAGTAATATCTCCCTTTAACCTCACTTAGTGAAAATGCTCAATTGTCTATCGGTACCAACTTGATCTTTCTATTTTTCTTTTGTTAGATACCATAGAAAATTTCTATGTTGACATTAATGACAAACACAACCATGAATATAACATATCATCATGATAATGATCTAATCATGCTTCTATAATACTCCCCCATAGGAATATCATCAGCATTCATGCTCCCAACAATCTCCCCCTTTGGCATTGATGGCAACATAGATGAAAAAATCTAGTTCCAAAAATACCAATTGCAACAGATTGTTAACCTTTCTTTTCAAATCATCTTCATCAATCATTCTTTCCCATTGATATACCTGAATGTGATTTATATCAAACTATTTTTCCATGCTATATTTTTCTCCCAAACTACTACTTTTCTTAGCCTATTTTTCTTTACTTCTTCCAAATTGTTACTTCTCTCAAACTATTTTTCATACTATACTTCTCCCCCATTGATATCAATGTCAAAGGTTTTAGCAACCATCAATTTCTATAACAACTATCTCTACCTTACTCAAATGTCCATAGACACTATTAAAGCAACATCCAATAATAGTCCTAGATGACTTTGTCCATCATAGATACTCCCCCATATAGGAAGCATCAACATTTAGTCCAAACAAATAATGGTGCTCTGTTACATTGGATTGATGCACTCTTGTATCATCTACTCTAACGTAGGAAGGGGCATAATCCCTAGCATACCTCATAAATACTCAAAAGTTGCTTTGGGAAGAGGCTTAGTGAAAATATTTGCAATCTACTCTTTGGTGCATACATACTCCAATCTAATTTCCTTTTCTACAACTTTTTCTCTCGAAATGTGATACTTGATATAAGTGTGCTTAGTCTTAGAATGCAAAACTAGATTCTTTGACATATTTATTGTGCTTGTATTGTCACAATGTATGACAACAAGTTCACTGAATTCTATTCTTATATCCTTCAACATCTGCTTCATATTTTTCTTTTGCTATACTTTGTGAGGTACAATAATACTTCTTGCTTAGCCAAGACACCAATATTCCTCCAAGAAAGAAGGCTCCACCATTGGTGCTCTTTCTGTCACCCACACAACCTATCCAATCAACATTAGTATAAGCATATAAAGTAAAATCATTAGATCTGTCATACCACAATCCAAACTCTAGTGTTCCTTTCAGATATCTAAATATCTTTTTGACTACTTCATAATGTGCTTCTCTTGGGTCATCTTGAAATCTTGCAACAATTCCAACTGCATTTGCTATATCCGACCTTATGTGAGCCAAAAATTGTAATCCTATCTGTAATTCTTTTGCTCAATAATAGATGTCTCATCCTCTATAGATAACTTGTGTCTTATTACATGCTTCCAAACCAAACCTTTTTAGTAGATCTTTCAAATACTTGGTATGAGAAATAAAGATTCCTTCTTTATCATGCACAATCTATAATCCTAGAAAATATTTCATTTCTCCTATCATACTCATTTCAAATTTCTTCTTCATTTCTTCTATAAACTTGTCACTTTCATCATCGTTTCCTCCAAATATGATATCATCAACAAGTATTACCAAAATCATCAATCCATCATCAATTTCTTTCCAATATAGATTACTATCTGCCATAACTTTTCTATATCCAAATTTTTTCAAATGCTTGTCCAACATTGCATACCAAGTTCAGGATGCTTTCTTCAAGCCATACAATGCTTTCTTCAATTTTCATACTCTGTCCTTGTCATCTATTAAAGGACAACCTTTAGGATATTCTATGTATACCTCTTCTTCAAGTTCTCCTTTTAGAATTTCTGACTTGACATCCATCTACTACACTTTGAATTTCTTATATTTTGCATATGCTAAGAATAACCTTACTACTTGTATTCTTGCCACAAGAGCATAGGTTTTGTCATAGTCTATTCCTTCTTGTTGTAACCTTTACAGACCAATCTTTCTTTGTTCCTTACCACTTCACCTTGTTCATGCATATTGTTCCTAAATACCTATTTTGTTCCTATCACATTCTTGTTTGTTGGTCTAGGAACCAATTCTCATGCCTCATTCTTCACCATCTGATCCAATTCTTCTTTCATAGCTTGCTTCAAATATTCATCTTTACATGCTTCATCTACATTCAGACATAGTTCTTCATTGATTCTACTTCTTGTCATCATACCTTTATCTCTACTTCTTGTTGGTCTGACTTTTTCTGCAGTAAAAATTTTTTCAGTTAAACCATAGAAAGGTCAGGTGATCTATGTCTAAATGAAGTATAAGGTTTTGGATAAACCATCTGTGAGAAATATTCGCCTTGTAAGCCTTACATTCATCTCTATTTATGAAAGGTCGGGCGCGAAAATTTTCAAAATTCAAAAGAAGCGAATATGCTTCCGTATTCCTTTTCCTCTCTCCCAGGTTACCTTTCTTACTGTTTGTCCCAACCGTCAGATCTGATTAGATCTACCGCTGGCGTTATCTCGCTATTGAAAGTTGCATGCTCATTAAGTATAGCGAGATAGCGAGTGTCGAGTTTTTTTTAAGTGGTGGGACCATGAAGTGAACGTGCGGCGATCGAAGATTTGCTATTTAATTGCTTTATTGTGCAGGTACACTTAGCAATTCGCCGTAAAAAGGGGGAAAAGGACCCACTAGAATATCTGACATCAGAGCCGGAATGTTGATATTTTTCCGGAAGTACCGCCACCTCGCTATCGGAAAATTCAGACACTTCACCGTTAGCGAAGTAGTGAGGCCACGTGAAAATCTTAAAATGATGACATTGCATCTTGCTTGTGTCATAATTACACCAGGTGGCATGACCTGTCGTAAATACTGTTGTCAGAATCATTTTTAATTAAACAGAAGTAATTACCGGGTACCCCCTTGCTTTTTCCGGCACGGAATCCTTTAAAGTGCCGAAGCTCGCTACCTCGCTATCAGAAAATTGAGGTTCTTCACCGTTAGCGAGTTAGCGAGGGCCCGTAAAGTGGTAAAAGATCGACAAGATCTATGATGACGTGTAATGACAGGTGACTGATAAAATTTGACATGTGCTAGCTGTGCAGAGATCCGATTCTCATTAATGCCTACCTGACTAAATGTACAAGAAATCTGGAACGTCAGTTTGAAGTGAATCAACAGAGCTCGCTATCTCGTTATGAAGAGTAGCAAGGAAGATAATTATAGCGACATAGCGAGATGGGCCCACCGCCTTCTTTCTTAAGAAGCCCTGTAGCGTATCTTTCGATCATTTCTTGATCCGATCAACGGTTGTCGTCGCCTCGTTATGGAAAGGTGCTTGTTCTTTATGCATAACGAAGTAGCGACATGCTGACACGTGTTCTCCGTCGTTAGTGGGTTTAAAGGTAAGCGCCATCAAAAGAAAGAATTATGTACATGGCAAGCTCTCATTGGGTAATATGACTGACATGGCAAGTGTAACTCCTAGTTGTTCTCTTTGTACCACATGATCGTAGGATCTTTGAAGATCAACGGCGCAGTTTTAAATTAAAAATGTAGTGCCACTCTCTGTATTAATTAGACAAGAAAGCTTCGTCCGTGATAAAAAACAGAGTATAATACAGAGAGATTGCATCAGTTTCATTTCACGCGAGAAAAGATTTGAAGCCATTCCTGTGCAGAAGCTATTACTGAAAGAAAAGCGTGCCAAGGTTGATAAGAAATTGTCAAGTTATCTGTTCGCTGAAATTTTGCAGGAATTCAAAGGAAAATTGAGACAGAATTCAAGTAAGTAAAACTGCCATCATCTTTGTGAGCTTTTAAGTTTTAAAGAGGATAGCTCAAGATGCCTCCTAAGAAGGGATTTATAGGAGCAGTAAACTACCTGGATAGAAATGTGCATGATGATTTGCTTGAGTTACTTCCTGAGTCCACTGTAGAAACGGTGCAAGTTAAGAGGTTGACCTCACTCAATCCTAGGCTTAGGGTAGCTGATGGATTGTATGATAAGGGTAATTGGGTCCGGGATGCTCAAACTGCTCAGACTGGTTTGAGTTTATTCAAGAAATGGTTTGCAGAGAGAAAGTTATATGCCCCTCATGCCAACATTTGGAATTTTGATCTTGGGAAGCTTGTTGTTCCCAGCGTGTTCATGGATTTTGACCTGCTTGAAGCCATAGCAAAAAACTATGACCAAGCCACTAAGGTAGTGAGGAGAATAGATGGTGAGGCTTTAGTTACCATCAGTCCCGAGGAGATTAGGAAGGTATTCAGTCTGGGACCCCTCACCATGTATCATGTGCCCATTAATCTGACAGATTTAGAAAAGGAATATATATCCAAGAGGGATGTAGTTAGACAGGGTGCACTGAAAGCCCACATAGGCCGAATTGGAGGCCTCCCAACCATAACATCATCTTCTAAAGAGCCCTTCAAGAAATCATGTTTTAATGCCAGGGCAGTCGAGATATATAGAACCCTGTGCAAAATCTTCGGAGAGGGCGAAGAAGATTTTATTCCGGTGAGCTTCATGTATATGATCACCCAAATCTCTTCTTTTGGTGTGGAAATAATTTTTGATTTTGCATCTTACTTGGCAAATGAGATCCATCATGGATTTGCGGGGATTGCACAGGGCAAGGTGGAAAAGGTTTGGGGTCAGTATTCCTTACTGATGCATATGTTTCTTTTTAAAGGGGCCACTTATTTTGGTAAAGAAATGGTTTTAAATAGAGAACAAGAAGGGGAAGCACTACCAGTCCAATTATGGAGTGCAGACATGACCTGGGAAGCAGAAAATGCTAGCTTCGTCAGATTTGATAGGCACTTTGCCTCCAAACTAAGGTGCCTCTTATTGAGTGACAATCCCAGAATCCCTAAGGCATTAATGCACCTTATCAGGCCTATGGACAAAACCCACAATCTAAAGGTTTCACATAATTGGGGAGATATTATCCCATATTCAGTCTCAACGGTCATCAGGGTCTATGGTTTCAAAGGAACACCCCATGTGTTACCCTATCAGGTACCCTTGAAGGTAGGGATAGCTGAATTTTTGTGGCAGTTAGGAGGAGTGGAGGAGGCCTTTTTGCACAAAAGGGGGACAGGATCAATTTTTCCTACTTGTACTATAGCCCACCAATTTGTGATAACTAAAGAAGGGTGGGCCTTTCTCCATAAATTTTTGGATCAATACAAAATGGCAGTGTCTCACTCTCGTTTTTGTGATACAGAAGGTTTCTTTAACTCTGCCCTTAGATTGAGAATCAAGCTGCGTCCAGTTCAGCATGAATTCTATTTTCCAGAAGATGTAATAAGAAATGAATATTCTCTCCATGAGCAAGAAATAAAGAAAGAAAAATGGAGAGTCTATTCAAAAGTTTTGGAATTCATTAATTGTTTTGATAAAAATTTCAGTCCTCTTAGTAATGCTGCAAACAATGCAGATAAAGTACATAAGCTCATGAGTAATTTCTCTGAGATAATGGAGGTAATGAATGAGAAGAAACAGCATTTTATTAATTCTTTTCCAGATAAAGCCAGAGAAATTATGAGAAAATTGGGTTTCACTCCCAATATTGGAGTAGGTCCACTGGTGGTACGGAAGAAAACAGGATATACTATTGTCCGACAGCAGGTGCCCGTTGTGCATAAAGAAAAACAGATTGTTGGATCTTCCAGCACTGTCCTAGAAGAAAGACCCCCTGAACCTTCCCCCAAAAGAAGAAGAATAATAAGGGAGGAAGAATCCCCTGATGAAAGTGGCTCACCTTCTCAAACCCCAATGAGAGTGGAGGAAGAACAACTCACCAGTGAGCAATTTGAACAAATGGGGTCACAAGGAGAAATTTTTGTTACACAAGCAGAGATTGATGAAGGAAACCCTCAGGAAACCCCTGTACCAAGTTTTGAATTAACTACAGCAGATTTCAGAGGAAGGGAATTGGACCCTGTTTTGGAACAAGCCAGTCAGCATTTTTTGTCTGATAACAATTTTGTAAGATCTAGAGCTTTCCATCAGTTTGCGTGGAGAGTAAACATGCACATTTTTGAGCAAAGGTGCAATAATATGAGAACAGAACATCCAAAAATGGATGAGACCTCCATTCAAAATACAATAAAGGAACAAATGGTTCAAGAGTTCCAAAATATAACCCCTGATGAGGGAAGACAGATGGTAAAAAATGCTAATGTTTTATTATTGCCCAATTGGGACATTGCTGACGCATTAGTTTTTAATTCTGTTTCAAATAATTTAGGACTCCAGGATCTGAATAAAGAGGAATTCTTGGGTACAACATTCAGCAATGATCAAGCTGCCCTTGTTATGTGGTCCCTGAGAAGAGGATCCAGAGTTACTTCATCACAGCCTGATGACTCAGGATTGACAGGGAGTATCATTGTAAGAAGAGTTGCTGACACTTCAAATGTACAGGCAGCCCACATGAATGTGGATTATTCTAAATTTTCCCTGGCTACTGCGGAAAGAGAAGAGAGGGAAATGATGGATATGCATAATAAATATGAAGTAGTGGTGGAAGCATATAATCAAGAGGTGAAGAGGAGAATTGAGTTAGAAAACATGATATCTCAACTGGAAAAGGTACTTGGAAAGAGAAAAGTGGGAGAATCCAGTACATTGAGAATTGCATATCCCCCACAGTCATCTGTGGGATTAACCCCTATTATTGAGATACCTGACACCCCTGAAAGACCCCAATTCTATACTGCAGAGGAATTTGAAGCAGAAAAAACCAAATTACATGAGTGGCAGATAGAATTTAGAAATCAGCAGGAAGAAAAATGGAAGCAGGGTGTGACATACTTGAGGGATAAAATACAATGGTCAGATTTTTATGACCAGCTGACCAGGATTGTAACCCTCATAGATGAGTTAAATAAAGGAAAGAATGGACTAGACTCCCTTGCACAGAAGTGGAGACAGAGGAATAATGATGTCACGATTGTTTGTATCTCTGCAGTTCAAATGCCTTACCATCAGGTTGAAAGAATTTTTGATTTATTAAATCAATTAGATAACTTTGAAAATAAAAGAGATTCTTTACAGAGGAAATTGACACTCTGTTTTTCAAGATATCTTGCTAAAAAATTCACCCTATTCCCTTGTGCCTTAGAAACTGTTGATACAGTAAAAGAAAAGGACAAATGGAAAAAGGAAATGGATGAATTATTTGATAACAGAATAAAAAACATCATCAGTGAGACTGGCTGTTGGTTTTGGGCGAAGACAAATGAAGAGCTGGTAAAGATACAATTGTATTATGCTGATATAAGAAAAGAATTCGACGAATTAGAAGATAGTGCCAATTCTTTAATAAAGATACAAAGAGAAACCCTAAGTTTTGATTGGCCAGATGATGATACTTTCAACAGATGGAAAGATCAGTTTAGTGAACAGATGTCAGGAGAAGATGACGATGAAGATGTAAGAGTAATAGTTACTCTTGTAGTCAGCAATGATGACATAGAAAATCCCCAGGTTAAAGTGATTTTGCATGCAACAGAAGATGATACATCACTTGCAGACCTTATGGATATGTACTCTGAAGATGAGGAATGATTGTGAGAACAGACCATAACAACCAAGAAGCATAACAGAAAGGGACCCGCCAAGAAATGCTGTTGTAATCAACCGTTCTGTTATTCTTGTTTTTTGTTTTTCAAAAGAAGGACACCTGTCACCTACTGTAGCCTGAAGCTTGTTGCATCTCACATTATTTAAGTGAGATCCCAAGGCTAAAGAAGGGTCCGAATTTGGTTTTCACTAAGTGTTGTGCTTAGTTCCTTTTTGGTCCAAACATTTTTGGAAAGAAATTTATAGTATGCTTTTTCTGTCAAAATCTCTGAGAGATGGATGAATGTAAAAAGGACTGTGCTTCTTCTCTGAAGGTTTTTCTGGGTTTTTTGTAAAGGATATATCATTTTCAAAAGAAATGAATACAAGTTATGAACTGTCCCCATATCTGTTCTTCTCTGAATTTTGTCTCCTTTTTAATACTGAGTTACCTTGATGTTGTGTGAGTAAAAGCTTATGCAATTGATTGCAATTTAGTAAGACTGTACATCCATTTGTTATTGCTGTTAATTCAATGAATTAAGTAAAGGCTTTGATAAATGTGATGAGGTTGCTTGGGTGTTAATAAGGATTCTTGAATGATAAATTCTGGTAAGAATTGCTGATGAAAATTCGTTGCAAGGCAACAAATTAGATCTAAGAATTTACTTGACTCTGAATTCCCAATGGATTAGGCACTGATCGAGAGTATTTCAGCCAAAAGAGAAGTATATTATAACTAGCTTTTTCAAAATACATCATAAAATCAATTTTCATTTATCTTTCCTGTAAGATTTTCAAAGTTGGCCAGCACTTGCCTGCCTAGATTGTTTTAGCTTCATTTAGCCATTGTTGTTGGAAACATCTGCAGAGCTATAGAAGATTTCTTGGCCATATCTGTTCAAGGGATGTGTTTATCAGTCATTTACTTATATGTTTAAGGATTTAGAGATGAGAATCAAAATGAAACTAAGGATAATTCTCATACAATTATTCCATCTTTGAACCATCCCCGGGTGCACCCGCCCTGGTTTTACAGAGCCAAAAGAGTAGAAAACTGTCTAAGGTTTTATTGAAGTTGGGTCCTAATACTTTGCATATGCAAGTGATAATGAGAATTGGCTATTCTTTAGGTTGTGTATGTACTGATATCTAGGTACTAAGCCTTTTGTCGCCTAGTAGTTTTAGTACTGTTAACATCAAAATAAAACACCAACACTTCTGATGATCTTCTTGGGTGGATGATTCTTTGTCATATTCATACCAAAAGTAGGAGTTGTTATCTCAAATCTTAGCTCTGTTGAAGGTTTCAAGCTTTGTTCCTACCTTAGCTCTCCTTCATTCTATAAATCATTGTTAGTCTCAAAGAATATGCCATCATTCTTTATTTTAGTAACAACTTTCTCATTATCTAAATTGTAGTCAACTATTCTTTCTTGTATCTTGAATTTCTCATCAACTCTTACATTTACACTTACAAAAATAGTCTTAGTTCTCAGATTATAACATCTATAGGCCTTTCTTTTAAATGAATAACCAAGATACGTACCTTCATTACTTCTAGCATCAAACTTACCAATATCATCATCTCTTTTGATGTAACATTTACTACCAAAAATTCTGAAATACTTAACTATAGGTGAGTGACCAAACCATAGTTCATAAGGGGTCTTGTTTATGAATTTTTTGACTTGTACTCTATTCATAGTGTAGATTGTTGTATTCATAGCTTCTCTCCAAAATATCTTGGATACATCATTGTCAGATAACATAGCTCTTACTGCTTCTGTTACTAACCTGTTTCTTCTCTCTGCAATGCCATTTTGTTCAAGGGTTCTCAAAGCTGACAACTATCTTTTGATTCCATTAGCTTCACAAAATATGTTAAAATTATTTGAAGAAAATTCTCCTCCTCTATTTGATCTTAAAAATTTAATCCTCATATCTAATTCATTCTCATCTCTATTCTTGAATATCTTGATTTTATCAAATTCCTAAGATTTTTCTTTAAGAAATGCAACCCACATCATTCTAGAAAAGTCATAAACTAAAATCATGAAATATCTTTCACCATAGAATCCTTTAGTCTTTGTAGGACCACTAAGATCTGTATGTATAATCTCTAATTTTTCTATAGTAGTAAATGTCTTGTTGGGAAAAGAAGTTTTGTTATGCTTTGCCAATACACACTCCTTGCAAATTGTGTTAGTAGGCTTTACAATCTTAAGCAAATCTCTAACTGCAAACATACTAGTTGTCTTCACAATGCTATCAAAGTTTATATGACAAAATCTCTTATGCAATAACCAACTATCATCTACCTTCACAACCAAACACATCATTTCAGTAGGATTTAGCTGAAATAAATTACCTCTAGATTTGGTTCCTATTCCAATTACCTTTCGATCTTTATCTCTGATGATGCATGTATTCTCTATGAATTGTAACTGATAACCTTTACCCACTAGTTGTCCAACACCTAAAAGATTGAGTTTCAAACCATCAACAAAATATACATCCTTAGTGTTAGTCTTACCATCAAGAGTTATAGATCCAATACCTTTAACATGACATGCTACATTGTTTCCAACTCTGACAATGCCTCCATCATGACTTTTAAAGTCAACAAACTTGTTCATATCACCAATCATATGACATGGACAACCACTATCAATTATCCAATCAAATTTATTTTCAACCTATGATATCAAAGCCATTTTCTCTAGACTTTATTCTTCAATAGCTACAAATCCTATTTCATCATCACTAACACTTATTGCTTGTTCATCATAATCATTTTCTTCAATTGCATACAAACACTCACTATCTCTTCTAGGTTTGAAATTTCCTCTATACTTTTTCTCTCTTTTAGGACACTTAGATGCATAATGACCAAATTCATTACAAGTCTAACATTTAAAGATTTTCTTACCATCCTTTTCTCTTCTTACTAGAAGGGCTACTCCTTCTTCTATCTTTCCGTCCTCATCAAATTTGCTACTGCTAGCAAATTTTCCTCTAGCACTCATGCTCCTCGATAAGCTAGGTCAAATATTTAGGGCACTAAAAGTTATTTCTATTCTGATCAATTCACTAGACTATCTAAGCTCATTCTCAACTGCTTCAAGTCTCCAAGTAATGTTTCCTTTGCGAAATCATTGGTACAAGAGATCAACAATTTTATCATTTGAACTGCTTTCTTAAATGGTGGTGTTAATCTCTTCAATATCTTCTATATCACCTCATCATCTTGCTTGGTTCCTCCTTGAGATCTAATATTTGCAATAATTTCTGATATCCTACCTACATATGTTCTTATAGATTTATCTTCCATCATTTTAGCATCTTGAAATGCACAAATCCAACTTTGTAACCTCAATTTCTTAGAATGTTCATCACCTTCAAAACTATTTTCCAAAGCTTTCCAAATCATATGAGAAGTAATAAGTGACTTTACCTAGTTATACTCAATTTTAGGAAGTGTAGATAATAGTGCTTGTCTAGCTCTCGTGCTGCACATGAAAAGTTCCCTTTCTTCCTTGGTACAAGTTTCCAAATCATTTTTAGCAATGATTGCCTTTTTTGATTTTGTCAAGATCTAATATCCTGGACTCATACACAACAAATGTGTCTTCATCTTTTCCTTCCAGCTGTCATAATTTGTTCCATCAAACTTTAGACTATCCTTTCTAAATGTTTTCACCATGGATCTCCCAAAGTTGTTAAAAATTATCTTCAAGGACCTGATGCTTTGATACCAATTGTTAGAAATAATAGTCCACCAAGATAACTGAGAGGGGGGGGGGCAGAGAGTGAATTAGTTATCCAATAATTAAAACATTTATCCACATTAAATAAACTTAACCATTCAACCAAAGTAAACAACAAACATAACAAGTTCACTAGGGAAACCCTTGATTAGAGGGAAAACCCCAGTGGGAATGATGCCCACAAGATGATGTACTAATATAAATATTCCTTATTAGAGGATGAAATTTGTTAGGAGTCTATTACAACATTTAGTACATGTGAGTCCCTATTAGGAGACTTTAAATCCTTGTTAGAAGATTCCAACCCTATAAGGAGTTGTGCCAACCCTGTTAGGAGTTGTAGAAGACAAAAGGACTTATCGTCCAAACAACTCTTAGTGCAAGACCACTGAACTCATTGTTCAACTAATCTCTCAACTATTCCTTGCAGAATAATTGTTTGTATTGTTCTTTAACTTCTTTCCTCTATCCTATCAACCAAACCAATCACTGTTAGACCTTGTAGACTAGGTCATAAACCTTAGATCACATAATAAAACCTTAGTAATGAAGTTTCCTTCACCTTCATTCTACTCTAATTATCTTTATATTCTAGTTTTTTTACTACTTACAATCATTCACTTACATCAATACATGATAAAGGAAAATGTCTTTCCTTTATACTGAATCCATAAAACAATTCCCTAAGTTGACTATTACACCTTCTCAATTAATAATAGGACCACATTAAGAACACATATGTACATGCAACATTATGATGAGTGAGCTTAGCTAAATCATCTCCAAAATGTCTTCTTCACATATTTAACTTCATCTTCTTAGAATAATAAATTTTTTAAAAGATATAACAAGTTTACCAGAATATGCCTCTATAAACTCTATCTTAGAACAATCTTCACCAAAACTTGCATAAATTCTTCCAAAATTAATATCTTATGCTTCTAAGGTTAG
Organism: Cupressus sempervirens; assembly: GCA_028749045.1. NCBI lineage: Eukaryota > Viridiplantae > Streptophyta > Pinopsida > Cupressales > Cupressaceae > Cupressus > Cupressus sempervirens. Next base: position 684,269,296 of record CM053792.1, on the reverse strand, counting down.
CTGTATATACTAAACACTTATTAGTATCTCCCTTTAACCTTGCTGAGTGAAAATGCTCAATTGGCTATCCATACCAACTTGATCTTTCCACTGTTGTTCTGTCAGATACCACAAAAAATTACTATGTTGACATCAATGACAAACATAGTCATGAATGTAACATATCATCATGATAATGATCTAATCATGTTTCTAAAATACTCTCCATAGGAATATCATCAACATTCATGCTCCCGACAAGGTCAACTTTGACCTAGGGCAAGGTCGAGCCTGACCTAGGGCAAGGTTAACTAGGTCAACATTGATCTAGGGTAGGATCAAGGTTTTAATTCAAGATTCATCATTCATTTTATTTTTACCTCCTTGATTAGTTATTTCGATTGGACCCTAGTTCAAGGTGAAATTTGAATTATGGGTCCTTGCATTACTCTAGGAGCCTCACCTTGAAGCCTCTATATAAAGACTCTCATTTGTATCTATCTATAATTGGAACTAGAACTATAAGGAGACAATAAGAATCAAAGAGATAACAAGGCGATGCTATGAAGATGCAAGATTTCAAGAGAATAATATATAAGAATTAGCTATTATGGATATCAAGCATTTCATGAACACACTATTGTGAACATCTATTTGGAGCAAGAGAGATCCAATCTTCCTTGATCCACCATTATCAATATTCAAGCATTCAAAGATACAATCATGCAGTAGCAATTATGGATTATTAGTTTGGTAGGAATACTTTAGCCTTGGGGGCTTGGTATGTTTTCTTATCTTATTCAAGTCTATGCATTTCTTTCTCATACATATTCATGCTAGGGTCTTAATCTAGTGGATTAGATATTGGCATTACAAATTCGATACACACACACACACACACACACACACATTCTATTATATCTGGCTATTTTTGGAGGTGGAAATCACCAAAACAAGGGTTTGACTAAAGAAAAACCCTATATAGCCACCCCAAAACCCCATTTTTAGATATATGTAGGTGTTGTTTCAAATATCAGAGTACAAATTTGGATACCCTTTTTGACAAATTTCCAAGATCCACAAACATAATTTTTATCAGAGTAGTGTAGGTCAAGGTCAACTTTTTTGGGGCACAATTGTGCCCCGGGGTAAGAGTGTGCCTCATGAATTTGGTCAAGGGAAACTTGCCTTTAGAAGGATAAAATTTTTCTGGGTTTTCTTCATCTCAACATTTCTAGTTTGGAATGGGTTACAAATTTTCTAGGAACTGTACATAGACATCATTAAACAAGTATTTCCAGATTGGTTCTATTTCGAGGTATGTATCTTATCTTATTAAATTTCAATCATTTCAATTTCTTATTCCATATCAACTCAAAAATAATAAATGAATAGTGGTGAATGTTATAAGCACTATTAGATTTCCATTTTTACCCTATTCATTTTGGTGAACCCATATTAGACAACTGTTTCTTTTTGGTGTTAGATTTCTTTAATTTATATGTTTCAAAAGTACAAAAAAATGAAAATTTTCTCTAAAAATACAAAAAATATTTACATTTTTATGCTTTTAGTATTTCAATATGTATGATTCTTATTTGGAATACTTTCATGAGGCTTTTATTGTAAAAGAGGATAGATTCCCTAATGAGGTACATGGTGGTGAGGATGAAAATGGTCTGGATAAGATCTCCATTGATCCTATTCTTATTTCACTCTCCTCCACAACCTTTCCAATTGACCTTTACAATAGGGTGTGTGCATGGTTACCTTCATGTTCCCCTATATGTAACATTGATAAAACTAAAATGCTAAACCCTACACCTTTGATGATGGTAAGAAGATTTTCTTGACTAACAATTAGGGGTAAACCTAGAGATCCTTTGGATTTCTTTGATAATATTGATTATATTTCACATGCTTATCGCACATGGAATAACCCTCAACCTACTGTTCTAGTTTCTTTACTACCTTCTCAACCTGTTCTTCCTGAAGTCCCTAAGTTTTCTTCTACCTTTAAGGAGTATAACTTAGTTCATCAATTACGTGCTACTCCTGCTAATATATTTTTATGGGAGTTATTTCAAACTTATCTGACATATTATGAGACATTGCAAATATCTTTATCTAGTCTTTCTATTTCACCTACTAATCAAGACAACATTCATTCTATTTTAGATTGCATGCATGCTATGCCTTTTGTACCTCCTATTTTGTTTTTGATAATGCATTATCTTCTATTGAGGTGTAGAATAAATATGATGCTCTTATGGTTGTTGTTTTTATTAATTAGGTATCATTTGAAGAACATTAATTGATAATGGATATGGGCTTAATGTTTTTAGCATGGAGATGCTTAAAGAGATTAAGGTTGATCTTACTACTATTCAACCTGATAATGTTCCTATACGTGGATTTGATAATATTGCGAAATGAACTTTGGGCATTATTACTTTACCTATTAAAGTAGGTATGGTCATCCTAAATATGCCTATTCATGTTATACCTAGACCTCTCAATTATAACCTTCTTCTAGGAAGACTTTGGTTACATACTATGCATGCAGTTTCTTCTACTCTTCATCACAAGGTTTAGTTTATTTATAACAACTTAATGTATACATTACATGCACATGATGCACCAGATCCTTGCTTAAATGAAAAATATGTTAAGATCTCTAAGCCTCTTCAAAAATTAAAGAGATTGAAAAATAACCTGAGATACAACAACTTGAGATTCAACAACCAGAAGCTTCATCTTCATCTTTGATTGAGGATGATTGAGGGATGTTGGATTTTTATCTTACTTGTATTAGAGATTATAAGGTATCTAATTTGGAATTCATAAAGCAACAAAGTGAATTTGAGAAACAAGTTTTTATTCCTTCACTGCGTTTTGAGGAATTAATTTTTTTTTTTGTTGCTTCAATTAATGAAACAATTGAAACAATAAAACTAAATTATTTTGACATTATGACATATGCCACTCCTTAGAATCCATCTAAAATGGCTAATTGGTATGGTCCTGGTTATCATTTTCTAAAGAAATTAGAATTTAATGGGAAACAATGTGGTAAATATAAGCAAGGTTTACAAGTACATTTGGATAATGAAATTTATGATCATACCTATGGTTTAGGATTTAATTTTTATAAAAAATCATTAACTTTTCCTCTTAATATTAATCATATATGTGGTAGTAACTTGAAATTGATTAACCCACTTCTCATTGACAAGAATCAAGCACCTACTTGGGATATTTTTCCCGAGGCTGAAATTTTAATGGATTTTTTAGGGGTCTATGAAGATTTACCTAAGTTCCATTACAAACAAAGGAATCCTTTTTGTTTAAATAAATATGCTTATTTTGGAGAACATTATAATCAAGATATTGTTCCTTTACAGATGAATCCTCCGATATGAAGTGATTTGTTAATAACTGAGAATGCTGATATTCAAATGGATGACAATAGTCCTGGGAAGATAATAAAGATTTGGAAATGTTTGAATTAGGATGAATGCAATCAATTAAGTTCCCTTTTACTTGAATTCAAGGGAAGTTTTGCTTGGACATATTTGGATATGCCGGGTATAGACTCTAAGATTGTTACTCCTAATATTATTTTAAAACCAAATATTAAACCTGTGAAGAAGAAAATTCAAAAGATGAATCCACAGATTGCTTTATTAGTCAAAAGTGAAATTAAAAAATTATTGGATTATGGATTTATCCATTCTATTGATTATTTAGATTATATTTCAAATATTGTGCCTATTTCAAAAGGAGAAAATAAGATAAGGATGTGTACTGATTTTAGAGATTTAAACTAGGCATCCTTAAAGGATGATTTCCTATTACCCAATATTGATATGATTGCGGATTCAATGAAAATTCATGCTTTGTTATCTTTTATGAATGGTTTTTTTTGGATATAATAAAATCTTTATTCCTCCTAATGATCAATTTAAAACTGTATTTATAACACCTTGGGGAACATTTTGTTGGGTCATGATGCCTTTTGGATTAAAGAATGCAGGAGAAACTTATCGACGCACTATGAATTTTATTTTTCATGATTACATCCATAAGATCCTTGAAGATTATGTGGATAATATCTTGTCAAATTCTATACAAAGAGAAGATCACGTTACTATTTTACGACAAATATTTGAAAGGATTAGAAGTTACAACATGAGATTGAATCCTACGAAGTGTGTTTTTTGAGTAGAATCTAGTAAATTATTAGGATTTATGATCTCTAAGAGAGGCATAGAAGTTGATACTGAAAAGATTGATGCTATTATTAATATGCATTCTCCTAAGAATATTTCTTAGCTACGCAGTTTACTAGGAAAGATACACGCTATTCATCGCTTTGTTTCTAAGTTAGCTGATCGAATAATTCCTTTTACTTCCTTGCTTACAAAAGATTCCACTTTCTCTTGGAATGATGAATGTAAATTTTTTTTTGAGAAATTTAAGGAGTATCTTGAAAATCCTCCTATCTTGTAGCTAACTAAATTTGATAAGCCATTTCATTTGTATACTTTAATGACTTCAAAGGTCGTGAGTGCCTTGTTAGCTCAAAATGATGATACTGGTAATGAAAGACCTATGTATTACATTAGTTAGACTTTACTTGATTATGAAACAAGATGTATAGATTTGGAAAGATAATGTCTAGTTGTAGCCTATGCATGTCAAAAACTTAGGCATTATCTTATAAATGCTAATGTTAATGTGATTGTAAAGTTTGATCCTTTGAAACATCTTTTCTCACAAATTGATCTATCTGGCCATTTGGCAAAGTGGGTGATGTTTCTTATAGAATTTGATCTTAATTTTATTTCTCAAAAATATATCAAGGGAGAAGCTTTAACAGATTATTTAGCTGAAGCTCCTTGTCCTTATTCAGATACATGTTCTACTTCTATGGAATTTCCTCATGATATTATTCTAGCTGTTCAACAAGATGATATTTGGGAATTGTATTTTGATGGATATAAATGTACGACACGTTTTGGTGTTGGTATTATTTTAATACCTACTACAAAAAAGCCAATCCTTTTATCATACAAATTAACTTTTCCTTGTACCAATAACAATGCAGAGTATGAAGCTCTTATAGCTAGTTTACGAGCAACTTCATCCCTTAACATCAAACACTTGCAAATATATGGAGATTTTTAATTGATTGTTGAACAAATAAAAGGAGGTTATCAAACTAAGAATGATAAAATGACACAATATAGAGATTTGGCTCTTGATGTGCTTTCACAATTCTCTTCTTCTATAATTCAGATATTACTTAGAAAAGATAATCGACATGTAGACACCATGGAAAGTGTAGCTTCTTTGGTGTGTCTTAAAAATAATGCTGAAATTTTTTAATTTACTAAAAAAACTCTTAAAAAACCTACAATTTCTAAAAAGTTTACCTCTGATTGTTTAATTTGCATTTGGATGAATGGTATTCCCACATTTTTCTTTTTTTTGAAATATGGTAACTTTCCTGAATCAACAACATGAAACACGTGTAATCGTATTAGGAAGCTTGTAGCACATTACATCATTTTAGGAGATACGCTTTAAAAATGCTCTTATGAAGGATTGTTTTTAACATGTCCCAATAGAACATAACTTTTGGTAGCTTTGAGAGAAGCTCATTTTGGTTCTTGTGAAGGGCATTTTGGTGGAAAATCTTTGGTTAATAAATTACTTAGAATGGGATATTGTTGGCAAATGATGGAACAAGATTCTTTTATGTTTGTTAAGAAATGTCCTCAATGTCAACAATATAGTAATTTTATTTATGCTCTTTCTTGTGAGCTTCCTAATCAAGTTTCTCCATGGCCTTTTAGTATTTGAGGTTTTGATCTTATTGGAAAAATCTCACTAGCTTCTTCTCAAGGACATACTTATATTCTAGCTACTACATATTATTTCACAAAGTGGGTTGAAGTTGTTCCTCTTCATTGAACAACTATGGATGTTATTTGTGATTTTATCCTTAATAATATCATAACAAGATTTAGTATTCTTTTAGTGATAGTTTCAGATAATGGTACCTCTTTTAAAAACAAAGAAGTCACGATTCTTGGAGAAATATCAAATTCAACATAATTTTTTAACTCCTTATTATCCTTAATGTAATGGTGAAGTTGAAGAATCAAATAAAATCATGGAGCATATTTTAAGAAAAATAGTTAACAAGCATGTGAAAGATTAGCATACTTAATTAACATTTTCTTTATGGGCTTATAGGATGAGTGTTCGTAATACCACGGGTACTTCTCCTTACAATATCATTTATGGTACTGACACTATTATGCCTTTGGAGTTAGAAATACCTTCTTTGCATGTTTCATTTCATGGGATAATTGATAAAGATACTTTTTGGGAACAACACTTACAAGAGTTAGAAATGTTGGGTGAACAATGAATACATGCATTAGAACATATAAAAGCTTATCATAAATCTCTACAGAAGCAATATAATCATAAGGTAATTGAATTAATATTTTTAGTTGGTGATTTAGTTTTATATGAGAATCAATGAAATGTGAATGCTTTACCTGGTGAAAAAGAAAAGTTTAGCCCTAATTGGCTTGGACCTTTTATTGTCATTGAAGACTTTGGTTTAGGTGCTTATAAACTAGCTAATATGGATGGTGTTTCTTTTAATGAACCTATTAATATTATACATCTTAAAAATTATTATACTTAATTTTTTTATTTCTTTACTTTTTGCATTTATATATTCCTTATAGACTTTGTTTTATGGGTTATGTAGCTTTAGCAAAATTACATATTGAATATATTTATGCACCTTCTTTCTTTCTATAAAGTTTTATATCAAACATAGAACTAATTAGTAAAGAAAGTTTTTTATTCATCAAAAAAGTGATTTAAGTTATGGTACATATGTGGCCAATGGTCCTATATATCACTACACCTATCACTACACTCTGGTGGCCGATGGCTACTGGATCTCTCTGGCCTATAATAGGAAGAGGTAGATCTGTGTGTTTGTGTATGGCTCCTAAATATACTCATACCATGTGAAAAATATTGCTTAGATATTAGTTTCTCCTCCCTTTCTTTGCACATCCTTAATTCTTGTTGGACAACTATAAAGATATCAGGATGCCTACAGAGATCTTTGTAGCCAAGAGAGGACTCTCTCTTTCTTGCTATTACTTGGTAGGATATGCATGTATCCTTCAAAACCTTAGATACAAAACTCCTTCAGTCTGCTACGCTAGCTGTAGAACAAAAATTAAATTTATAAATTTCATACCTCTTTCAAATCAAATTACATATTTAATCATATCTCATATTCCATACATGGGTCTCCCTCCTGGATGTCACTAAAAGATCTAGATGGTGGGCATGGAGTGACTACTCTCTCCATGCTCACTATGTCTCAGCCTTATCAGTGATGTCTCTGTGTGGGCACATGGGGGCCATTGAGATCTCAATGGTTATGTGTGTTTGATGTGTACATCTACACCAATATCACCACCTAGGGGATATCCTCTACTCTCTCCTCTTCTCTCTCCTCGTCTCTCTCCTCCTCCATGAGATCTTCCCTTAGAGACATACTCCTCATCTCTAATATCCTCATCCTCCTCTGCTATATCATCATCCTAGTGTGTCCTCTTTGAAACACCTAGATCACCTATAGGATAATCCTTAGGGAAGATGGGGTGAGACCCCTCCAGGCACTAGTACCTAATGTAATCTTGACTCATGCCTAAATAGGTCACATCTGATGGTACCTCTATATCCTCTATATCATTAACATCACTATCCTCTATATCTATTATTGATGGTCGATGTATGGCACCAAGACTCTGATAATACCTCATCAGATGCACATAATGAGGTACTACTCTAGGGACTCCCTATATTAAGGAGAACTATTTCATCACCCGATCATAGTAGTATGCCACAACTATATGATTTTGATGACCCTCTAGCAACTTTCACCACTATGGGTATCTCTTTTGGAATCATATATTAGGCTACTCTATCATCCATAGTAGGGTCCCCATATCACATCCTCTTTTATAATGGAGCCTAGAGATACTCTCCAAAACAAAATATCTTTGAACTAATGGGCATTCTTTAGTGGACAAGCAAAGACTCTTGTTGTGCTTGCATCTACCATCATAATGTACCCTATGGACATGTACATGTAAAGTGCTCAAACAACCAAGTCTATAAGAGTATGCATATCAACAGGCTCTCTCTTCGATATCTCACCAATTGACATAGCTCAAGTAATAGCTGAGATAACATGCTACAACTCCATGAGAATACAATCATTTTGCTCTCCATCCTCCATATAACATAGGTGAGAGGTGTCAAAAAATGGTACCCTTCAAGTTTGGTAATACAACCAAGAATACTATACCAAGCATCACTCTCCATACCAAAAGTGTAAGGCCTGATGGTATGGATGATAGAAGGACATGATCCAATTGGGTTCACATCTATGGAACATGTCCTAGAAAATACTCCTTATCTATAAGGATCTCCTCACAGACTTGTCAAGCTCTAGGTCTAATGCTCTCACCTCGTACTAGAAGTCATAGGATCTTGTAGACATCCTCTAATGTTACTATGATCTCTCTTAAGGGAAGATGAAAGGGGCATGTATCCTCATCCCACCTATCTATCAGAGTCGATAACATGGTTTGATGTAGCCTAATCTATGGTAGGACTTCTACCTAGTACAATCCTATGTCTCTTAGTAACTATATATCATCCTCATAAAGCTCGAACAATCTCTCTCTAATGGTACCAAGAAACTTTCCAAAGGGATGCTCTTGGAGATGAACCATGTCCTATAAGCACAAATCATCAAAACTATAAATTGAGCTTAACTAGGTCAAGGTCAACCTCACTTAGGTTAGGGTCAACCTTCCTAGGTCAAGGTCAACCTTTCTAGGTCAGGGTTAACCTTCTTGGGTCAAGGACAACTTCATCCCAGAATAAATGGAAACCTGCCATTCTATCTTGACCTTCTTGGGTCAAGGTCAACATTACTGGGTCAAGGTCAACCTTTAAGGGTTGGGGTCAACCTTGTCTACACAAATCAAGAAATTTGTAAAGTACAAAAATAAATGACATCAAACTTAGCTTAGGAAGTGACTATCCAATAGCTAGGCACTGTCTCAGTAGCTCCATGCATGTCACTCAAAGTTCTTCTCTCCTCAACATCTTTCTTTCTCATTTTGAATCTACAAAAGGTAAGAATGAGTAAGTATGACTTATTTTTCATTATTTATAGTTAAATTTAGGGTTTACTCATGGTAAACTTGGATTCTCCTTTTCTCATGCATTTAGATAGACATTCACTCTTTTCATCATAACTTGAGTTTGGTAATTCTATTTTCAGTATCATTAGTGGCATTGGAATTGTTGTTTAGATACCTAATTCCTTGAATAAATTTAGGAAGATTATAAATCATTCTAAGTGGTTTAAGAAATATCTTTTCAACAAACTACATATTTAGTGTCTAGAGTTATACTTATCACCCTATTTCACCCTTCATAAATAGAAAGCCAAAAAATAGGGGCATTAGGGGCTTTATGCACTTCTCAAGTGTCATTTAGTAAGATTTAGGTGATTTATGAATTTCAATTAACCTTTTGTGTTGCAGGTTCTAATAGTTTCTTGTAGGATCTCTACATCGAGGACTTGGCTATATGCTTTTTATTTACTATGATGTTTTCTTACTTTAGCTTACATATTCACATAGTGTTATATCTGAGATAAAGTGGGGGATAAATGTATCATATTAAAATGGAAGCACTTCCTGTTGGAATGTCCAAAATGGGAAGAGTAATTCTGAGAGGGGGGGGGGGGGGGGGGGGTGAATTAGAAGTACCACACTTTTAACTCTTTTCAACAATTTAAACATATAATTGAAAAGAAAATTGCATGCAAGTAAACATATAAATGAACATGAAGTAAATCACATGCAATAGCACATAACACCAGATTTGGTAACCCAAAAATGGTCTAGGAATAAGAAGGTAAAACTGGGGTGGGGATGATACCCACAAAAATCACTACAACAATAATTATTTGATCACTTCTGATGGTCTGCCCTGTGAAAGGCCTGCCCTGTTAAAGACTTTACATTGTATCAATAGTGACCTAATTAGAGGATTTACAAACACTTTACATGAAGTGTCTGTAATCACCTAAAAATGGTCATCTAGACTATTAGCCCCCTTTTCAACATTTTGGCTAAATTAATTTAATCATTTACCTAGACCAAATTGCTAATAATCAATTTATTTGATTATAACCTATAGTTTGACTATACGATCCTAAGTTCATTATTTGATTAAAAGAACATGTCCCCTTTTAATTAAATAAAAGACCCCATTCTTCTAACCCACTTAAAGTGCACACATAAAGTCCTTTTTCTATTTTGCAATTAAAAGAAAAGGCTTTGTGACTTTTGTCTTATATGACAAGTGAACTTATATTCTATTGGTTGACTTGTGTGTGCACATGGATCACTCCTCTTTTTGAATTCCACCGTTGATCATCCACCATCTTCATCTTGATCTCTACCGTCCATACATCTTTAAAATGGAGAGAGCTTTCCCCCTCAATCCATCCTCATTTTGAATATTTTTATGCTGTAGGTTTTCTAACTGGTTTCTTTGGAGCTTTGTGGAGAACTTCTATTTCTTGTCTACATTCTCTCATCCATGGCATCATGGCATTCTAGCTTAGCTTAGCTTTCATTTTTACATGTATCTTAATCTCACATAGCTTAATAATGGTATTGTAACACTCTCATACATGTTTTAGCATAGCTCCACTTTGCATCTCATTCTAGCTTAATTTTCATTTGCATTGCATTCTTGAGGAACTCTTTGGGACATTTGCATTCTTGCATCTTGTCTTTGGAACCTCCCATTGCATGTTTACTAGCAAGAAGAGTATCTCTAAAGCTCATCTGAGAGCCCTTGAACTTGAAATACACTCTCTTGCACTCCGTGGATAGGGAGCTCTAAGCTGGCATCCAAGCGTTCCAAACTCATGAAATCATTTGGATAGAAGGGTTTAGAGTGAGACACTTTTGAGTGTACATTTTTGGTGCCCACCGTGGGGCTTGAATCAAGTTTTTAGCTCCATTTGCTTTTATTTTTCATCTTTGATTTTTTACAGCAGCATATTGGATCTAATCAAATGCTTTTGTAAAATTATCACTTTGGTTTTAAGGCCAACCCATAAGTAAATTGGTTTGAAGGCCAAAAATTTAGTTGGTTTAAAGATTTGATCATATCTTTTAAATTGCTTGAAATTTGGTTTTAAATTTTTTTCTACAAGTTGGGTATATGCTCAAAATGTCTCAGTCCGATTTTCAGAGCATTTTAACATGATTTGCGAAAGTTATGATATTTTCTTTTTTTTTTCATAAAAAATCATTTCTGATCGCAAATCAGCGTCTTTTTCAAAAAAACTTACATTTCCAAATTTTTTTTTGAATTCTAATGGGGGTTCTTTTTTTGTGTTTTGAATTTTGAGGTCGTATTAAGGATCAAAAACTCGATTTGATAAATTTGGCCTATTTTGACAAAATCGATCTCTAGGGATCAAATGAAGAGATTTTTTTGAATTTCTTACATTTTTGGAAAGCTCTCTGATTTTTAGTAGGGGTCTCTTCTTTTCATTTCTATTTTTGGATCCGAATTCATAGCAAACAAGTCCAATCTTGTTGACTAGGTCAAAATCAAAGAGTAAAAATGAGAGCATTTGTGATTAACTTGCACTTTCTTTGCATGCACTTGGTTGGAAGATAAATTGGATTTTTGAGGCAACTAACCACTTTTTATTGCATATTTTTATGTTATTTCACACTAACTTTTTGTGCTAACAAGTTGTGATTATAGGTTGCCATCCTTATGAAAAAAATTGAAACATTGCATAAAAAGAACGCATGTCAAAGCTTCAAATGCGCAAGAGCTACTAACATTGTTTGCAGGGCTGCCCAAAGCATAAAAACCCAAATTTTTTTACTTTTTTGTTTTCATGTGTGGCATTGACTAATTGTTCATTTTTCATAGGCACATAAAACTTGTGATTGGAGTCTTTTGGTAATAGGAGAGTATGCTATTCACCCTTGTGGTGAATCAGAAATCTTGACTTGCCATTTGGTTTCAAAAGCAAGGGGTAATTGAATATTTTTGGTGTGTTTGGGAGAAAATGATTGGAATAGGAGAGTATGCTCTTCACCCTTGTGGTGAATTAGAAATCTTGACTTCCAAAAGTTGATCCACTCTTTGTGTAGTTTAGAATCCTTTAGAGGGCCTGCTCTCGGACAACCTGAGAGGATCGACCCAAGTGGGGACAAGTCGATTACCTGGCTCTTCCAACCCACTATAAACTCAAGGCTATCAAGGACACAAAACCTTGGTAGACTTAGTGTTTTTCTTTTCATAGTGTGATCGCTTATGAGATTTTGACCATAGGGAGATCACTAGGCAAGAATGCTTAAGGTACTCTTGTGGTCGCGAGATCAGTTACTCATCGCAAGGTGAGGTGTCCCATAATTGGGAGCAAGAGGAACACTATAAACGGAAGCCCTATCTAAACACCCTAAGTTAGTAACTACCTTTTTTAGCCGCTCAACTTCTTGGTGCAAGGATCGATCCTAGTGGACTACCCGGATCACCCCAAGATTTTATACTCACCATATGTGTTCCCTTAGTTGTGCTTATGACACTTCTATGACAAAGCCAATATCTCTTGTGGGAAACCACTTGGTGTGAGATGAAGGAGCATCAAGCGTGGGCCAAATTGTTGAGTAATGAACCATGTCCTTTAGGTAGATATTGCTTGATGTGTTCTCAAATGTGCTAGACCTGTGAAAATCTTTTGAACATACACATGATGATACTTATACGGATTTCTTTTAAGACCTCACATATGCTTGTATCATGCAAGGTTTCTTTCTCCCTTGCTTGATTGTTTGAAGAATACTCCATGTGTCACTATCTTGCTTGGAAAGAAATTGCTTTTGAACATCACATTTGCTATGCTATCAATTATTGTCAAACTTTGTCAACCAAGTCAAAATGTCAAGTGCAAACATTTTCTTGTGTTACTTACTAAGGGGGGTTTCATCATTTGACTATGATTTGTTATGTCTCTAGTGTTTAAACATGCTTAAAGTGGTTCTTTGGTCTTAGTGCTCTAGGTATTTTTGTCTTCATGGTCTATGTCCACTTGCTAGTTATATTTTTGCTGAAATGGTTGCCTTGATTTCTTGACTACACTCTTGGTTGGAGAGTTGTTCACTTGTCACCTTGCTTTCTCTATCTATTTGGCTATTTGGGCATCTTGCCTAGCTATTGACTTGAGTCATTCATGTCGTAAGTTTCTTGGACATATTGTTTGACAAGTCACTTTAATCTCTCTCTACTATCTTGGAAAGTGAACACTCTACCTCCTATAGTTTGAACATCAAGTTATCTTCTAGGCTCTTTTATGCTTGGCTTTGCATCTAAAACTATGGGATCTAAACCTTGTGCTACCAAACTTCAACTGAATCTAGATGATCATGATATCCTCCATGTCACTAAAGAGTTTTAAGATCTATATGTGCAATACAAAGAACTAGAAGAGACAAATGATCTTTCTTACCTTCATTTCTCTAAGTGCATGACAAAAATGAAGTCTAAACTTGAGAAAAGGTTAGAGGAGAAGATTGCATCATTACATGAATCTTACTTAAGGTCTTTACATCCATGTGAGTCACCTTCTTTGAGATCATCCTCTTCTTCTAGGTCTACATGCTCTACTTCAAGCCATCAAATGTCTTCATCTTCTAGATCTAAAGACCTCTTTAGAGAACAAGAAAGTGATACCTCATTTGAGCCTATGCTAAAATTTCATGATGGACCTATCTTTGACCAAGATAATGATGAAGACATGGATGCATACCATTCACTTGAGAAACAACAAAAGGACTCTAGACATACTTCTAATAGAACTTTTTCTCCCTTGGAAGATTCTTATGATGACACTTTGCAAAAACTTCTTGGCAATAAGATCATCATGTTGCCTAAGTCTAGCTCCTATGGAAATCCATTCTTGGATACCTATTGTGCCTATCATCGATCTAATGACCATGCTACTTCAAATTGCATTGAGCTAAAACATAAAATCCAAGATCTTATTGATAATGGAATTATTGATACCTCTAATGATTCATGCGATGAGGATACTTTTCATGAGCAAGATTACATTAATGAACCTATGTCTAGTAGTAGCTCTATTACATCTTCCACTTCTTCCAACACTCGTGCATCTCCCAACACTTCAAATCTTTCCAACATGCCTCTATCAAATAAAGAACCTAATGCTTTCCACATTGACTACATGTATCCTCAAGGGCTACCTCTAAAAGAAAATCAAGCTAACCTTCACTTGGTTGCAAACCTTTTCCATGCTACCAATCCTAAACATCCTCAACCTTCATGCACTACTATGCCTAATCCAAGAACTACTCCATTCACTCTTCATTCTCCCTTGTCCTTAGAAGTGGCTCCATGTCAAGAGGACTCTCAAAAAGAAAAAGCTACAAATGTCAAGAAAGATCAAGATCAAGCACCCTTTCATCTCTTTCAAGATTTTTTCCCTCCATATCCTATAGCTAATCCACTTCCTAAGTATGATGAAGATATCACTTCCACTATCTCCCTTGAGCTTACTGAAAATTATGAGAAAAGTTCTCTTCCTATGCTATCCAAAGCTACTTGTCAAGATCAAAGTGTCCCCTCGTGTTCTACTTCTCCACATCCACTTCAAAATTGTGCTCAATCTTCAAGTGCTTCTATTAAAAATGTTGTTCCTATCAAAGGTACTTATGAGTCTATTGATGGCTTTGACCATGTTGCTCATTCTAAAGATGTTGATATCCCTTCCCACTATCCCTTTGCATCTTCTAAATCTATCCTTGGTCCTTATCCATCTAAGCTAAAGCATTCAAACCTTCCATCCATTTTGGGGCCTTATATTCCTCCATCTCCTACATTCACTCCTAGCTCATTCCCTAGCTCTCCCATCATACCTGAAGATCAACAAAGACACTCATCCTTGATGAATTTTCACCCATCTATACATCTAAACCAGTCATATAATCCTTATTCATCCACAAATCCCAATTCCTTTGGAAGTGAGAATAAACATAAGAATCCATTGAAAAAGAAAGATCACTATGTCCCATCTAATCGACATGTGAATGCTAAGAAGAAAAATGCACAAAAGAGACTACAAAGGTCCACTATTAAGAGAGCTAAATCAAAGAAAATGTGGGTTCCTAAATCCATCATTGAAGAAATGCACTCTCAAGTACCCAAAGAACGAGGAAAATCTAAAGCTATGTGGATTCCCAAGTCTCTTTTAAAAGACTTCAAGATTGAAAATACTTCAAAGTTGACATTCAAGCTTCCAAAGGCTTCCATTCCATCTTCTTCCAAAAATCTTTCTAAAAATATTCCAAAGCCTTCCACTCCACTTTTTTCCAAATCTCTTCTACCACGTCATAGATCTAAACTTCAAGCTACTTCATCCATGATTCCTCCATCATTCCAATACCCTTCAAGGTGTGTGTCAACGTTGATCTTGTCCAATATTTTAGCTACCCTCATGAAATCCTCTAAATCTTACACTAACTTTCTATACATGAACTATTATCCTCCATATACTCTTCCTACTACCATTTCTCTTTCATCACCTTATCAACATCTTTGAGCATACATTTCTATGGTCTTGGCTTATCATGGCTTATCTTTCCTATAGGAACACTATCTAAATTCAAAAAGCTTGAGCTCTTTCTAAAAATTCAAAAAAAAGAAAAAGAAAAAAGAAAAAAATTGAAAATGTGCCTTGGTGAAAACCACTTCTTGTGGCACCTTGGTAGCAAAAGTAAAGATAAATAAACCCATCCTATGGTGAAAACTACTTCTTGTGACACCTTGGATAATTACCATGATGAAAACCTGAAAAACAGGCATCATGCGTAGTTCTTCCACCATCCATCTATCCCCTCTTCTCTCTTTGATCTTGACAGTGTTGAGCTATCTTTGCATATTTTCTATCTTATCCATGAGATTCTCTATTTGTGCTTTCTCATTCCCTCATAGCCTCCATCTTGAGCTTTATTTTTATTGCTCTATCCCATCGCTATCCTATCTAGTCGACCCCTTGGTCTTGATCACAATAAATGAAACATGGTTCTCATAGGTCTCTTGACATGGCTACTCTTTTGGACTACAGGCTTCATGCTATATCACCTATTGGCTTCACTACTTATCCTACATGTCATCTTTCTCATTACTTCCATTGCTTATCCAAAACATGCTTCATATGACTATTTCACCTCTTTCCCTAGCTTGGGTACTCTTGAGGAGTCAGTCCTTGAGGATCAATTTCACTTGCTTCACATTCCTTTCTTATGCATCTTTGTCTATCCACAAACTTTCTGCTCCATCATGTCCTACACCTTGCTAGACATTGGGGGAAAATAATGTGATCTTGGTTGAGAACTAGTAATCTCTAAATTATTCTGAAAAATCCAAAAAATCATATATGATCCTAAAAAAAATCCTAAAAATGAGAAAAAGTCCAAAAAAAAAGATCATCTTAGTGAAAACCTAGCAATAGGCGCTTTGATGTATCACCAAAAAATTGAAAAATACAAAAAAATTGAAAAAAGTCTGAAAAAATCTATCAAGTGGTGAAAACTTGGAAACAGGTGCTACTTGAGACCCTTGCACCTCTGTCTATCAGTCTCAATCACCTATTTTGCTACACATTTCTTAGCTTGGAATTGTTTCTTGTCCTCGTCTTGGGGGAACAACTGCTTAGCCTATTGAGGTATTCTTGTGCATTAGGGTTTCTTGGACAACTCACAAAATGGTGTTTCTCAACACTTCCCCCACTTTGACATCAAGTGTTTTCCAACAATTTTCAGATAGTTTACCTATGATTTTCGATGTCGTAATATTTCTCACTATCGGAATCAAGTCTTGAAGAAATGGCCAAGTGACTTGCACACACACACTTTAACACTTAAACGACTGAGCTATGCTGATATTTATCTACTTTGTGTGCTATCTATGATGATTTCTTTGCCATGTGTTCCCTCCCTAATAGTCTTTCGAGGATGTCATTGACTAGAAGACTGGGGGCATGGGGCATGTCTTCTTGATTTCTGCTTGTGGGTATACTTTGTTTGTCTATAGTGTTGTAAGCATTTGTGCTTGTCCTATTCAACACTTTGACTTATAAATGTATCATCCTTGACTGTTGTGCAAGACCTCACTCAGGGTTATCTTGGTGCTTATGCCTTGGTACAAGTATGATCTTACTAAATTAAACTTAGGGAATCTAATCATGTAGTTATCTTGACTTACATGTCTCTGATGCTTAGATTGGATTTCCACATACCTATTTGATATCGATCATATTCATATCCTCATAGTTATACTAGTGATGGTTGTATGATCTCATGATGTCCCTAATAAATGCTCAATGATGAAATTAAGAGTCTAAATGTTATGCGCTTCTTGCTGGTAAACCACATTGCATATTAGCTTGCATTTTAGGTTCATTTTCTAGCTTAGTCTTGCATTCTTTCATATGGGGAGAGCTCTCTCTTCATCTTTTTTGTGGACATATCAGCTAACTCCTTTCATATATTTCTTTACTTTCTTCTTGTTCATGTCTTTTCACCTTCTTAATCTTTCACTTCATCTCTTTTTCTATCTTATCATCACATTATATAAAGTTTTGACCTCTTAAATAATTCAATGTACTAGATTCATTTTTAGGATCGAAATCCAAATTCGAGTTCATCTTGATGGTCAAAATTGTCTTTTAAAATTCTACTTTCTTCTAAGCAGTTAGCTGACCTTTTGAGGTCTAATCTCCGAATCATCACTAGGGCATCTTCATTTCTTCATGTCTTCATCATTTCCATACTTCATATCTACTTCAATTCACTATTTCATGTCTAAATCATCTTTCTACTAGATTTGACCTAATTTTTATGCTATATCCTTCAAGGTCAACTCTAGTCAAACTGGGGCATTTTATCAGTTTCTTATAGTCATTCTTGGGTTCTAATCATTTATCTGTCATATTAGACATTGCTATATCTCAATTTTCTCATGTCTAGCTAGTTTTTGCTTCCTCTTACCTCATTTCAATTTTGATCCCGAGGGGGCAGAAATACTCTATTATTGATTGTTATACTCTATCACTTCTTAGGAGCATTTGTTTGATCTTCTCACTTGTTCTCACTCTATCTACTTTTCTAGGAGTTAAAATTCTTCTTGAATTCTAACATTATTCTCTTCCTAGTGTTCAGTACTACCACTATCAGGCTGTGCATTTAGAATTTGCTATCTATTTTTGCATTTCATTCTTTGGAATCAGATATCTATATCTATCACTTCCTATTTGGCTTTCTATTTTCTTTGACATAATGTGTTCCCAGATCGATCACGCATTAGTCAAAGAGGGGCAAATATAATCACCTAAAAATGGTCATCTAGACTATTAGCCCCCTTTTCAACATTTTGGCTAAATTAATTTAATCATTTACCTAGACCAAATTGCTAATAATCAATTTATTTGATTATAACCTATAGTTTGAATATACGATCCTAAGTTCATTCTTTGATTAAAAGAACATGTCCCCTTTTAATTAAATAAAAGACCCCATTCTTCTAACCCACTTAAAAAGTCCTTTTTCTATTTTGCAATTAAAAGAAAAGGCTTTGTGACTTTTGTCTTATATGACAAGTGAACTTATATTCTATTGGTTGACTTGTGTGTGCACATGGATCACTCCTCTTTTTGAATTCCATCATTGATCATCCACCATCTTCATCTTGATCTCTACCGTCCATACATCTTTAAAAGGGAGAGAGCTTTCCCCCTCAATCCATCCTCATTTTGAATATTTTTATGCTGCAGGTTTTCTAACAGGTTTCTTTGGAGCTTTGTGGAGAACTTCTATTTCTTGTCTACATTCTCTCATCCATGGCATCATGGCATTCTAGCTTAGCTTAGCTTTCATTTTTACATGTATCTTAATCTCACATAGCTTAATAATGGTATTGTAACACTCTCATACATGTTTTAGCATAGCTCCACTTTGCATCTCATTCTAGCTTAATTTTCATTTGCATTGCATTCTTGAGGAACTCCTTGGGACATTTGCATTCTTGCATCTTGTCTTTGGAACATCCCATTGCATGGTTTACTAGCAAGAAGAGTATCTCTAAAGCTCATCTGAGAGCCCTTGAACTTGAAATACACTCTCTTGCACTCCGTGGATAGGGAGCTCTAAGCCGACATCCAAGCATTCCAAACTCATGGAATCGTTTGGATAGAAGGGTTTAGAGTGAGCCACTTTTGAGTGTACAGTGTGAACCTGTTAAAGGATTTACAATAGGCTATTAAACCCACCTAATATAATAGGATTTTCAATCACCTTCTCCAAAGGTTCTCCTACCTAGCTATTAAGCTAACCTATCAAAATAGGATTTTCAACTTCTAATACAATGGCAAGAAAGTATTAAAAATCTTTGATCTCATTGCATACAATCTTCAATTGTTGATTTTAGGCACTTGTTCTACTCCTTCTAACCTTGATCCTCTGATATCTGATATCTGGTCTTGTCACTTGTCCCCTATACTATTTTGATCAATTGGATCTAAAATTGCTGCTTTGTTCCTCTAAGTCTTTCCTTCTTCACACTGAATTTCACTATAGCCTCCCCATACACTGTTCTCATCCATGCATGCAAATGGGGTTTCTGACCTCCATTTAAAGCTTGTGAAGGCCTAAGGTTAGGTATGGATCTATCATCCATATTGAATCTCAAATTCTCACTCATTCCTTGTATTTTTCTCATTGGTTGCATGCCTTCTCCATTTTCTGATTGGCTACATGCAGATCATATAGGAAATGTAAAAGATTCATCCTTATTCTTTTTCTCCTTCAAAATCCTTCTATGTTAGCTCCAAAAATGGATTGCATCTGAGTTTGTGAGGGCACAAACTTATAGGCTGATTCTATGTTACTCAGCACATACTGGACTACTTGTGCTTGACACACATACTATCCTGGGTTGCTCAGCACCTATTACACTTTGTCTTGCTCTGCACATATATGATTCTGAATAAAGCATTCTTATTTTCTCGGCATCAACTGTTACTCAACACCTATATGTCACTCGACACTTATATACTGCTCGACACCTAAAGTCACTTGGCACCTATTAGAATTTTGACTCGGCACACACAGTGGCTTGACATACATAGTGTACTTGGCTTCAATGTAGAAAGTGATTAAGTGTGTTGACACTCAAATGTCAAAACCATGTAAGGACCAACAATCTCCCCCTTTGACATGAGTGTCAAAAACACTTAACTAAACATTGCTAATATGTCCTTATGAGTACCTTATCCACAAAATTTTAAAATTGTTCAAAATACCTTATACCTCTATGTTTATGTGCTTGATACTCTTTTTCCTTTGCACTGTTCCTATATTTTGTACCTGTTGCTGTATATTCCATATGATTGCCAAAATTTTGTATCTCCCCCAAAACATATATCTCTCCCTTTTCTTATTATTATTTCTCTTCTCCTATCTTATTATCTCCCCCTTTTTGACACTTATGTCAAAGGGTTCTAAGGAGTAATACCAAACTTAGCCAAAAAATTACTATTTACCTCCATTATTGTTTTTAGAGTTGCATCTCAATTCTGCAAAGCTATGTCAAGTGACTTATGCTAGATGGCAGTCTCTGTAGCAAGGTGTACAAGTCCATCAAGTGTAGAAAGATTTGGATATTTCTTCAAAACTGTTTCAGCATACACTTGCTCCTTGTGGAGGAATTCTAGATGAGGGGTTATGGAGGATTGGATTTGCATTAGTTTAGCCTTAATATTAGCCTCCTCTACTATAAGTACAACTAACTCTCTTTGTATGTGAAGGAATTGTGTAAAATGCTTCTAACTTTGAGCTGGATCTTTAGGTAATTGCATGCTAGAGATTTTCAAGTTTCTTTCCAAGCTCATTATTCTTTGATTAGTTTCTTATGTGAAATTGGAAAAATCACACAATTTGCTATACAATAAAAAAATATTTTCAAGGACAATTTTGACCTTATCTATTGTCTTGGCCAACTCTACCTGTTCAAGTACAATTCCACTTGATATCTTCTCATTCACTTTTCCTTGAAACTTTCTCTCTGACCATTCCATGAGTTTGACATTGGTATCTTGGTCTTCATTTGTCACTTGGTCAACTATGTTTGATAGTTGCTCAATTATTGGCTTGGCTTCATCTAGTGACTGCAAGCTGAAGGCATCCATGAAGATGTCCTTTATGTCATGAAGTGCTTGCTTATGTTTGAATTATTTCCTTAGTAATTCCTACCTCATCCTTCTATCTAATGTATTTTGCATTTCAGTCATTTGTGCCATTGTTATAGTCTTGGAATCATAGGAAGGAATCACAATATCATCATCTAGTTTAGGGTCTCCATAGTGAAATACCCTAGCCACTCTTGTTGAGCTTGAGCCTAGAGTTTAAAATTGTAAGGGGATAGCATCAGTGCTTGGCTTCTGAATGGTCTTTGTAGGAATGCCAATCTTTGGTAGTTCTACCAATGTTTGAATTGTGGCTTGCCCCTTTTCTTTTGCTATATCCTCCTACTCATCTAACTTCCTTTCCTCTACACTCGACATCTGATCAGT
Source organism: Cupressus sempervirens (assembly GCA_028749045.1). Classification (NCBI taxonomy): domain Eukaryota; kingdom Viridiplantae; phylum Streptophyta; class Pinopsida; order Cupressales; family Cupressaceae; genus Cupressus; species Cupressus sempervirens. The sequence continues at coordinate 684,247,500 of CM053792.1, read as the reverse complement.
TTTACTTGTTGCACTTGGTGGAGGTGGTGGTGGAAGCATCAAAATCTTAGTGCTAGTAGCTGTGTATGTGAAAGGTGGTACCTTTGGTTTCACCTTTTCCCTTTGTGGTGCTACTACTACCTTTTGTAGTTCATCAACACTCACCAATATAGGGCTTGTGCACAACTGTGCTTGGAAAGTAGATTGGTGAAGGATCTTGGAGAGATCCTCTACAATAAGGGGATTGATGTTTTGAGTTGACTTTTTAGTAACATCCTTGATGATTATTGTCTTTGCAAGTGTGATGGTTGTATGAGGAGGGCTAGGACGTTGCAATTGTGTGTCTTGTACACTTTGTTCATCTTGCTACTCTTGATGTTGATCAGCTATTGCCATTTCTTCTCCTTTAGCTAATTCTTCTTCTTCTTTCTCCTTATTCTCTTCCTCTCTTCTTTCTTTCTCACCTTTCTTTTCTTCTTCTATTTCCTTTGCCTCTACCTCTCCTTTCTATTCTTCTTCTTTCTTTTCCTCTTTCTTCTCTTTGGCACTAGTTTCTGCCTTATTGGTTTCCTCTACTTTATCATCAATAATTTTATAAATTGTTTTCCACAATTATGTGGATTTATTTACAAAATCCTCAATCTTGTTTTGTAGGATGCAAAAGGCTCTATACTTGGGTGCAAACTTGCCACTATGTTTCTTGTTTGCCTTAGTTATTTTAGCCTTTGTCATGTTAGGCTTCACTTGAGCTAGGGTAGATTCTTTGATCTTCCTTTCAATCTTTAGACAATAATGCCATTTATTCTCAACTATCTCATATAGTTCCTTTGGCATAGTATTGTCAAGCTCTAGAGGTGTGTTTTTAAATTCTGCCATCATGGCATACACAAATTCCTCTACTTTATTTTTCTCTTCCGTATTGAGCTTATTAAAATTAAGTGACTTTAAATCATTCAAATCTGCATTTTTAATCTTATTACAAAGTTTGTCAATTGCAAATTTAGGAGGATAACTTACCACTTTAAATTGGCTAATGTCCTCTAATTCTTTCCTTTCATCATTTGTATCTGGTTGTGCCACATACCTTCTTCTTTTCTTGGGCTCTTCAGTAGGTTGTGCAGTGGTTTTCTTCTTCTCTTTTGATTCCTCTTTAGCCTTTTGAGTAGATACTCTTGTAGTGGCCCTTGTTTCTAGAGTTGGTTTGGTTTGAGTAGGTTCAATAACCTTTTTAGGCTTGGGCTAAGCTATAGGTTGAGTTTTTTCCTTTCTCTTCTTTTGCTCAGTAGGTGTTGGTGCTTCCTCAACTTCTTCTCCCTCTACACCTTCCTCCTTGTCTTCTCCTTGGCCTTGTGTCAGCTCAACTGGGCCTTGCCCTTGCTCACCTTCTTCCTCACAGTCTCCTTCTACTTCTTCTTCTTCACCTACTTCTCCTTCAATGTTTGCTCCAAATGTCTTCTTTATCTTCTTTACCATTTTATCTTTCTTTTTGATAAAAGAAGCAGTTTTCAATTCAGTTTCAACTTTGGACTCAACAACATCATATGTCCCAAAGTGAGGAGTTGCATTATCAATTTCTTCTGCCAGCAATGTTGTAATTACTGCTGAGGCTTCATCTACATCGAGCTCATATCCTAATGGCCTCAACCATCTTACTCTTGGTATTTCTGCCTGAATGTAGGTATAATCAATATCAACAAAGAAACATATGTCATTGACATGTTGCTCAACTAATGAGATTGGTACTCTCATTCTTTGCTTCATAGACTTCTTAAAGTCTTCAAAATAACTAGTCATTTGAGCCTCAAAGTTATCTCCCATCTGATCTATGAACTCATTTATCTGTGTGACTGCAGACTTGTTGGATTTCCAATTTACTTTCCCAATTGAAGGGAATTCTTCCATCACATAAAAGAATATACAGACTAATACTGATCCAAATTTACATTGTGCTCCCTTGGATCTTCTTATAGCTCCTAAGTTTTCATTAATTTGCTGAAGCATTAGTTTTGCCAGATCATAGGTATGATCTTTCTTCACCAACTTGTATGCCACATCAACAACTATGCAGGGTACACTGTTCAGTCTGCTAGATTGGTAAAATTTATGTGAAATTATTCTGACAACAAAGTCAAGTAGGGGTTTAGTTACAGTATCAATGGTCATCCCCCTATTATTCCATTTTGCTCCAGTATTCTTCTCAATAACCTCCTTGCTATCACTTCTCAAGGTCTTTGGTAGATCTAGGGTTGGGAGTCTAGTAACCCTATGAACTATTCTCTTGGTAATCTTGACAAGTCCTATCTCCAGCCCTAGACATCCATCATGAATTCAACTCAAAACAATGTGAATCCAACTCGTCCTTCAATATCCCATTGTCACACAACTTATCATAGGCATGGAAGATTTCTAGATCACCTATGGCACCAATTTTGCAATTGTAGCACTTTCTTACATCTTGAACCATGACAACCTTAGGTGGGATAATAGATAATGCACCAACTGGGTCATTTTTATAGGCAACTTCAAGGATTGACCTAAATTTGGGTTGTTTGAATTCATTGGTAACTAGTTGGATCTCATGATCTTCTTTTGGTTTAGGATTTCTTGAACTAGAGGCCATTTTACCAAACAAGGGTTTTAAACATATTAAAAATTGTAACTCTACATAGCTTGGCACTTGATAAATACCTTTAAATCGATGAGTTCATGCTGAATTGCTATTGGAATCGATGCAAATGACTGCTAGGTTGCTGCTTGATCACTTCTTCACTCTTCTTAACTTTGCTCTATGTTTGAATGGCATAAAAATGAACAATAATCGACCTTATACCTGTCAAAGACCTAGCATTAAATGCTTCATGCATACAACTATAAACTTGTCACTTGAAGGATTCAACATGACTTAGCTCAACATCAACCTTCTCTTTTCCTTTGTTGACTTTTGTCTTGGGTGCTTTTGACTTTGTTGTGCAATTTTTGCTGATATGACCAATCTTCAAGCAACTGAAACATGTAGTTTGACTTAGCTAACTACTGCAACTCTCTCTAAAATGTGTCCTTATGCAATTTTTAGGAATGTGTCCATACTCTTGACAATAATGACAACTATACCTAGTATTGTAATCCCAGTTGTAGTGATGACCATGGTTGTTTCTTCTTGTAGGCTGATTAGGTGTCCATATAGGCTTTGATCTGCATTCAAATGCTCTATGTCCATATTTTTTGCAGTTGTAGTAGTGGCCTTCAAATCTTGGTGTCCTCATAGTCTTGGTTCTACATTCATGTGCTTGATATCCTTGCTTTTTACACTTGTGACAAAAGCTTGCATTGGTAGGCTTATCATGTTGATGACTGTTCTTGTTCTTACACACATTAGAGGTATGCCCATTTTTACCATAGAAATGACAAGTAGGTTTAGTGTTCTTACTTTTGTTACTTATTTCTTCTGTAGTCTTGGATGATTCTCCTTGTTCAGTGCTGGTCTAGCCAAGTCCTGAAGTATCATTACTAGCCCTTGGTGATTTCAACAATTGTTTAGAGTACTTGATAGCCTCATTGGGTTTGTTTTAGCTTTTTGCTATATCTTTCTCTCTTTTCAATTCATTCTACAATTTTTCATTCTACATCTTCAGAGTGGAAATCTTAATATCCTTCATGTTTAGCTCATGATGAGCATTCATCATCTAACTTAAGGTGTCTAGCTACATGTTTGAAATCTTTTCAAAATTAATTTTCTTCTCTTCTAGTCTATTGGTAAGATTTATCTTGTCATCTTCTATCATGGCCTTGTCTTCAATGGCTCTCTTCTTTTGTTCAGTCACTTCACAAAGCATTATGGCTTGTGATTCTTGTTCAAGCTTGAGTAATCTGATTTCTTCAGCTTGTGCTCTATTTTTCTCCATCAGTTCTACTATTGTTGCATCAAATTCCTTGGAATCTCCATTGGAAAATACTTGTGTGGTATCAATCTCCTTTGTATGTCATTTTTAGCTATGTCTATCTCCTTCCTTCTTTTAAAGGATTCTCTCAATTCTTCTCTAGCTTCTTCCACTTTGTGTAGAGCTAGGTGCACATCATTCACCTGATTTTCTATGATCTTCCCAAGTTTGAAAACTTCCATCTTCAGACCTTTTCTCTAAGTTGTTAGGCTTCTCCTTGTGAGAACCTCTATTCTGATACCAATTGTTGGAATGTCCAAAATGGGAAGAGTACTTCTTGGGGGGGGGGGGGGGGGTGTGAATCATAAGTACCACACTTTTAACACTTTTCAACAATTTAAACATATAACTGAAAAGAAAATTGCATTCAAGTAAACATATAAATGAACATGAAGTAGTTCACATGCAATAGCACATAACATCAGATTTGGTAACCTAGAAAACCTCTAGGAATAAGAATGTAAAATTGGGGTGGGGATGATACCCACAAAAATCACTACAACAATAATTATTTGACCACTTCTGATGGTTTGCCCTGTGAAAGGCCTACCCTATCAAAGGCTTTACACTATATCAATAGTGACTTGATTATAGGATTTACAAACACTTTACATGAAGTGTCACCCTGTTAAAGGATTTACATAGCTTTTTAAACCCACCTAATGCAATAAGATTTTCAATCACCTTCTCCAAAGGTTCTCCTACCTAGCTATTAAGCTAACCTATCAAAATAGGATTTTCAACTTCTAATACAATGACAAGAAAGTATTAGGAATCTTTGACCTGATTGCATACAATTTTAAATTGCTGATTTTAGGCACTTGTTCTACTCCTTCTAACCTTGATCCTCTGAGATCTGATATCTGGTTGTCTCTCTTGTCCCTTGCACTGTTATGATCAACTGGATATGAAATTGCTGCTCTGTTCCTCTAAGTCTTTCCTTCTTCACATCGAATTTCACTATAGTCTCCCCACACACTGCTCTCATCCATGCATGAAAATGGGATTTTTGACCTCCTTTTAAAGCTTGTAAAGACTTAGGGTTAGTTATGGATCTATGATCCATATTAAATCTCAAATTCTCACTCATTACTTGTTTTTTTCTCATTGGTTGCATGCCTTCTCCATTTTTCTAATTGGCTGCATGCAGATCATATAGGGAATGTAAAAGATTTGTCCTTATCCTTTTTCTCCATTGAAATCCTTCTATAGTAGCTCCAAAAATAATTTACATCTGAGCTTGTGAGGGCACAAACTTATATACTGATTCTATGTTACTCGACACATACTGGACTACTGGTGCTTGGCACACATACTATCCTGGATTGCTTGACACCTATTACTCTCTGTCTTTCTCAACACATATATGATTCTGACTTACTTGACATATAAAGAATTTTGACTTTCTGGGCATCAACTATGACTCAACACCTATATGTCACTCGACACTTATATACTACTCAGAATTTGTAGTCACTCGACACCTATTGCAATTTTGACTTGGCACACACTAGCTTGGCATACATAGTGTACTCGGCTTCAATGTAGAAAGTGATTAAGTGTGTTGACACTCAAATGTCAAAACCATGTAAGGACCAACACTTCCATATTAGTAGGTTAATCAACCTCTTTTAGTACATTTATCATGATATATTTTCATTTAGGATGCATTCTACACTTGATTCCTTCATTCTAGGTGAAATTAGGGTTAGGATCCTAAAGGTTCTCCTTAATTTCCCTCCTTTATGGCTCTATTTTTTAGATAGGACTTAGGAGTAGGTTCTTCTAGCATTAATTATTTTTATTATAGGATTTTGTGCCTATTCTTGGCATTTATTCCTATTCTAATATCTTTTCTAGATTTTCGGGCATCCTTGGGACCTTCTATTTTCTACTCTAGTTGGGTTTTGACCCCTAGGTCGACCTTGACTTGGGGCAAGGTTTACTAGGTTAACCCCAACCTAGGGTAGGGTTGATATTATCCTTGACCTAGTTTATGATTGAGGTCATCCTTGACCTTCTTTAGGATTTGATCCCCCTTTTCAAATTTTTGTCCTTAAGGGCCCCCAAAATCGATGTTAGGCTTTCAAATTTGAATGGGAAAGGGTTTTAATATGAGATTCATTTCTTTATTTTCCCTCCTTAGCTAGTTATTGTGATTGGACCATAATTCAAGGTGAAATTTGAATTATGGGTCCTTGCATTACTCTAGGAGCCTCACCTTGAAGCTTCTATATAAAGACTCTCATTTGCATCTATCTACAACTGGAACTAGAACTAGAAGGAGACTACAAGAATCAAAGAGATAATAAGAAAATGCTACAAAGATGCATGATAGAAAGAGAATGATATAGAAGATCAAGCTATTATGGATATCAAATATTTTATGAACACACTATTGTGAACATCTATTTGAAGCAAGAGAGATCCAATCTTCTTTGATACACCATTATCAATATTCAAGCATTCAAAGATACAATCATGGGGTAGCAATTATAGATTATGAGTTTGGTAGGAGTACTTTAGCCTTGGGGGTTTGGTATATTCTCTTATCTTATTGAAGTCTATGCATTGCTTTCTCATACATATTCATGCTAGGGCTTCAATCTAGTGGATTAGATCTTGGCATTACACATTTGATACCCACACATATTATATTATATCTAGCTATTAGTAAAGTGGAAATCACCAAAATAGGGGTTTGAATAAGGAAAAACCCTATATAGCCAACCCAAAAATCCATTTTTAGATATATACAGGTGTTGTTTTGAAGATCAGAGTATAGATTTGGGTACCCTTTTTCGCAAATAGAATTTTCATTGGAGCAGTGCAGGTCAATGTTGACTTTTTGGGGCACAATTGTGTCCTAGGGTAAGATTGTGCCTTGCCAACTGGGTCAAGGTCAACCTGTTCTTAGAAGGATAAAAGTTTTTTGGGTTTTCTCCATCTCAACATTTCTAGTTTGAAAAGGATTGTAGATTTTCTAGAAATTATACACAGGTATTAGAAAATAGGTATTTCCAGATTGGTGCTATTTCGAGGTATGTATCTTATCTTATCAAATTTCAAGAATTTCTATTACTTATTCCATATCAACTCAAAAATAATAAATGAATAGTGGTGAATTTTATAATTATTAGATCTCCATTTTTACCCTATTCACCTACCATCTACCTCAATTGCACCCTTAAGGAGTCTTCATCATTTATGTGAATGGGGGTTTGTGAAGGGGAGTACTCCTTAGCTTTTGAAGAAGACCCCTATTCTATTTCTACCTTTTAGTAGTGGGTTCTATAAGAGGACTCTCTAATAGTTATCTCTTATATAGGGGCACAAGTTGTACATTTACATTTCTTACCACAACATACCCTGCTTTTCTCTACAATGTATTCTGACTAGGGCTGATGATGGCTCTACTCACCAATCTCTTCTCAATCTCAATGGCCTGGTCTAGTTGAGCTTGAATCAAAATTTCCTTCTTTTTATTTAGGGTTTGCGTGAACCCAAGAAAATTGTTCATAAGTTTATTTATCTTATCTCCCCAATACTTTATATCGGCCAAGGGATCAAACTTTTTATCTAGTACATTAACAAACTCAAGAAATCTACTATAAAATTTCCATTTTTCTTTCCTAACTTCCTGCTCTTGTAATGAAAATTTATTCCTAATTATATCTTCAAGAAAATAGATAAAATGTTCATGAGACTTAGCCTTACTTACATCCTTGAACATATCATAAAATCCCCTGGGATCAATAAAATGTGGGTGGGATTGGTCCATTTGATATCTTTCCAAAAATTTACCCAAGTGCTTTCATCCTCCCTTGGTAATTGCAAAATTATGCATATTGGGAAAATTGTATCTCTTGATTTGTCAACCATATCTATTTCCTTAATCCTTCTATCTTCCATAAGAACTTTGCAATTCCAATCTTCAATGAAACTTGATAAGGTAGGGCATGGGGCTTCCCTTGGAAACCATATACTCTAAAAATAGTGGATATTGAGTATGGGATAATGTCTCCCTAGTTATGGCTCACTTTCAGTCCCTTGGCATGTTCCTTGGGCGTGATCAATTATAACAAGGGCTAATGTATTGTAGGATTGTTTCTAGTCAACAAAATTCTCAATTTTGAAGAAAATTATCTATCAAACCTCACAAAGATGGCATTAGTGACCTCCTAGGTCATAAGGACACTCTACAGCTAGATAGGTAGCTTCTTCCCATCCTTCTCCAACTCCAACTTCATCTCCTTGGAAAAAGGAAAAACCCCTTTGTAAAAACACATGACATCAACATTGAGTGCCAACAAAAGGGCTTCTCTACTTTTGGTTTACTTATACCAATTAATCCATTATGGATTTCATTTGCTAGATATGTGGCAAAATAAAAAATGGAGCTCATACCATACTATAAGGTCTGAGGAATAATGAAGATTAGGGATCCTCGGATATGATCTTGCTCATCCATCCCAAAAAGTCTACAGAGAGAAAATTACAATGCATGTGCCTTGGGTTAAAATATTCTTTAGTAATGGTTATGGGGTATTGGCTATTACTAGTGGAAGGTTCCCTATCTTCACAAGATGCTCTTGTAATGACCTTCTCCTTAGGTATACCCTCTAAGCATCATACCTTGCCTATAGGTCATCTAAGTCAATATTTTCATGCAACACATGGTTTTAACCTAAAAACCTCCCTAACTACCTTAGGTGTGACCCCAAAGAGGTTTTCTTTTGCATGATTCTTTACCACCCTCAGCAGTGGATCATATCTGTTGGCTATTATCGTCAATAGATCATCATCAAAGAAGACACCAAGAAAAATCAATTTTCCAATGTTGAATTGCCAAAAATTTCTTAAAGGAGTGTCATGTTTCCTTTTAGAAAACCATTTTTTGAATAACTCCAAACCCCCAATAGATGTCTCAGCATCTTTGAACCAATTTTCTTTATCATGAAAACTGCCACTAGCAGTAATCTAGGGCTTTTAGGGACTAATTCTTCTCCCTTAGTTACTTCATTAGTAGAAAGAGGCAATTATTCTCGAAAATCATCGTGTGCATTCCTCTGTTGGTAATCTACTTTCTATTTGAAATCTCTTCATGGAGGCATCTTATATATCTAACACAATTTAGACTATAATTTCTAGATAATCAAGAGTTTCAATAAATTTTAGCTGAAAAATATGTCCGCAACAATTCTCTATTGAAGAAAATCACACTATGAGCTCTAGTTTTTCTGTACTTGAATTCTCTTTCACTTGATACTTGATAATGAATTAAATCAAAAGTTTTATGCAAATTCTCTTCACACAATCTCACATTGATAAGCATTAATTTTCTAATTGTCAGATTTTGTGATGCGCCAAAAAATTGAAATTTAGTCATTGATATGGGAAAAGATCAAACAATCTTATTTTAAACTTTAATGAATACATTTCCTTTTTGACAAGTTGGACAGTTGTTGTCACATCACTTTCTTGCTTTAGCTAAAGTTCAAGCACCTCCAATAAGTGATAAAGTGATGATCATTGATCTTTGTTTAATTAATGATCAAGAAAAATCTTGACTGTCACTACATTTCTTTTAGAATTTAGGCCCACTAAGACACGTGTCTATTTATTTCTTTCTCACTTTAGTTAAAATCATGCATTTTCAAATTGTGAGAAAGCAATAATTGTTGATATTTATTTAAGAAATGATCAAGATCTATGCCTGTGGTTGTATGCAAAGTGTGGCCCACACTGACACGTGTCAAACACTCACATTCTTACTTTTAGTAATCATCAAGCAACTTAAAGTGCAATAATTTGATGGCCATCGATAATCTGATGATCTAACAACTATGAAAAAAATACGTTTCTTTATACTTTTTACTCATAGAAAATCAGAGTACACCACCTGGAATCTCATATTGACAACATCCTTTTGCAACTCATAACATGGGCTGGCCCTACCGTCTCCACCTGTCATCATGTCACAACCTTGCTTTAATTAAAATTTGATCACTTCTATTTTGCAAAGATGTGATAGCCATAAATTAAACTAGATCTAACAGCTTCAAAAAATCAAAGTCCTTTATTACAGTTAATAACTATGACCAACCAAAATATGCCTGGATTTGGACAACTATGCTGACTCATTCTTTCGTGGCCCACAATTTAGTTCAATCCAATAATTTCCACATGATAGCATCTCACTTTCTCACTTTGGCTAAACCTTAAGTACTTTCAAAATGCAAGAAAGTGATAAGTGTTGATCTTCATCTGATCGATGATTGAGAAGATGCATGATCTTATATTGCTAGAAACCAAAAAGGGGGCCCAACAAAGATAGGTGTCAAGACATTACTTTCTCACTTTAGCTAAATTCCATTCAACTTCAATATGTGAGAAAGTAATAATCGTAGATCTTAATTTGATTAACAATTAAGAGAGTAACTCACCAAGAGGGTTTGAGCAAGGTATAAATAATACATGAGCTAACCATGAGACAACCTTAGGTTAAACAGAGTCATGCGCTAGGGTAGAATAGAGATTTGATGAAAATTTTAAAAGACTACATAAAAACTATACAATAAGAATATTTTCAAAGGTTTTTAGGGTTTTACTTAAAAAATCTTCCATGCATATTTGAAAATATGGCCCACTTTAACAAAATTTTAAGAAGATAGAGCACAAGTGGCATTTGGGCAATACAATTAGGGATTTTTCTAGGACATAATGAATCAAAAGACATACAATCCCTAATCATAGAATAACAACTGGATTTTTTCACAATAAAATTTTGAAGGATTTTAATATGTGAAAAACTAGGCCAACAAAAGAGAAGAAAGAAAAGGTCAAAGGCACAAAAATGGAAGCAAAACATGTAACACAAAAGGAGCAAGTGGCTTTACTAGCTCTTATATAGTTGCCAAATGTAAAGCCTATAGAATCAGTGACTGGTACACTTGAATAGCAGGTGGCACCTACTCCAAAGAGTCAACAATGAATACTGAGATCAAGTGAGAAGGGGAAATGATTACAACTATCACTACCTAGTGATACAAACCCTAGATCTCAGATTTTGACTAAATTAGAGGAATTGGATGATGAGTCAGTCAATCTAGATGAGGTAATTTTGTTACCCATGTATGACTTGAACAAATTGACACTTGAGTAGATGTAGAAACTGAAAACCTTGTTGAGCCACAAGGAAAAGAAAGAACAACTAAGGAGAGAGAATAAAAAGAAATAGGTACTACACACTATTAGAGATATTTTTGTGGATGCATTTGGCATAAATGACTTAGAGGGTCAATATCCAATTTTGGATCAGCTAATGTATATAGTTGATAAAGTTCAAAAATATGATTTAGAGACCAATGATAAATTAATGCAATGGTCTAAAAGAAGATTTGAACATAAATTTTTGATTAAAGTCTCTCATGAACTTGTAAATAGATAGTTAGAGCTTTCCAAAATAGTCACAAAATTAGAAACAATTTTGAAGACCATTCATTCATTGTACATGAAGTTGAGTGATGTTGAGATTTTTGCACTAGAAAATCAATGTTCCATTGATTTATTAAATTATGATATAAGGGTGAGTGCTATTTCATTGGGAAAGAACACAAGTTCAATCTCACTCTCATATAATAAGATGACTATTGGTCGGCAAAGGTTAGCCAAGCTCATGACTAGGGATAGTAAGATTAGGAATAGTTGATCTTAATTTAGTTCCAATTACTACCCCATTTGGAAATCATTCAAAAAGAAGTATCTATTGCACAAAATATTTTGAAGAATGATATAGTTTTTGCACACATTGAAGGACTCATTGATCTAGCTGCCGAGCTAGAAATTCAATTTCAAGTTTTAGATAAAATAAAAGAATAGTGGAATAAAGGCTATGTAGACATTTTAGAAATCCATACAATTTTTTTTTGGTAATCACCAACTAACCCCACTAGCCCCAAGCCATCAGTGAAAAAAATAAGGGGCAAATGAGATGAATAAGGAGGAATATATTGAGAAGAAATGAAAAGAAGGGAAAATAGAAATGAAGGAAAAATAGAAATGAGAATGAAAACAAGGAAGAAATAAAAGTAGAAGTCAAAGACATTAGATGTTACAAAATCTAGATTTTATAGATTCAAATTATAGTTTCAAGGGGAGTATTTTTTAATGCAATGACTATGCATGAGAAAGTATTTTTTCCACTAATGTCAAAGGGGAATATTGTTGATCTCTATGCCTATGTTTTCTATTAGTGTCCCGAGACTTAATCATTTACTAGGAAAGGATGAATGGTCATCATTGTGACTGATTCATCTAGTAAAGGCCAAGAATATATAAGGACTTGTTTTTTTTACATTACATGCTAAACAAGTTAGTGATTGCTAAGCATCCAAGTTGAGATAGTGTATAAGTTTAGTTATTTTAGTAAAGACTGAGTAAATTAAATAGATAGTATTTCTAAGAAAATAGAGTAGCATATGGATATAGAAGCTGAGTGCCAGTATGAATGTTAATGATGATCGAGTGTCAACACATTCAGATGTCAAGCAGTTCAATTTTGTCAATATGAGTTTATAATTGCATAAATAGCTATGTAAAATGTTTTGGCCAACTTCCATATGAGATTTAATGTTTGTAGAGATAGTTAATATGGAGATTATGCATCATTATAGAAGGTAATGTTCCTGAGGAATGTAAACCAAGCAATCAAAAAATCTGAAATAAATGACAAAAGATGATGAATTGTCAATCATCGATTAAGATCTAAAACTTTCATAGAACATCTATTTAAGGAGGATTCTAACCCTAGAATCAGGGAGTGATGAGAAGAAAAGAATGTGAGTGATAGAAGATAATATGTATGTGTGAACGAATGTGCAAGTAAAGAAGAAAACAAGGAAAAAATAGAGAAAGAAAAGCTAAGTCTAAAATTCATTCAAATAAAGGAAATCAAAGTAGTGAAGCACTAAAAGGAGATATCAGATTGAGAGATTAGATTAGAAATTTTATAGAGGAGATCCAAAATAATCTTGTATAGTAAACATGAAGGTCAGGCACTTAATCAATTTTGAATAAATTAAAATCTCTAACCAAGTGATCCTAACAGGTCTTTGTAAACTTCCTAATAGAGTCCTCACTTAATTGTAAGTGTGAAATCCTTTAATAGAGTAGGACTTAATAGTATTGAAGCTTTTAATAGGGCATGCCCCTTATAGGGTAGATCATATATTATGATCAAATATTGTAACGCTAACATGTTAACTTTATTGTTGCAACAATGAAGATTTATGGGTTTCATCTCCACCCCAATTTTGCCTTCACATTTAGATGTTTCTAGGTAACCAAATTATTTGTGTTATGTGTTAAATCTTTCATGGATATGAAGTATACATTTATATTTCACCATTATAGTTTTAATGTTAGATCTAAGATATGAGATAAATTAGTTGTGAATTCAGTAACTTATTTTTGGAAGTTTAAGTTTAAGATCACAATTCAACCCCCCACCCCTTAGTATCTTGTTTCCCAATAATCCTTCCAATAGGGGTTGGGCCATATATATTTCCTTATGTAATAACATCTATTTGATGAATAGGAAAATTCATTTTAGAAGTTAAAGAAAGAACAAGTTTAATATAAGGCATCTTACCAGTAGGGGCAAAAGTTTCATTGTAATCTAATCCTTCAATTTGAGAAAAGCCTCTAGAAACTAATCTAGCTTTAAACTTACTAATTTCATTATTGGAACTCAAATTTATTTTATATAACTATTTTCATGAAACTAAATTCTCACCATGAGGTAAAGTAACTAAATCCCAATTTTGATTAGTAATTAAATAATTATATTTCTCTTGCATGGCCTTTTGACAATGAGGTTGAGAGGTAGCTTGTTCAAAAGACTTAGGATCATTAGAATTCATAATTGAAGTCATTAAAGTATAATTATAATAATTAATCATCCTAGGTTTAAGTCCACCAAATCTAGTAATATAATAATAACTTTCATTAAGTAAGCCTTGAGCCCATTTAGGTTTTCTCTTAGTAGTAATAGAGTCATCACTAGAAGAAGAGTCATGATCTATACATACATCATTAGTATCAACATTATTACCATTACTAGCATTAGAAAAAATAGGAAGAATAAAAGATGGTATTTGAGGAGGGTAAAGAGTGGGAGTAGGGTTTAGAGAAGGAGGTTGGTCCTCCACTAGCACTATTTTAGTGCCACTAAATTCTACATCTTGCACATTAGAGAAATCATGAACACTATTTTCTACAATTCAAACATCCCTTGCAACTTGCACTTTGTTAGTAGTAAAATCATAAACTCTATAACCCTTAGTATTTTCATCATACCCAATAAAATATAAGAAGGAAACTTATCATCTAATTTATTCCTTTTTTGTTTAGGGGTATGAACATAAGCAATAGATCCAAAAATCCTCGAGTGATGTAAATCAGGCTTTATTCTAGACCAAGCTTCTTCAGGAGTTATGTCCTTAATAGATTTGGTAGGAGTCCTATTAATAAGATAAGTGACACACACCATAGCTTCAACTAGAAACTTATAATACATATTCTTAGCATGTAACATACATCTAGCCATTTCAACAATGGTCATATGCTTTCTTTCCATGACACTATTTTGTTGTGGTGTATAAGGAATAGTAAGCTCATGTTTATTCCACATGATTTCAAATGAGAATGAAAATAATTATTCATATAGTCCTTCCCATTATTAGTTCTAAGAAACTTAAGTTTAAAATTGGATTGCCTCTCAAAATATAAATTAAATTCAATAAAAGTATCAAGAACTTGATCTTTTCCATGCAAAAAATATATCCAAGTTCCTGAAAAATCATCAACAAAAGTAAGTGCATACCTTGGACCATGGATGGAGTTATTCTTCATGGGGCCTAATAGGTCACTATGGACTAGGAACAACTTATGAGTTTCCCTTCATGATTTACTATTTGGAAATGGCTCCCTATGCAACTTACCACTCATGTAACTAGTGCAAACAATTTTGGAAGGAATAACTTGAAGCAATCCATCAACCATATTTGTTTTTTGCATCAAAGCAATATAATCAAAATGATACAAAAATAAGATTAGTTTTCAAATCAAGAACATAAATCACATCATGAAATTTACCATTAGGAACACTCACATCACCTAAACCTTCAAATTTGCACGTGTGATTATTAGCTAATTGAATAGGAATGTTAGCCAAATCAGGTTGTAGATAACAAAAAACTTCCTTATGAGAAGTAACATGTTGAGAAGCACCACTATCCAAAATCCATTCTAATGGTTGAGAAATATTATAACTACAAGTAAAAGCATGAAGAGAATTATAACCATTAGAATTACCTTTGTTATGATTTGATTTTTTACGGTGATTATGTTGTTCATGGGTTTCTTACCATTTTGTTTTTTGAAACAATTATTAACTACATGACCATCTTTTCCACAATAAGTACAATAAGGTTTGGAATTGGAATTATTCCTTAGATTATTATTATAATGGTTTATATTATTACAATTATTATTATGAGGCTTGACATGAGATTTATTATTTGAATGATTAGAGTTATTATGATTAGGATCATGATTACTATGATGATTGGTATGATTAGATCTAAAGTTATTATTTGAATTCCTAGACATGAAATCATATTCAATTGATTTAAGAGTACTAAATTGAATGATTTTAGCTTCTTCTTGATGCAATAAGTTTTGAAAAATAACATAAGTCAATTGAGAAGATAAACTAGAAATCACAAGTTGAGCATGGATATTAGTAATAAACTACTGAAATTGTCTAGGAAGACACTTTTTAAGAATAATATGAATCATAGAATGTCATCTAATTGAACACCTAAACCAATCAAATGACTTTTAAGAGAATCAAATTTTAAAAGGAATTCATTCATTGTTTTGAAATCCATATACTTGAGATCCTCGAGTAGGTCCTGCAATTGAATTTTGTGGGATTCATCTACACTATCATAAGTAGTTTGCAAAATTTCCCATGCTTCATGAGATTTAGAAAAATTTTCAATAAAAACATATAAATTAAGAAGAATTGAAATGCCAATCAAACCTAAGCATTTTCATCTTTAGTTTTCCAAGCATCTTTTTTTATATTGGGTGGTGAAAGTGGAGGGCTCAATAGAAGCATCAATAGCTACATCCAAAACATGTTTAAAATAAAATATAAATGAAATATGTGTCTTTCATGAATGATAATTAGAGATATTAAGTATAATCTCTGGAATTAAAGTTGACATGATTAAAAGAAAAACAAATCCCCCTTATTAAAGAAGAGAAAAGATTAATAAAAAAAGATAAATTTAAAAAGGAATTAATAATCACTTGAACATATAATGTAGATTAACTTTTATTTTAAAAGGATGAAAGAATAATTAAAATGATATCTTAATGTAAATGGATGAGAAAAAACACCATAGATTTAATCAAAGAAACCTATAGACACTTGATATCCACTAACAATTTAGAAAAAATGATACTGACTAAGAATAGATAGATAAAGAAAAACACTCAGTTTGACTACAACCAAACAAAAGGCTATAGGAACATATTAATATCAAAAAATTTCTATAGAAACTTATTACTGTAGCAACTAATTACTATCTAAAATTTGCTACAAACATTGATTACTGCAAAAACTTATTATAGTAGGAACTAAGTTATTAGAAAATTGTTATAGAAACTAATTAACAAAGAATAATATGCAGCCTTGAGAACAGAATAATACAGCTGCAAGAACATAAGAAAAAAAGAAAATGACAACAAGAAAAATATTAGAAACTTGCTGCAAGAAATAATTAACATAGAATAATATGTAACCTTGAGAATAGAATAATACATCTACAATATCATTAAAAAACTAGAAAATGATGACAAGAATAAACTTACTACACAAGTTGTTAGAAAAGTAATCAAATGAATGATATGAAACTTTAAGAATAATAATAAAATAAAGTCTACAAAAAAAAATGTTCATATATTAATACTACGACAAAAATATAGTTAAATATCTCTTGTTTTGGTAGCAAGCCTTCCAAAAAACAATTTAAAAAAACATGTAAGAAGAAACAACCCTCTAGCAGCAAGCCTTCCAAAGGGGATTAGATTTAAATAAAAAGCTAAAACATAAAAAACTTGCACACACAAAGTGTTAGAATGAGCTAAAGCCACAAAATATTATTCTCTAAACAACATGTCTCTAAATAAGGCGAGCTCCAATGAATGAAAACCTTCAACACTAAAATTAAAAACAAGGACTAGTAACCAATCTATGATACCATGTAAGAAATGTAAACTCAAGTAAGGAAAACTTGAATCAATCCAAGTGAATTAAGTGAGAATAAATGTTACTATGAAATAAATAACTTTCAAGAGCATACACCAATGTAGAGAAACAAAGGATACAAAGATTTTGAAAGGGGAAAGCAAAGAAAACCCCTTGGAAATATTATGAATGAAGGAAAAATCCTAGAGGAGGGAGAGAGAGAGAGAGAGAGAGAGAGAGAGAGAGAGAGAGAGAGAGAGTATGGTGGAGAAAAAATAGCTCATTACAATAACAAAAATGTGATGTGTAAAGAAGAATGAGAAGGAGGCAATCTATTTTATAGAGATGAGAAAGGAGTCGCATTTGTAATTCTAACTTCTATGAATGCCACATTCATAATAAGTGTGTGCAAAGTTTCAAGATCCTCTTAAGGAGGATAAACTATTTTCCTTTATAAAATGAATTACAAAAGACCTGTCCTAGTATGTAGACTAGAAGACAAGTAAATGACATGTCCTTCACATGTTTACAAGAGGATAAACTACATGTAAGGATCCTTGGAATATCCTAAATTAAATACATCCAAGGAAAGATTAATATTTCTAACAACTGTTAAAGTTGATAAGCCTAAGCCCTCAAAAGAGAAGAAAGTATCTAAACTACTTAAGTCTAATAGTAAAAGAAAGAAAGAAAAAGTCACAAAGAAATAAAACTATTGATCCTAGTGAGGAAAGAGGAATAAATTCTGATGAAGGATAACAGGAGATGAAATCAAGTGAGAATAAATCCAAGTATTCATTTAACCTACCATGAAGAGCATCAAGCCTAATATGTGTAAGTGTCATTTTGTAGCTAAAATTAATGACCACACAAGGAAATGGGGTAGTTTGGAAGATGTTAAGAGCTATTATAATAGTTTTGAATATGATGAGAATAAAATAATAGAATATGTTATCTTTACCATGAATAATATAAGAAAATGTTTAATAGATCTTGAAGTCTAAATACCAACATCTTTGTATGATAAACTAGAAGCTAGATGGAAATATGTGTTAGAAAAAGATAAGGAGTTTACTAAGTATGTTATTTAGTATAACTTCAATCTAAGTTATCATTAGAAGATACTATTTAGAAATTCTTGATAAGATACGACCATCTTGGAAGACAAAGAAAATATTGACTAGATTGTTGAATGGTGAGTCCTAATTAGTACAAGATGAGATTGAGGACATATTGAAGAAGTTTTTTTGGGAATAGTAGCAGAAAACAAAGAAGAAGCATATAACTTGCAAGTTAAATCTAAATTGGAATAAAAATATCCAAAGGTAACATGCATTGATATTGGATTAGATATTAGAGGAGTAAAGATCACAATTGATGATATTGATGCTCCTAATGCTTTAGAGGAACTGATGGATGTACAAATAATGATTGGCATAAATCAAGTAATAGGGGAACTATTAATAGATTATAATACAAAGGATACCCCTCACAATGAGGAAAAATGATAGGATCAATAGTAAATACTACCAAAAATATTAAGAACATGAATGAATAAACACAAATAGAGAATGTACGAATTGAAGGTGATAATGAGAAGTTAGAACAAGGTGAGAAAGACACTATAAGTAAAGGGAAAGAATAGGAAGTCACAAAAAAAAAAACCCTATGTTAATTTAAGAATGATTTTTATGATGATGAAGATGACATACCAACTCTACAAGGGAGAATGGAAAAATGATCCCTCCTAAAATGATGAATGTGGATATAGATATTAAGTCTAAATCCAAAAGAGACTATAAAAGTAAGGACACATAAATAATTCTCTTTACAAGGGATATATTGTTAGACTTAGTGTGAGAAAAAACATATGATGAAAAGGATACACCTAGAGAGAAGCTAGGCTACTTAGTGAAAATTGTAGGAGATCAAACAATAAGTCTTGAAGAAACAACTATGAAGAGTGTGCAAAGAGTTGAGAAGAAAGGATCATAAAAGTTTGGCACAAAAAAATTATACTTGATAGAGTGTCATTGATTTTTGTAGTCAATTAGGTCAAGGATGCACTCAAGGAGGGTGGTAAGGGATTTACTTGAATTCTCGACTATTCAAATTTTGTAAAATATTTTAATAGGAAAAGGTTTGAAGCTCAACAAGAGATAAGGCTATTAATAGCAATTATTAATCCAACCACCTAGACTTCTACAAGTTTTGGAGCATTAGTAGACATTGTAACTAGAAGCTCAAAACTCATAGTAATGAAATGGAGGAAATAATCAATAGGGTGATGAATTTGCAAAGCTAATTAATTCCTAAACTAGATGTTTTATAAAGTATCAAGAATGTAGAAGTGCTATTAGCCTCACATGATATGAGCACCATACATGCCTTGGAGGAGCTTTCTTGTTTGATATAAGGTTAGATAGTGACATTAGAAATATAAAGAAGACATGGGAGAGTGCCTAAAAGTGGTAAAGACCAATTTTCAAGAAGCATTCAAGAGGCTATAAACCTAAACTGGTAAACTAGTTTTGTGAATTTTATTATTTTATGCACCTTTGACATTGTTGCCAAAGGGGGAGGAGGACATCAAAGAAAAAATTATTTGTATTAGGAGTAGTATGTTTAAGATATGCATAAAAGGAATGTAGTAATGATTAGTTTGGGGGAGTTGGAGTTACATTTTTAAGATTGGTCACTAACACAATTTTATTAATTTTGTATTTTGGAAAATCAGTCAAAGATTTCTCTAAGTGTTATCACCAATATCAAAAGGGTAGACTATCAGCATGATGATGATGTGTGACAAGGCTTTTGAAATCACAATGGATGGATCACCATACTAGTGTTGTTATTAATGGTAACAAGATGATCTACAACTCATAGATCAATTATATTGATAGTAAAATTAATAAAATTACCACAATTGTGAAGTATGTAGTGTATTGTTAAACATATAATTAGTTGTAGTATTTTAGATGTTTGGTAGTGTCTTTTATGTTTCAATGTATCTAGTTGATAGGGATGATTAACCAAAGGTAGATATGGTTATTTGTAGAGTTTTATCTACCAAAGACAAGTATAGGTCAATATTTAATGTAATTTGAATAGGTCACAATATGAAGAAGAGAGTAACTGACATTGTTAGTTGTATTTGATCGATAATCGGTTAAAGTCAAAGTCAATGGGAGGATTATTTACCTAGTAAAGTTTGTTAGTTCAACATAATATCACTAATTTCTATATAATGGAACAATATTGAATTAAATTTGGAGCCAACTAAATGGTCAAACATTTTGGGTTTTTCCACCACATTGGAACATGTATAAAAGGAGATGAAAGTTAAATGTTAGTGATTGTTGGTATGGTTATTTTTGTTTTAATGAAAATAAAAAATATCAAAAGTGTGTTAGAAGAAATTCAAATTAAAGCATTGATCAAAGATGTAGTAGATTTATCATGCACTAAGTGCAAATATCAGATCAATCTTTATTTGTTGATTTTAGAAGAGTAGAAACAAAATCCCTTAATTTGGTCATTCCTAATAGGGTGAGTAGGATCCTAATAGGTTTGAAGCAAAAAACCCTCTAACAAGTTGACTCTCAAAATAAGTTTTAAATCCCTTAATCAAGTAGCTCCTAACATGCTTTTGTAACTATTGAGTTGTCATTATGCATGATGCTAAATGACAAGAATTCTTGCGAACTCCTCTCTTGAAAAACTAATTCGAGGATCAACTCCAAGGTTCTGGGTGATCTTGCAACCTATTGGAATTCACTTAGTTGAAGATAAATTTGAATGTTCATGAGGAGGCCTTTGTCGGTTCATTTTGATCTTAGATGAGATGGAAAATCTGCACTCTGCTTCAAAATAAAACATGCAAAAAGAACTATGTTTTTGTATTTTTATGTTTTTTATGAATGCAATCTAACAATGAAACTAGTATGAAATCCTATTCTAACAATGGGGTTAATAAAGAAAAAAAAAAAAATTAAAGCAGATAACATGAAATTGAAATCCTAATGGACATAAGCTATAGAAAACAACATGTCTGTGAGTTAAGCTTTCAAAGAAATTGGTGGGTAACCAATGAAAGTAGGAGTAGTGCTTCCTCAATTCCACTGATGCAATCATCAACGAGAAACTTAGTAATAATATGATGTTTCACTCTTCATCAAATTGCAAGGCCATGGGAAGTGCGCTCATATGAGACAAAGAGTTATACATGCATAATTCGATGATTTCTTCTCAAGCTAGATATGTCAACATAATTCGTCAAAACCATAGCAAACACTAGAACTAATAAATCACACAACTAGAAACAAAGAAATAAACCTTTAGCTCAATCACAATTTCATGATTAAAATTCGCAAAAATATGACACATTCAGGCAAGAATCACTACACTCCAAATGTGAGCACCAAAAGCATAATTTTATTACAAAATAATGGTGGTCCCAATTACATATTACAATAGAGTATTTATAAGAAATTGTCTCCTCAATTTGTGTTGAGAGTGAGAGATATCTTCATGCAATAAAATGCTTTTAAATCAATAAAACAAACTAATTATATACAAACTAACAATCTAACTAGTGCTAAGCAAGACTCCATCCATTTTTTATTCATTAATTGGATGCATGAGCCTTTACATGTTAAAAAACAAAGAATTATGAGAGGAGAAAGAATGAGAAAGCCTTCAGTGGAAGTTGAAGTGTCTAGAAGTGCTAAAAATGGAAGCTGATCCTTCACTAGGTGTTTGTCAGAGTTAAACTATTGTCAAAATGCATTTTTGATGCATGGAAAGCTCTATTTTTGGAATTGGTAGTTAATTGTCAGTGCACCTCTGGAAATGTGCACCTGTGGACCTGTGCATCTACAAAGCTATGGACCTACAGAGTTGCACACCTCAAAATGGTCCAAAATCTCAAAATTTTACTAAGTGTCAAAATTGAAATTTTGGCAGCTGGGTTTTGTTCCCCTTCATCCCAAAGCTATGTTTGGATGTTTGCCCTTAAATTTTGCTATGATCTTAGTGATTTTTGTTGCATCTAGTAAATCTAGAGCCTCATATTTATCTTTGACCTTTTTTTTATAATTTTCTACCTCAATTCGAGTCTTAGAAAAATCCATGAGTTTGGTATCCAATTCTAACAAGGCTTCCTCTATTCTAAAAGCCTGCCAGATATCTTCATCATTAGCAGCTTCCTCAAAAATCTTCTTAAAACTCTCCACTATTGCCTCTATAGGAAACAACTTCTCCCATTCCTCATCTTCAAAAATATCTAAACATGCATCGCTATAATGCCTCTTTGCTTCCAAAATTTGCTCTCGGGCTTGGTCCTTGAGCCTATGGATCTCCACATGTAATGTTTCGATTACTTTATTACTATCAGCAATCTTCTCTATCCAATCATCAATCAAATCTCATTCCTCCACTATATATACATCTACCAAAATCCTATACCTTTGCCCCTTTATTGTTTGCAAAACTTTTAAGTCTTTACTCTAGGCCCTTACTTCATCCAATATGCTGAAATCCTACTTCAAAATCAGCACCATTTTATTCACATTCTCTTGTGTAGCATGCAGTAACTTTAGGTTCCCTTGGATTATAAAAATGCCCTTCTCTTCAAAACTTTCTTGCCACTGTTTATAGGCTTTCAAAAATGGGTCTACATGCGCAGCTCCCCCTTCTCTGAGTATAGTGTTCAATGTCTCCTCTTGGTGCTCGAGATCTAGAGGACCAACAACTTTAGCTAAATATCTCCTTAGGATCTCATTTTTCCTTTGAAGTGTTTAGAGTTTGACCTCTTCCTGCTTCATGTCCTAAAACTTCCTTGATCCCCATGGTTACCATCAATCTAGTTGTATCTCACATGGGCTTCCCAAGCATGATCTCTTTGATTTAATAATCTTATGGACTGAGGATTTTTGTATTTGCATCATTAGGAGGGATAACCACTTGAGAAAATAAATCTTGATCCTATGTATTGTTGATAAATGCCAATGATCTTGCTTCATGTGCTGGGTATTTAGGTTTGTTCAAAATTTCAACCAAATAAAAAATGTCTTCCTCATTGGCACAGAATTGTGGCTTCGTACTCCTCATTATTTCTTTCTTGAGCCATCTTAGAATACACTTAGCTGAAGACCTACCTCATGAGGATGAAGTAGTATTTCTACTACCTCCTTTCCCTTATCACTCCTCCTCAGAGTTGTTTCCCTTTGGGAGGGCTCTTCTTCTGTGGCCTCTTTCTCCATAAACCCTGTAGTTTGTACCTCAGTGTGTTGGGAGGTTGGTTGAGAATATTCTACTATTTGTCCCTCCTTTGACACTTCATTGATCACCATTTTCTATGGTTCCTCCTTTTGTAAAGATTCCTTTTGAACCTATTCTTCTTCTAAACTTTGGGGTGGAGGTGTAACCGAGCTTTTATCTAGCACTGTGACTTGTGGTGGAGATGGGGGAGTAAGATTGAGACCTCATGAATTTGGTGGCATCTACATCTAGTCTTCTTATTCGGGTTCAATTGTAGGGGTATCCTTGATCTTATCCCCAACTAATTCTATTCCCATAGGTATAAAATCAAAATCTAACATTTTGAATATGTCATCACCCTCTTCACTCTGCTCATCCACCTATTCTTGTACTTCATCTTCTGAAGAAGATACTTCCAAGGGTTCCTTTGGGGCAGATGGCAATGTTATTGTGGAACTTCTTATCCTTTCCAGTTTTGTGGCTCTAGAAAGCTAGTTTCTTCTATATAAAGGCACATCTTCTTCCTCATCTTCCTCATCTTCCTCTTCTTCTCCCTTAGGAATGGTTTGAGGGATAGATGGACAAGGCACCATTCTTTTAGTCACCTTTTGCCTCTTCTTCATTTGGATCTTAATCCTTTTATGTTTTGTGGAGGTAGAAGAGGATGCTGACTCTGCTTGTGGAAGAGGGATAGAGACATGTTGGATTTCTTCCTCTTTAGACTAACTGGTACAAATGGAGGCACTTGAGGGTTGGGCTAGTCTTGAGAAGTCCCAGTGTCCTGTGACCCTTGCACATCTATTTACTACTACTAAGGAGGTTCTTGCACTTCACCTTCTTCTATTCCAACCCTTTAAGGAGAGGTCCTCTTTCTTTTCCCCTTTCCTTTCCTCTCTAGAGGGTGATAGTATCCAACTGGGTGGTCAAGTTGGTATACTATTTTTGGCCTAATGGGAGACTGGGCCATAAAGTTAGGAATTGTAACTTTCTTTCCTCTACCTTTCTCTAGGTGGGCTTGCACATGAAATATCATAGTATTAGGTATTGGATCAAGTTGAAAGGGTTTCTTGATCCAATACTTTGTCATCCTGATGACATGCCTTGCTCGATGA
The DNA here is from genome assembly GCA_028749045.1 of Cupressus sempervirens. Classification (NCBI taxonomy): domain Eukaryota; kingdom Viridiplantae; phylum Streptophyta; class Pinopsida; order Cupressales; family Cupressaceae; genus Cupressus; species Cupressus sempervirens. The sequence continues at coordinate 684,222,889 of CM053792.1, read as the reverse complement.
TTAATATCATCACCTTCCTCCTTTTCAACCTCAACATTCATTATAGGTCTCCCTCCAATCTTGCCTGAGTTGAATAGGGGGTCCAGTAGCTCCTCAAAATCTTGTTGGAGTATTTCCTCTGGAATGCTTATTTTGAGAGCATTCTCTGCCAAATATAAAGTCATCCTACAATAGTCCCTAATACAGACATCATAGTTATTTTTTCCATTCATCTAACGGTCTTCAATGGCCTCTTCATGGTGGAATTCTTAGCTATTCAGACTCTCTACTTTGCCAATATTATCAAAATATGGCTTGGGAGAGTTGTACTCCTCAAGGGGATAATGCTCCCACTCCCACTCAAAAGATGAAATATCTTTCTTTCGCTTTACTTGATATGGTCCTATGACTAGGTGCCATGTCCAACATGGTCTTTGTTGCCTCTTGACTTTGTCATACATAGATTCAATCTACCATGCAATCTCCAAAAAAAGTAGTTTATCACTAAGATATCTAAGGAGATTTTTAGGGTTGAAAAAGGAACTTTCCACCTATAGATATGTGAATGTTTTGAATTGAATGTAGTAGGCCCCGAGAGCTATTATTTGCACAATCGCATCATTGAATAAACTCTTCACATAGTCTCCCTCTATGATTCAAATGATTGTGAATATGAATGCATAATTCATGATTTTGTAGTCCTTGCTCTATGCTGAGAGTTTCTTCCTCACCTATTGAGGGTAGACAATGTAAGGCCAAGCATTGGGATCCTGCATGTTGCCTCTTTTGTACAATTTGGGGTAGTTTGTGGCCCTTGTTGCTAGCAGATATACCATGTAGGAAGTCATATAGAACTTTTTTAAATCCTTGAATGCCCCTAATTATTCACACAAGTTATCACTTAATGTGGTGGCCTAGTCAAGTGACATCTTTGCCATCTTGATAGTCTTAATAAAGTTAATCACAAAAATATTCAAATGTCTAGCTACTAGTAGACCCATGACTCTGCTAAGAAGAATGATAGAGTAGACAATATCCTCCTTCATATATCCCCTTTTCATGTCCACCTTCCCTGTCACCTTGCCTAGAGGAGTCTTTTCAATAAGATAGGATGATTGAATGATACCCATCACCTCTTTTAGGTGCTCTCTATACCACCTTTTCATTACCTCATAAGAGAGTCTTATGAATTGATCTACTCTCAAGAAATGAAAGACCCTTTCAATGTTGTCAGGTCAGAGGGCTAGTACAACTTCTCCTATTATGCTCTTAACCACTCTTTCCTCTAGGACAAAGTGTTGTTCCAGTGTCATGATTAACTTTGCTGATTGTACTGACATTGGGTGTGAAGCTACACTCACCAACCCTGATTGGATGAAAGTAGATACCAAAGCTAATCTCTCTATGGGTTTGTTACAAAGTCTAAGGAACTCTCCCAGGTCGATGTGTCCCAAATTAGTATTCTTAATTTTTGCATAGTTATCTTGGAATCTTGACTTGGATGGGACCCCTTGGAACTTGAAAACCATGGGCTTGGGTGCCATCTTATCACCAGATGAGGATGCCATTGTATCTGTGTAAAAAATAAAAAACATCCATTAGTTCAAAAAAACAAGATTATGAAAATGTTTGATTTTATTCAAAACAAAACCCAAAAGGTTAAATGCATGAAAAACACCCAAATACCCTATTATTTATTAAATTAAAAAAAAGGTGTGCAGCTGCACACTAGATCAGGTGCACATGTGCTCACCTCATTTCTTGGTGTTCTCTCAATGTGTAAGGGTTGTGTTATGGGGTGTGCAGTTACACACCAAAGTGGGTGTGCTCTATTTGTTCTTGTATGTGGGGGTGTTGGAGTTTGTACTAGGGTTTTATGAGCGGGGTGCGTGCAACAACGTGGTGCGTACGATAGTGTGGGACACACAACACTGTAGTGAGAGCGATAGTGAAGTGCATGACATTGGGTGCATGTGACAACACGTGGTGCAAGTGCACAGAATGCAGGTGCACAATGTGGCATTCATTCATTATACATGTTTTCCACACCTATTGGTGTTGATGCATAGAGCCAAAGATGAAGTGTGGAGAGTGCTGAGTACAAGTGTGCTACAGAGCTCAGAGTTTGCAAAGGTGACAAATGAAAAAGAACAAGGTGGAGGTTAGAGGGAGGGGGGGTTTATATAACCCCACTCACCCTCAGTGGTGTGCCTTTGTGTGCTTGCATAGCTATGTGGGTGCACAATGTCGCAACACCGAAGGCGATGCACACCTGCATGGTAGGGGAGCTGTGCAGTTGTGCAAAAAATAATTTTTTTTGACTCTTCCAATTTTTGAATTTTTGAATTTGACAATTTTTTTGGTTTTTTTCAAATTTTTGACTTTTTATGACCTTTTTTAATTTTTCACTTTTTACTATTTTGACTCTTCAACATTGGGACGTAGAATCAGGGCCTCAGAATTGGCCCAAATCCAAGAAAAAAGTAGGGGGTCCCCATTTCCTACAAAATGGGGCTAGAATTATGGAACCACAACAATAACATCTTTGAACCAGGTTAAAGATGCTCTTAAGTAGGTATGCTCTTAACTAGGTAGATGCAATTTCTCCTAATAAGGAAAAATTAGTGTTACAATGGAGAGAGTTTTGGGTATTAATTTCCACTATGATTTTTCCAACTAACCAAGGGTTTCTAGATGACAAATATTGGTGTTATTGTGTCTCTTATATGTATGCTTGAATTACTTTACTTCTATGCATTTATTTTCATTTCATGTTTGATATGGTGGAAGTTAATGTTTAGGGGGAAAAGGGAGACACTTTAATACGTTTGTTGATCTATTCTTTTCTAGACCACTAAGACATTCAAATATGTATGAAAGGAAAAGAGAGAAGTTTCCAATTATGATTCCAATACTGATCTAGATTAGATTAGCTAGAACCGAAAGGAAGAAGGGAACAAATACTAAATTCAAATTATAAAGGGGAATGTAATACAAGGAAATGTACTGTCCTTAATAGGATAATGTGAATGTGATATTGAAGTGATTTCTTAAGTAATATAAATCTAGATGTTATATGTACAATTAGCCCAATTAAGATATAGATATAGGGTAAAGATATAAAAGGAAATAAAAAATGAAAGATTCACCTTGAAATGCGTAGGTGAAGATGTATTTTAGCACCAAAAGCCATGGATTTTAATTGCTTTTTGAATATCTAACCACATATTACAAAATAAAATGATGAAAGGAACAAAACCTAGAAATCTCCTAGCAAAAGGGCATTGAAGGACTAGGTCAACTTGAAAGGACATCCTACAACCATTTGACATAGTTTGATGACTCTACAACAAACTTCTCCAGAAAGCTCCCAAAGAGTAGGTTCCAAATCTATAAGATCCAACTGATATCTTGCAAATAAACATAAAAGATAAGGTTTTGATGAGGGCTTGCCTTGGTCAAGCACCAGGTTAAGGAATTAACTTTAAATTGAAATATAATTAATAAGAGAAATTCCTGCATGTAGTAGTTCTAAATAATATCAAATGAAGATACAATTACCTTTGAAGTTGCAATTGACTTTGATATGTGATCAAATATTTAAGTGTAATAGCCTCAACTCAAAAAAACCATAAAGAAATCAAAGAAGCCAAAACCTCATGAATGGAAATGTATGCAATATGCCATAGAAAACTAATGGATTGGAATGATGGATCTTCTCCTTAGATGCAAACTCTAGTACCACCTTGAAGGAAGAAGCTTGATCCAAGAAGGAGATGCTTAGACTTGAATGCTTGAAGATACTTGTTTGAAGAAGAACACTTTGATTACTTTCTTTCTTGTAGATGTCTTGAGAATGTGAGAGATGAAAATGAAGCATCCAAGTGTCCTTTTATACTAGTTTTTAGGTGAGGAAACAAATTGAGCCAATGAGGGAGTTAATTAAAATAATTGGCAAACTCAAGGAATTTCAAACTCTCAACCCTGCAACCACCGAGGACTAGGTCAATCTAGTCCTCAACTAGGTTAACTTGGGTCAAACTCATCTAGATGAGGTCAACCTAAGTCAACTTGGTCCTAGAGGAAAAGACATGAAGGACTTAGAAAGACTCAAAGAGATGTGTAGGTGGAACTAAAAGATAATGAGTTAATCAAGAGATATGGTCTAAAGGGTGACAAAATGACACCTAGAAGACCATGTCAGAAAGTGAGAGATTATGAAGAAGAGTGAAATGAAAGGGGAGAGGAGAAAAAGAGATCAAAAAAATTCTAAGGAGGGCTAAAAGGTATCAAAAGGAAGTGCATCCATTTTAAGATGGTGCATTTAGTCCCCACTTTAGCAGGAGTATGAGGCAAGTCATACTCTTGGTAAAGGAGGGAGAGAAGAAAGAAAATGTCACATCAATGTAGAACACAATTAAGCTTAAGGACATAATCCAACAAACCTAGGATCCTAACTCCATTCCCATGCATAAGAGTATGAAAATAAAGAAAAAGAAAGCCATTGAAAACAAAAACAAAATAAAGAAAAAAGGGACAAAAAGGGTTAGTACTAAAGCCCAAATCAACTAGTGAAAGAGAACTTAGCTAAGAAAATGTCTTTCTTGCTAATATAATATTCACAAGGCTATTAGAAAACATGGTCTAATAGGTTTGTGTGCTTGAGAGTCATCCCAAAAACAAAAAAACAAAAACCAAGATCAAATGGTCTAGTGGGTTTGTGTGCTCAGTACTCAATCCTGTGCACCTATTGATGGCTTATACATGCATATGTGTGTATGTGTCCACCTATAGATAAATTTCATGGTTTCACTATGGAGTTTAAATGTGTGTGCATTACCTTAGGAGGGATTTAGAAAAACAAAAAACAAAAAATGTGTGTTTCCTTAGGATGAAGAATTATCATTGATACTTGTAGAGGATTTAGAAAAAAAGAGAGATGCATTTCCTTGGGATGGAGAGATGTCACTTATACCTATAGAGGATTTAGAGAAATGTAAATAATTTACTCATATATATGAGTTTTAGCATATGTTCTTGTGTGTTCAAAAGAGACATGAAGCCACAATGCATACATTTGAGGATAACCTAGAAATCATACTCAGTGGACAAGGCTAAATTACTCCAAGACATACTCAAAATTTGTATTTGTTCTTCACAAAAACTATGTAAAAGGAGGGTGTATACATATCCCCCTCATTAGGATGACTATGTGGCCATAAATATCATAAGGAAGAGAATCAATGATAAATATTTCTATCAACAAGGAGATATCCTTCATCAAAAATGTAAACCATAAACTTAACAAAGATAACTAGCTAAAAACATAGATGTATTAAAAAAGGACTTGTCTCAAATGAGAAGAGACCTTGAAGGGAAGAGATCTTGTATACAAGACGTTTACCTTCAAGAGGAGTGTCATGAACGAAGATACAACTTCCAAGGAGAACAAGGATACACCTATTGTAGCCCCTTGTTTACAAGTGAAATAGGGATCCTTAGAAGAAGGATGAAAAAATTTAAAGCACATAGTAAGGGTAAATGATAAATATGAACATAGGTTTGTAAATAAAGAAGAGGTGATGATCAAGGACACACACCTCTTGCATAAGAAAGATGCATCATCAAAGTACTATTCGTTAGAAGAAAATAATGTCACATAATAAACAAATATGACTATACTAAGGAAAGTTGATCCTTAGATAGATAGAGAGAAAGAATATAGAAAAGGCCTTACCTCCCAAGTGTGAGACAAGAAACTAGTACATTAGGACCTATTTTTGAATGTTGGGGGCACCATAATGGATTTTTTTGTTGTTGAAAAAGTGTCAAATATTGTCAAAAGTTCTACCTAAGGATTTAGTTTGTTAGAATACTTAGAATAACTAAGGGCGGGGTGGGGGTGGGGGGGGTGGTTTCTAAATCACTTATCCAAGGTCTAGATGTACCAATTGAACAAACACACACTTAAACAACTTTAGATCTTGTCATTCCATTGCTTGGTCTCTACTGTAAACTTTTAGCACCATTAGCTAGCTATCCACTGTTCAAAAATAATAGACTTGCTGAATGTAAACATTAATTAGTAAAACATCATAATAACATCCATATAAGTTTAACACTAGGATTTAACGTAGAAACTCAATTTAGAAAATGCCACTAGCAACATGTCAACAATTTCCACTCTTCTGAAGTGGGCTCTGTTAGAGCTAATCCTCTTAAATGTTACAAAGCACACTATTAAAAGTGACCTTGTTAAAGGATAATTACCCTATTAGGAGTGGCCTTGTTAGAGGAATTTAGAACATTCCATTAGAATGTTACCCTATTAAAGGATTTACATATGACTATTAGGTTAACCTTGATCAAAGGATTTCCAATACTGATTACAATGGTTAGAATGTAACAATAGGTTTTGATCTACTAAGTACAATTCACTTTGCATGTACAAATATTTATTCTATTCATAAAATGATTCACTTTATGGCCTCCATTATCATTGGATTTTTTTGGGAACCCTTCAAGCAATCAACATTCACTTGTTAATTCAATTCAGAATTCTTCTTAGATTCACTAGTCAATAACATCAGTATCGACTCCAACTCTTTGGAACATATCCTCTCTAGGCATATACTCTCTACACACATTGAAAATTTTCCTCTATACCTCCTTAAATAGGTAATTGTAATCTTTTTCTATTTAATTATCATCATAGATCTTAGAGTTTACTATTAGATCCATCATACATTGGTCATTTTGTTTATCTCTTCCTATCTAAAAACTTCTCTTAGATCTATCTCTTAGGTCATTTACCTAATCCTATCCTGATATTAAATGATTTAACTCATTGATCCTTATCTTCAACATGCTTTCCATATCCCAAGAAATCAACTTAGTTAGCTAGAAATTATGATTCCTCATAAATAGTTAAAATGTTGTTCCTCAGCCAACACTAAGTTCTAACACTCAGTCATCACTGGATTACTCAATCTCTATTAATCTTCTAGCTTGACACATATACTATCACTCAGTTGACATTGATGCTCGGTCAACATCAAATTTTCTTGACAGTTATTGTAACTTGGTTGACACTAGCATCACTCAACATGTACTACAAAATTCTTTAGTCTTCTACTCTATTTCTTGGTCAAGCCTATGCATTTGATCTATCTTTATTCACACTTTCAAGACTTGAGCATTATTGTTTTCTCCTCTTGCAACATAATTTAAACAATCAATTTATCTTATCAGAGTCCAACTAATCAAGTGTCCATTTGTAGTTTCCTTTTCATAACTCAACCTATCCTCTATATTCTTTTGTTGTGAACAACACCTCAAATCCTCTTCATCGATCAAATAGATACGACACTTAGATTAGATAACAAACTGTCTCACCAATAGATTTGACATCAATGACAATATAATAATTGTTCCAATTGAAGTTTCCAACATAATTTTTATCAAAATTTTGACATTATCAAAAAGAAAGAAAAAACCCACAAATCTCAAAGAATAAACAATTAATATAAGAAAAAAACTAGAACACAACATATTAGGTCATGAAGTAAAGAAGTAACTATCATGCCCTAGTATGTATATGTGCTTTATGCCCTTGGATTTTCAATGATTAAATTTTATTTGTTATTCTTGCATTGTGATCAACTACATCCGTGTTATGTTTTTTTGCAGTATTGGAGAAGGAAGAAAGGGGAAAAAAAATTCCCCTAGTCACCCAAAAGTGAAGAAGGTATGAATCTAGCCCATTCAACAAAAATATATATATTTTGTCTCTTGTCGTTCCCTAGGAATTTACAACATTTGCATAAAAATTGTACCTACAAGAATGTATTTTGCCTCTCTTTTCTTGCTGTACCACTAGAAAATTATACAATGATGAGCAGAAAATACACCATTTCATAATGCACTATTCTAATTGTATGAGTTTATTCTCTTTATAGAACTAAGGATTTCTAATTTGGTGTTGGATTTTATTTTCTTATCTGTTAAAACCAATATTTAGGAATCAATCTCTTAAAATTACTTCTAGTATATTTATGGCCCCAAACATAGACAAATGATATTGTCTTATTAATCTACAAAATAATTACTATTATGGATGAGGAGTTACCATTCCTAATTAATTACTATATTGTCTATAACAAATTCCTAAGCCCATATATTATACTAATAAAATATATAGTTTTTACATTTGAAAAATTGGCATGAGCTATAGTTGTAGAATGAGAAAATACTTACTATAATACTAGAGAAACAATTATGAAAGGAATGGATAGAGATGTAATAATGACAGTGCACTTATGACATGCATATCCTTACTACAAGACACTTACTTCTTACTAGTTTAACATTATGCAGATTTAGAATGACAAAAGGCACTATCAACATAACCAAAACATCCAAAAATACATTCCTTTGAAACTTTGTATTCACTCATCCATTGGTTCATACACCTATTGATCTAGTAGATAGGAATGTGTATGTATATGTTCCCTACACTATTGACATAACCAAAACATCCAATAATACATTCCTTTGAAACTTTGTATTCACTCATCCATTGGTTCACATACCTATTGATTTAGTAGATAGGAATGTGTATGCATATGATCCCTAGAGTAAGAGACATGAAGGTGTCTCCCTCCATTTAGACCACATGCATGTTGAAAAGTAGAGCATGGATTAGTTAAGAGATCAACAGCCCATATATTGTCACCATGTTCATGCTAGAGCAATGTGAAAAGTGCACTAACTTTTTACCTTGCAAGTTCCACCAATGGCCACCTAAAATCATCTCCATGAATTACTAAACCTCCATTGAGAGCACACAAATCTAACATTTCCAATCTGTTTTCATAGCATCATAGAAAATATCATACAAATAACCTTTATCAATTTTCTTTATTTGAATATTGTCTCTTTATAAATCTATTATCTCATTAGTATAAATGGATAATATTTTCATCAATTTTAAATATCATCAAGTAAGATTGATTGTTAAGAATACTTTTCTTATTGTATTTTTGAAAGAATATTCTCCTTATAGATCCTATTATCATACCAAAGAATGATCTTTTTAGGGTCATTATATCTACTTCTACATTCTTTTTCTAGAGTTATGACCTCTGGGTTGTTGATATGGTCTACTAAGTCAAGTAAATCCTATACATAGTTCTTATATGCATTGAATAGACTTCATTTTACTAATATATTATGATCTCATCATCTCATACAAGCTATTTGACAAACTTGTTAATGTGATGAGTGATGCTGATATGGCACATCTTCATATACCACGTGAGGATTTTTTATAAGAACAAAAGAATTTGGTTATATATGTACTATCATTTTCATATAATAGATAATATTATTGTGATAAAATATTTGTTATAAGTATGGTACTTAAAATTATTTAGGACTCCAACCTAGGTCAATCATATGTCCAAAAATGTGAATATTGATAGAGGATGTACTCAAAAAATATATAATTTTTTTTAGCACTAAACAACATATGTTTGATTGAAATAATACATTTTAATTTAAAATATTTCCTCCGTCATGAATGTGGAAATGTAGTTAATTTTTTATTCTTTAAAGTGTGTTTATTAAAAACTTTCCAAGAGAATTCATAAGGTTCATGAAACTTCTTTCCAACTAGTGCATTGTCCATATTGAACTCTTTCTCTCACTAGATTACTTTTAAAGATAGCAAAAATATTCTTACCATTCAATAATTCTAAAATCTATTGACATCATTTATCACACCAATCATGCCATATTTTTCAAAAGAAAGTGGTATATACATCTATAAAACCCTCCTTTAAACCTAATGTAGTGGACGTCTACTGGAAAATAACACTTTCATTCCAAGATTTCTATTAGGATTCATGTATTCCTAATATCTACTATAGCTAGGGGTGCATAATTGCAACTTTTGTAATTCATCAAATTCTAAATGAAAGATAATTCATTAATTAAATAACCAGTTGACACCAAATAATAGCTAGCACATTATATCGAAAAATCCACAAAATAATCCTTGCCAAACATACATTTATCCACAAAGAATCCTTTCCAAACATAGCTTATATTTAGATACTTGAATTAATATATTTATATTAGTGGGATATAATGTGCTAGCTATTAATCATTTAAATTCCACCAAGATGAACAATTTATGTTTAGATATAAGAATGACTAGTAGGAGACACCAAAGTTCACTTGTATGAGCCAATTTTTATTATAGAATTTATATATTTCAACATGTAATGAAGCAAATAGCGTTAACTAGCTTGTATGAGAAAACTAGGAATCAGGGACCTATCACCTCTTAAATTGGGAGGAGGATGACCCACTAGACTTGAGGAGGTTCAAATACCAAGTGAATATAGTGATCCTTTGCAAATTATCAAACATGATTGTGTGAATGGAATGAAAAATTGAAATTTCTATTACTAGGAAGAGTAATAAGGAACTTTCTATTAAATAGAGGTAGTTATTAGACTGACTTGAAAATTATGAAAATAGGTATGAGTAACTAACCCAAAGACTGATCGTAGTTGAAATATGAGTATAAATTTTTTGTTGAGGGTAACTTGGAGTGTAAGGGGTGACTTGAATTAATATTTCTTGTTAGAGTGGAGTAGTCATGCTCGAGGATATGTCCAAACATAGATAAAAAAGTAATTAGTTCAATAACATGGTTGTTCCCTTATCATCAAAAAATGATTGAAGTTTCCTCACAAATGGACTATCTACACTATCCAATAGAATGGATATCATCCCTTCTAGAGGAAAAGAAGAAACATTTCCATTGAAATAGCTAAAATAGCTACCCTAAATACTTTGGATGTATCTTTTCCATATGCTAGAAAACAAGATATGAAATGCATCCCTTAACCTATCTAAATATATTCGTAATTGATTCAAATATTTTTCTACCATAGGAATAGTATCCAAATAAAAAATTGACACCAACCCAATATATGTAAAAAATAATTTAGATAATCCTTAAGCTTAGTTGAAGGTAAAACTCAATATATGTCAACTTATTATAAAGTAGAAATTATGACAGCTTGTACTGAATCTTCCTGAATTGTTGTATTTAGTCAAGATGTGCTAGAGAAATAGCATTTTAATCTTCATCTATTGAATTTAACCTACCCATTTAGCCTATTAAAAATTTCTTGAAGATATATAGGGACCCCAAATTTCATCATCTTGTGCCTAAGCTTATCTCTAGAGATTATGTCAAAAGATCTTTTAAAATCTATAAAGTTGAAAAATAATTTCTCCTTTTACTCCCATTTTTTCAATGATGTGACTTAAATTTATTTCTTAGATAATTGTGAAATACTTAGGTCCAAATCTTACTTACCTTTTAGCGTGTACTTCCCTTTTTCCCATGCACTTGCTAATTCTATTTGCTATCACATTTCCAAATAACTCTATAAACAAATGATTTATCATACTAGCCCTATAATTGGAGGAATAATATTGATCTTACCACTCTTAATAAGGGGAATCACAAGACTAGTTTGCAATCTAAGGGAAACACTTACTAATTATTGTTGTTGATTTTTTTTGTAAGGTAAGATACAAGAGTCTTCATACTTTAAATGTGCAAGTAATATATATATATATATATATTTTAATTATACACAAGATACTATTAATGATGTAATTAATAAGGCCCTCTTCTTTTCTAAAGAAGATAACCCTTGCATGACAAACCATTTGGATCAAAATCTCCCGCTGACTAACTATTTGGATCAAAATGTCCCTTAGACACCATGTAAGTCTTCCCTTGCTGCCTCTAACCCTTTCAATTTTTTTTTCTATAATTTCTCTATTCCCTATTTGCCTGATATGCTAGGAAATTTTTTTAAATGTTAAAGGTACTTCTTCTAGCCATTGAATCCCTCCTTAAGGGTGTGGATTTCTCTTGGGATCTCATTCAAATAGCTAGGCCTCAAAAACCATCCTCTAAAGTTTTGGATATTCCAACATTTGACTCTGTTTTTAAGAAATTAATGCTATCTGAGGTCCCCTTCAAATTTAAAAAACTAACTAATGAACATGTAGAAATCATGGTCATAGAAGTTATGATGATTATAGCTTCTCAATTGTATGATGATATTGAGCTAGAGGAAAGGTTAGATAAATATTTCCCAACCAATTCTATTCTTGGTCATCCCTTGCACAAGAATGTGACTTTTATACCAAATTTGGTCTCTAATGATGATCCTACACCTGACTGTATGGCCAATCATCAAAATTTTGAAAGATATTTAAATAATGACCCTAATATGGACTTGGATTTGACTGTTAACTTGTCCATTGTTCAAACCCCCATGCATCCTAAACTAGTTGACAAGGTCCCTAAACCTAGAGGTAGAAAGTCTAAAGCAATAAAGGTAAATGAGAAAATTGAGGTTGGTATTTAGTTAACTCTGGAGGGAAGTTTTTCCATTCTATGGTGTAGTTCAACAAGGTTTTTCTATTCTAAGGTGTAGTTCAACAAGGATAACTAAGTGTTCTCCTTTTCTACAGTGAAGATTCTATCTTGGAATGACTTTGACAAGTGACACAAAATCAAGCAACAACTTTTTTCTTCTCAATTTGATATTGTTATCTTACAAGAGACTAAATTTTTTCCTAACAATTTTCAATCAATTGCAGGCAAATGAAACATCTAGCACAGTTCATCAGTCTTAGCAAATAGTGCTTCTGGGGGTTGGCTATCATATGGAACCATAAAATAGTTATTGTACATACACTTCCATTTAGAAAAAAATTGTAAACTAGTTAGCATTAGACATTTTAACCTCTCCTTCTTTATTATTAATGTTTATGGGCCCACTTTTTCCTTGGACAAGGCTCAACTTTGGAAAACTTTGACTAGTATTATCTTATAGTTTTCTAGCGGGAAGTTCGTAGTAGCTGGTGATTTTAATGCTACTTTAGGGCCTAATGATAAGAAAGGGGGTATTGCCCCACCTACTTAAATAGTGAGGGAATCTAATAATTTTATTCTTTATAAGGACTTATGTAGTACCCCAAAATGGTTCCTTTACTTGGACAAACCATAGGCTAGGGTGTTGAAAACAATTGGTTAATTGTGTATTATCTTTGATGTTATCTCATATCATTTCTTGTTAGTGTATGTCAAGATAAATCAAGCAATGAAGATAGTTTCTTGTATTTGCCAAGCATTCCAGAGTTTTCCAAGTTTAGAAGATAGTGTCTACCAAGTTCACTTGGGTGACAAAGAGAAGATCACAAAAGTTGAGTGTTAGTCGAGCTCACTTGGTTAATAAAGGAAAAGTTGGATGGAATTGGAGTCTTAATTGAGCTCACTCGATTACCAAAGGAACTTTGTGAATATGAAGTGTTAACTAAGTTCACTTGGGTAACATAGGAAAATTGTTTCTGAGTTAGTATCTACCGAGCAGGGTCAGCTAAAAAAGGATTTTCTTGTTTTGGCATATTGAGTTCAATTGATTTGTTTGTTGGTTTTAGTTGTCTAAGGAGATGAATATTAAGTATTCTAAGTTGTATTCAAGCTGAATTGACAATGTGTAAGATATAAATATAAGGTCAAGTTGAGGATTGAATGGGTGCAAGTAATAGAAGATTTGAAGATGCTTAGATGAAGTGAATTAGAAGGATAAGACAAATATCCTTGTTGAGCTACAAAGATACATTCAATCAGAAATGATCAAGTATATAAGCCAAAATTGAGATCTATAATTAGAAATTTAGTTGCATCAGAAATTAGGCCATCCTATTGTTACTCTCTAACCATTGTAGCAGTGATCTAAATCTCTTAACAAAGTTGACTTAACAACTATTTGTAAATCCTCTAACAAGGTGTCATTTCTAGAATGAAGTGTCTAAAGACCTCTAACAAGGCCACTCCTAACAAGGTGATTAAATCCTTTTATAGGGTAACACCTAATAATGTGTTTTTTAACCTTTAATAGAGTTGGCTCCTAATAGGGCTCACTTCAAAAGAGTGAAAATCAGTAACTAGGTAAAATTGGTGGTTTTTCCCAAATTGGATTTCCACATTAAATCTTGGTGTCACTTGTGTTCATGCTATTTATTTTATGTTTATGAAACTAAGTTAATTAAATCTAATCACAAATAATATCTTAATATTTTCATTTTTTGAGTTACTATTGCTATTTCAATGTTTGTTGAGTTACAACATTTACTAGTGTAAACTGAGTGCTTGTGTATTTGCCGAGCATTAGTATTTTCAGTGAAGTTTATAATCTATGTTGAAATGTAAGGGATCTAAATTTATTTTATTTGTAAATGATTCAACCCTCCCCTTCCAATTACTCCTCTTATATTTCCAACAATTGATATTAGAGCTTCTTGGTGCTTGCAGAGAAGGTTTCAAGGACCCAAGTTGAAGATCAAGATGGTTAACAGAAGAGAGATTCTCAAGTTGAACAAAGATAACTTTGAGCCATGGTAAGAACTTATCAAGCTTCACCTAGAAACCATCAATGATTCAGGGTTTGAAATATCTAAAAAATTCTTATAAGACTCCCACTAGAACATTGATTGTGGAACACATTGCTAAAAAGAAAAATCATAACATCATGATGATTGACATTGCATCAACTCTTAACTATGCTGAATTTGATGAGGTCAAAGGATGTGCTACTACTCATGACATGTGGACCAAACTAAATGATATCTATGGAGGTGATGATAACATAAAAAGAGACAAGGTAGAAATCTTGAGAGACTAGTTTGATCAGATGAAAATGAGAGAGGATGAAAACATTGTAAAATATGTTGAGATAATTAAAACTAGTATAAGTGCTATTAAAGCCTCTGGAGGAACAATTGAAGATGTAATATTGGTAAGAAAGGTACTCAAAACCCTTCTTCCTATCTATGTAATTAGAGTGTTTATTATTCAAGAGATGAGATGTGATCCAAATAACAAGATAACTTTGGATGCTCTAGTTGGAAGATTGATTGCAGTTGAACTAGATAACTATGATAATTATACTCCTAGTTCTAGAAATCATGAGTCTACATTTCAGGCCAAGGTATCACTCAAGAAGAAAGCTAAAAGATCTAAAATAAAAAAATCTAAAAGTGAAGAGGAAGATAGTTATTGCATTGATCTTGAAGCCATTGAAACATTTCTTGCAAGAAGGTATCCCAAAGGCAAAGGAAGGTATAAAGGTAAAAATCCCTTTAATCTATTTCTCTTGTAAAGAAGTTGGACATATTGCTGCAAGATGTCCAAATAGATAAGACAAAGATGAAAAGAAGCACAAAAAGTATGATTTCAAGAAATTCAAGGACTACAAGGACAAAGGTAACAAGTCTTCTCTCATGACTAAAGATTTAGATAGTAGTGAAGATGATGAAATAGTATATATTGTTGTAAATGATGAATCTAATGATGAAGGAGATAAAATGACACTTATCTCTCATGTTAGAAAAAATGATACATGGATTATTGATAGTGGCTTCTCACATAATATGACTCATGAAAAAACAAATTTTGAACATATGGAAAATTATGATGGTGGAAGTGTGAGATTTGGAAATAGTGAACCATGATGCATAAAGGTAAAATGTTGTATCTCACTAACCAATGAAATTAGATGTGATAATGCTTATTGGGGTGAAGGACTAAAGTATAATCTACTAAGTGTGGCACAATTGAATAACATTGGATTCAAGGTAGAATTCATGAATGGGAAGGCCAAGATGCTAGATGTAAAAGGAAATCTAGTTGGGTCTGGAAAACAAACAAAAGGCAACCTATTCTACCTAGATCTCAATGAAAGTTCATGTTTTATTGCTCAAGTAGAAGAAAGTTGGTTATGGCATAAAAGGTTATGTTATGTGAACTTTGATATTCTAATCAAGGTAATAAAGAAGAAAAGAGTTAGAGGTATTCCTAGTCTAAGGAAACCTGATATGGGCCTATGCAAAAAATGTCAAATTGGTAAGATGGGAAAGAAAAGTTTCAAAAGCAAAGACTATCATTCTAAAGAAGTCTTGGAGCTAGTTCATAAAAACTTATGTGTACCTATTGGAATAGAGAGCTAAAATGGAGACAAGTATTTTATTCTTTTCATTGACGATTATTCTAGAATGATGACTATAATGTATCTAAAAGAAAAATTTGAAGCATTTCAAAAGTTTAAATGGTATTTGGCAAGAGTAGAGAAAGAAACTCAAAAGAAGCTGAAGTGTTTGAGATCAAACAGAGGTGGTGAATTCATTTCCAATGAGTTTAATGAATTTTGCATTTAAAGAGGATTTAAGAGACAAGTATCAGCCCCTAGTTCACCACAATAAATAGTATAGCTAAAAGAAGGAACAAATGAATAATGGAAAATGCAAGAACTTTAATAATAGAAAAGAGTGTTGCAATCAAATACTAGAAAGAAGCAATCAAGACAACAATGCATACCTTGAACAAAGTTTAGTTGAAGAAAGACATAAATCAAACTCCTTATGAACTATGGTATGGCTACAAACCTTATGTAGGTTACTTAAAAGTATTTGGTAGAAAATGTTATATCTTGAAGGAATCTAGGAAAGGTAAATTTGATGTCAAAGGTGATGAAGGCATATTCCTAGGATACTACTGCAAAAGCAAAGCATATAAATGTTTGAATTTATCAACTCATAAGATCATAGAAACTGCACATGCAAGAATTGATGAATTTGTAGAAAAGAGTGAAGAAGTAAGCAACAAAGAATCTAAGGATTAAAGAAAGTTTGTCTACTATGAACCTGATACATTGCCAAATGAAATTGGAATTCAACAGAGTTCACCTCTCAAGTCCCCAAAATGTCTAAAAGCTATCGAGTTGCAACTAATGCAACCTAAGTTATAGTCTGAAGAACTTGAGTCATAGTTAAGCTACCAAGCTATTGCTAGAGAAAATCGAGTCTGATGGACTTGAGTTATAGACAGTGGGACTCGAGCTTGATATAGAAGACTATGGTGAGGTTAGTGGAACAAATTCTAGCACTTGTATTAGCAAGATATTTTAGAAGGCACTATGCACCTAATCAAATCATTAGAGATAAGTCAAATGGAACAATGACAAGAAACAAATTGAAAGGTACATGTTTGCTTGTTGAATTTGAACCTAGACTAGTGAAAGATTCTTTGGATAATGAAAGTTGGATTGAAGCTATGAATTAAGAAATATAATAGATAGAGAGGAATAAGACTTAGAATCTTGTTCCTAGACCCAAGGATAAAAATGTAATTGGCAGAAAGTGGGTTTTCAAAAATAAATTGAATGAAGATGGAGAAGTTTCCAAAAATAAAGCACGGTTACTATGTAAAAGTTATTCTCAAGAAGAAGGTTTGGATTATGGTGAAACTTTTTCTCCTATTGCTATATTAGAAGGTGTTAGAAATTTTTTATGCTACACATAAAGGATTTAAAGTTTATCAAATTGATTTAAAATCTACATTCTTGAATGAAATTCTTGAAGAGGAAGTTTAGATAGAACAACTTGAAGGTTAGCAAATAGGATATGGTCTATAAATTACACAAAACATTGTATAGTCTCAAGAAAGTTCCCAGAGCTTGGTATGAAAGAATTCATAACTACTTGATAAAGATTGGTTTTCAAAGAACAAATGATAACTGCAAACTTTATATCAAACAAGGACTAGAAAAGAAAATTATATTGGCCAAAATATTTGTGGATGACACTTTATTTATAGGAAATGATGATTTATGAAAGGCATTTTTAGAATAGATGAGTAAAGAATTTGAGATGTCCATGTTTGGAGAGATAAAATTCTTTGTTGGATTATAGATCTAGTAGACGAAAGATGGTATCTATATTACTCAATCCAGATATATCAAAGAGATACTAAAGAAGTATGGAATGGAAGATGCAAGACTAGTTGGAACACCTATGTCTACTAGACATGAGATTTCCGAAAATGATGATTCAAAAGAGGTAGATCAAACCACATACAAATGAATGATTGGAAAGTTGCAATATGTAGTGTACACAAGGCCTGATATTATATTAGCACCTAGTATGGTGGCAAGACTCTTAGAAAATCCCAAATAAAATCACATGATGGAAATCAAGAGAATCATGAGGTATCTGAAGGGTACTAAAGACTATGAATTTTGGTACAAGAAAGGAGGAAATTTGGATTTGAAAGTATTCAAAAATATTGATTGGGTAGGAAGTGTTGATGACAAAAAGAGCACCAGTGGTAGAGAATTCTTTCTTGGTAAAAGAATAATGTCTTGGACAAGCAAGAAGAATAATTATATTTCTTAGTCTACAAAAGAGGCAAAATATGTGGCAGCAACAGTTAACTATTCCAATGTTGTTTGGTTCAAGCAATTGTTGGCAGGTATGAAGATAGAAATCAAGGATCCAATTGTTATATTTTGTAATAACACTAGTGCAATTAATATCTCAAAGAATCCTATGATTCATACTAAAACCAAGCATATTGCTATAAAATATCATTTTTTGAGAGAATTGGAACATGATAAAGAAGCAAGACTAGAACATGTTAATACTAAAAAACAAATTGAAAACATATTCACTAAGCTATTACCTAAGGATGCATTTTTGTATCTAAGAAGTAAGTTAGGGGTCATTCTCCTATCTGAAGCTCACTAAATGAAGTTTAGTGATGCCTCAACCAAAGCATGTTAAAGATCAGTCAGTTGATGCAATATCAAAAAGGGTACATTGCATATGAATCATTACATGAGGTATACTGACATTCTCTAAATATTTTCTTTGGCATGAGATGTCAAAGAGGGAGAGTTTACTGTCATATCTCAAAAATTTTGTTTTAAGATTTCAAAGAGGGAGAACTTGGTCTAATATCATAAAGAGAGATTTTACTATTAGAAGAAGTTGTTGAAGATAGAGTTTTGTTAACAGAGGGAGAAACTGAAGGAAGAGGGAGTTCACACAGATAGAGGGAGTTCACATAGATAGATTCAAAATGAAACTAAGGATATGTTCCTTACTTTATTCTTGCTCTAAAATTTTATTATATTATGACATGTTGTGTTTCCATTGATGCCAAAGAGGGAGATTGTTGAAAATAATTAGTTAATTGTTTGTTGTCTTTGATGTTACAAAAAATGCCATATCATTACCAATCAGTGTATGCCAAGCTTACTCATGTAATGATGACAATTCCTTGTGTTCACTTGGTTAACATAGGAAAAATATTTTTGAGTTAGTATCTATCGAGCATGGTCAACTAAGAAAGGATTTTCTTGTTTTGGTATATTGAGTTCAATTGATTTTTTTGTTGGTTCTAACTGACTGAGGAGATGAATATTAAGTATTCTAAGTTGTATTCAAGCTGACTTGAAAATGTGTAAGATATAAATGTAAGGTCAAGTTGAGGATTGAATGTGTGCAAGTAATAGAAGATTTGAAGATGGTTAGAGGAAGCAAATTAGAAGGATAAGAAAAATATCCTTGTTGAGCTGCAAAGATACATTCGATTAGAAAGGATCAAGTATATTAGTTAGAATTGAGATCTTTAATCAAAAATTTAGTTGCATCAAAAATCAAGTCATCTCATTGTTACTCTCTAACCATTGTAGCAATGATCTAAATCTCTTAATAGAGTCAGCTTAACAACTATGTGTAAATCCTCTAACAAGGTGGCATTTCTAGATTGAAGTGTCTAAAGAACTCTAACAAGACCACTCTTAATAGGGTGATTAAATCCTCTAATAGGGTCACAACTAACAATGTGTTTTGTAACCTTTAATAGGGTTGGCTCCTAATAGGGCTCACTTTAGAAGAGTAAAAATTAGTAAGTAGTTGAAATTGGTGGTTTTTTCCAAATTGGGTTTCCACATTAAATATTTGTGTCACTTGTGTTCATGCTATTTATTTTATGTGTATGCAACTAAGTAAGGTTAATCACATATAATATCTTAAGATTTGAATTTTCTGAGTTACTAATGTTATTTCAGTGTTTGTCAAGTTACAACGTTTACTAGTGTAAACTAAGTTCCTGTGTATTTGTTGAGCATTAGTATTTTCAGTGAATATTATAATATATGTTGACATCTAAGGGATCTAAGATTTATTTTAGTGGTAATTGATTCACCCCTCCCCTCTTAGTTACTCTTATATTTCTAACACAAGGTTCATGCAGATTGTTATTGGACTTGATAGATTCCTTTGCTCTCAAGCTTGGAAATTGGAAAATTTACCACTAAGTGTGGACATTATTCCCTTCCTTAACTTGGACCACTTTAACATTCAACTAACTAATATCAACATGGTCATCTCTCCTTGGTCCTCATTTAAATTCCAATCTATTTGGTGTTGTCATCCAATGTTTGATTCCCTCCTTGGGCAACGGTGGAGGTCAACTCCTTAGGAGGAGGACACTTTGATGTTTCAATTCTATTAAAAAAAAAACATTTTTTCAAACAACTTATTAAAGCCTGGAATATTATTATTTTCAAGAACATCTTTGACTAGAAATCCAAAGTAGACAAAGATCTGGTTGCAATAAACTAGAGCATTTTTTTCTCACAGTTTAGATCCCCAAACATATGAAGCACATAAACTCTTACAAGAGGAGTGAGCTGAACTTTGTGCTATGGAGGAAGAGTATTGGATGAAGAAATCTTGGAAATAATGGCTACAACTAGGTGACCAAAATACTAAGTTTTTTCATGCCTCTGCTAAACAAAAGATGAAAAC
Organism: Cupressus sempervirens; assembly: GCA_028749045.1. NCBI lineage: Eukaryota > Viridiplantae > Streptophyta > Pinopsida > Cupressales > Cupressaceae > Cupressus > Cupressus sempervirens. The sequence goes on along the minus strand of CM053792.1, from coordinate 684,202,156 downwards.
TAGGAGTATTTTCTTCATAAGAGATGATAATGGGAATCTAATCTTGGACACTAATTCCCTTTATAATTAAGGGGTTAACTTCTTTTTGAAATTACTCTCTTTTTAATACTACCCATTTTGATGAATCTAGGATAGATGAACTTCTTGGTGCCATACCCCTACTTATCACTCCTTATGATAACCTTGTATTAATGGCTCCATTCACTTTGTTAGAGCTTAAAAATGTTGTCTTCTCATTAGGCCCAGATAAAGTGTTTGGTCCAAATGGTTTTATGATCTTCTTCCTTGAAAAATGTTGGGATGTGATTTGCATTGACCTCTTGGCTATGCTTGAAGAATCTAGGAAAAATTTTACCATGCTAAAATGTTTTAATACCACAAATCTAATCCTTATTCCAAAGAATAATGATCCTCATACATTTTCTAACTTTAGGAAATTCTCATTATGTAATACCATGTATAAGATTGTTTTTGATAAGAAAAAAATGTTTTAAGGGATCCTGAAACCCATAAGTTTTACAAAAACAAGGCTGAAAATAAGCCAAAGAAGCCCAGCCAAAATAGAGGTCCAACAGCTGAAAAAAGACCCAAAGGCCCAGCCCAAAATAAAGGCCCACAGAAAGGCCAAAAAAAAAACAAACTAATACAGACTACAGAAAGCCTGTCAAAAAGCCAAAAGCTAGGAAGACAAAAAGACAAAAGACAAGAAAACTAGTCTTCAGTTATCTTCTCCATTTCCTGCATAGTCTGAGCTGCCTCGATTATCTTTTGCTGCTCCTTTTCTATTTGATCCTGGACCTTCTCAATGCCCTGATCCATACTGGTGAGAGTATTGATTATGGCCTTGTCATCATCCGACCTAGCCTTATCCCTATTTTGTCCTCCCTCCTCCACCATCAAGCCCCTGTCCTTAAGTTTACCAGCAAGGGATTGGATGTTGTCATTCATCAAACTCAGGAGAGAAATCATCTGACTTGCCAGGTTGTGGTTGTAGTTTTCAAGATTTCTTAATATCCTTTCATTTAAGCTTTCTCTGTTTCCCTAGTCCTCCTGGCTATCATTACCTATCTTATTCTTAATACTTTCCATCTGGGATACCCTTTCTCTAACTTCCTCTAGCTCATGGTAGAGCCATTTGATTGATCTGAAGTTGTCAATCATACTACTATGGGCACTATTCAGAAGGTTCATTCCAGTCTCCCTTGCATTGTTCAAGATGGCCAGGATAGCTGGGTCTATGAGCTCATTTAGCCTATGCTGCTCCAGGTTTTCCACCATGATATGAGGGTTCATAGCTTCCCTAAAAATACCCATATTAGCAGTCCTCGCATTGAATTTTTTCTAGGCCTTTATCCTATTTTTGACTTGCACTTCCCCCTCGTTCTCACTAGTGATGACATTCACTTTTTCCTCTGAAGGAGGCTGAGACTAGATAGCGGAGAGGGGAAGAGGAATAGCATCTGTCCTCTGATTTCTAGTATCCTCAACTCTCACAACCTCCCTCTTCCATTTTTTCCCAGGTTTCTCCTCTTCCACCTCCTCCTTTGACACTTTGTCAGAATCTTTCGTATCCATTTCCTCCTCCTCCTCAGCATAACCCTCTTTTGCATGAGCTTGGCCGTGATCCCTAGGGCTTTTCCTACTGGGAGTTGTAGTAGTGGATAGTTTCTTGGCTTGACCTTTTTTCTTCTTTCCTAAGGAAACATTCTCCTCCTCCAAGCTAATGCTCTCAATTTCATCAGAGTCAGAAGAAAAGCTAGAGCTGCCTTTGTCAACATTCTCAACATGAGGAGGGTTCTTACATATAGACTGAGCTTTGAAATGCTCATGGATGAGGAGCAATAATCCCTCATGCAAAGCAGGGTTAACAGTGGCTTTCTTCTTGAAACTAGAGATTTCCTTGTTCATAGAAGTGAGAAGGTAAAAGGGTATGGAAATTCTTTTCTTATGGCAAAAATGATTTAAAATCACAAAATGGTGAGTTCTGACCTGATCAAACCTAGGGTCCAGGGTAACATAATCAATGAGGGCATATCAAACATACCTCCATAACTTCTTTATAGTCTCCGTCACATAGAAAGACTCTTTCTTTTCTAGCTTGTTCATCTCTGCAAAATTTTTCACGAACTCCTTGACTGCATTGGATGAAATTTTCTTGTCCTTGTAGAATTTGAAACCCTCCATAGGGGTACCAGTGACCTTTATGACCACCTCCTCTGTGATTTGGAAGGAAACCCCATTCACCTTGACCTTGCCGTTGTTCGATGAGTTCACTATGCTGTTGGTGACCTCAGGGTCAAAACCATGGAGTTTCTTGAAAAAATTTGCAACTCCGCCTTTTTCCAAATTTTTCTACACTTTTCCCATATTCTTCAACTTCTCCACTTCACCCGCCGGCTCCTTTCTGCTCCATTCTCCAGTCATGATGTCTATTTTTTCTTCAACAATTCTAATGAGCCCCAATTTCTGCAAATTTTTTCCAGCCAAGATTTTGGCTCTGTTTCTATTATTGGGTTCGTGATCATTTGCCTCTCTAATATAATAGCGAGTGAAAATGATAACGATCCTCCAAATGTGTCGAAAAGATGGAGAAAATCCCTTGAGAATATGAAAACCAAGAAACATATTATTGCTCGTACCAACATCCATTCTTTCTTTATTAAACATGATTATAGTTAGACTGACCCATACTTTCATGGATTTTCCCAAGCTTGATTAGTGACTTAGCCTCCATCAAAATATCTTTTTTAGAATGCCAGATCATCTCTTTGTCTTCTCCCACCCCTTTTTTAGTGAACCAATCAGTAACTAGGTTTGCCTCTCTAAACGCATGAGTGACGTAGACCATCTCAAATTTTGTGAAGTTGGCATGTGTCTCATCAATTATATTTGCAAACAACCATGAGGGAGGGGAGATACCATTAATATTGTTAATTATTTTTTTGGAGTCCCCTTCAAGCCAAAGCTTGGAAATTCCAGCTTCAAAAGCCAGCTTAACCACACTACACATGGCTCTGACTTCAGCCAAATGGTTGGTCTGGGTTTCAAGCAGGAGAGCAAAGGCCACAATCCCCTCCCCAAAACTATTTCTTATAATTCCACTACTTCCAGAGGGGCCAAGGTTGCCCTTAGAAGTGCCATCGAAGTTGGCTTTTGACCATCCTTCCAGGGGTAGAATCCATCTGGCATCCTATCTTTTGGGATCCCTATCTTTTTCTTTGACCATCTTCCTATCCCCTATATCAACTTCCCCCTCCTTCATCACTTGAAGGTTTTCTTTTATGTTTTTCAAAATCTTCCTTCCTAGAATTATAGCCAGCTCCTCTCTATCCTTGAAAATTCTGTTGTTCCTTTCCTTCCAGATACTCCAGTAGAAGTGAGGCAAAAACCAGGCATATTTATTTTACTGGCCTGCAATTTTACAGAGGCTTTTCCAATGATTGAAAAAAGTTGATGAGGTTATCTGGCCAACACCAGAGAATCTCCATTTCTTGATTAAGAGAATTCCACACATCCCTAGCAAAGTCACATTGAATGAAGATATGATTTCTCGACTCAGACTGGTTTTTATAGAGCGGACATCTGTTGGGCATAACATGGCCTCTCTTCATGAGGTTATCTTGTGTTAGAATTTTGTTCAGAAGGGCCAGCCAATAAAATATGTTGATCTTAGGAGTGAGGCTCAAGAGCCAGGCATTCACCCAAGGGGGTTTCTCCTTTAAACCCTAGAGAGAGTTGTAGCCAGAAGCAACAGAATAACTTCCATTGGGATTATCCCTCCAGACCATCTCATCCTTATTATTACTAGGGATCAAAGCATTAAGCATAGTCATAATTGGTTTCAAGTCCTTAGAAATGAGGGAAAGGTCTCTCCATTCCTGACCAACCCTATAATTGCTTACTTTAAACCCATATAGCTCCGTGCATTCTTGCACCCATCTCTCAAAAATTGGGTTGCGAGAAAGTGGGCCTTGACACAACCACCTGTCAGACCAAAATTGAATATCCTCCCCATTGCCTAGTTTCCAAGAGACCCTAGCCTTAGCCAGGTCCCTGGCCTTCAGGATACCATTCCAAATATTTGACCCTTTAGGGATGTCCTCATTGAATAAAGTAAAATGAAGAGATGGTCTTCTGAGGTATTTATTTTCCAGAATGTCTCTCCATTCACCAGTTTTATTGAAGATACGCCATTTTTTTTTTGCAAGAAGCACCTGATTGAGATGGGTAAGCTTTCTAATGCCCAGACCTCCATACCTCTTGGGGAGGAAAACCTTCTCCCAGGCAACAAGAGGGTACCTTTTCTTTCCTTCCAGTCTGGTCCATAGAAAGTCTCTTTGGATTTTCTCCATTTTCTTTGCAAATTTCACAGGAATTCCAAAAAGGCTCAGAGCATAAATGGGAAGGTTTTGAAGAGTGGATTTGACCAGAAGATATTTCCTAGCCTGGTTGAGAGAGGCACCTTTCCATCCAACCATCTTCTTGTTGAATATATCCAGAATACCATTCTAGAAAGACTCAGGGGGAGAGGAGCCCAAGGGGAGTCCTAGATAGGATGAAGGGAGAGAGCCCACCCCACAACCAAGGATTTTGGAAATTTTCCTTTGTCTTACTTTAGGGGTGTTAACAAAGAAGGTTGAGCTTTTGTTTTAGTTAATCAGCTAACCAGTCCCTCTGGAGTAAGTGTCAAGAACCTCTTTCAAAGTCTTAGCTTCTTTCACAGAAGCTTCCCCCCCCATAATAGTGTCATCCACAAATTGCTGGTGAGTAAAGGGGTCATTTCTCAAAGAAGGCTTAATCCCTATAAGACTTCCATCAGACTTTTTACATTCAATAAGCCTCCCTATGCAGTCAGCTAAAATAATGTTGAGGATAGGTGATAGGGGGTCTCCCTGCCTGAGACCTCTAGAAGGTTTAAAGAACTCAGAGGGGGCTCCATTTATAAAAATAGCAAGAGAGGTGGTAGACACCAATTGAGAAATGAGTTTACACACTTTATTGTCAAAACCAAAGGCTTGAAGGACCTTTCCAAGAAAGGACTAGTCCACCCAATCATAGGCTTTTGAAAGATCCAGTTTGAGCAACACACCTTCCCGCTTGGAAGCTTCTAAAGAATGAATAACCTCATGAACCATCAGCACCAAGTCCAAGATTTTTCTCCCAGAAACAAAGCCCAATTGTTGCTACAAAATGATCAGATGCAAGATTTTAAGCATTCTTGAAGTGAGAACTTTAGAGATAATCTTGTAGAAAGAGTTGCACAAACTGATGGGCTTGAACTAGTCAAAAGAGTCAGCCCCTGGGGATTTAGGGATGAGAACCAAGAAGGTAGAATTAATCTCCTTAAGAATACTTCTAGCTTCGAAGAACTCTTGAACTTCCTTTACCACATCCCCCATGACCACCGGCTAGTACATTTGGAAGAAAAAGGTGGGAAATCTTTCCAGACCATGTGATTTATCACTAGGTAGGGAGAAAAGGGCCTCTCTAACTTCCAATGCATTAGGAATAGCATAGAGAAGTTTATTATGGTGGGGTTGAATAATCTAAGGAATACAAGAGATGATATCCTCTTGATTCACCTTGGAAAGCAGGGGGTCCTCGGAGAGAAGAGAAGAGAAGAAAGAGATCACTTCAGCCGAGATAACAGGATCTTTAGACAACAACACCTGCCCCTTCCTAATTCCAGAGATCCTGTTGTTAGCCCTATTTTTTAGGGTGGAGAGATGAAAGAACTTCGTGTTCCAGTCTCCATCCTTAAGCCAAGAGATTTGAGATTTTTGCCTCCAGAACTTTTCCTCCCTTTTGATGATGTTATGAAGATTAGACAGGATCAAAAACTCAGCCTCCCTGTTATTCTCATTATATCCTTCCTTCTGAATACTATCTTGGATGACAAATAGATTGTCTGAAAACTCCTCCTTGTCATGGAATATATGGCCAAAATCAAACTTGTTCCAAATTTTTACCATCCTCTTCACATTTCTGAGCTTTCTGGTGACTCTGAACATGGTTGAGCCATCAATACCAATCTCCCACCATCTTTTGACATTATCCAAAAGTTCTGGGTGGGTGGTCCACATTTTCTCGAACCTAAAAGGGCAGTTCCTCCTAGGCTCAAGAGGGGACATCAAAAGAGAAATGGAAGAGTGGTCATAACCAACTCTAGGAAGTAGAGATAATCTACAGCTAAAAGAGTGCAACCAATCTGGGGAGATTAAAGCTCTGTCTAATCTGACTTGAATGCAGTCTTGACCAACTCTCTTATTAGACCAAGTAAAGGTACCACCTGAGAGCTCCAAATCAATTAGGGCCAAGTCATTGATGAAATTGGAAAGATCTTGCTTGCTTTCCCAATCTAGGGGCAATCCTCCCATCTTCTCCTTGTCCTCCAGTGGAGAGTTGAAGTCTCCCAGGATAATGCCTTTTTTAATGTCACTGGCTTGCACCCACTTTTCAACTTTGACCCAGTAATTTTTTCTATCTCTCTTGTTGTTGGGAGCATAAATGTTCACTAAAAACTAGCATTCATTAGTTAGCAAATGTTGTACTCTATAGAAAATGATATTATCCTCATCATACTTGGGCACAATATTGAAATGTCTATTATTGAATAATAGCAGCAGCCCTCCAGATGCTCCTTCTAAGTTTGAGGCAATTCCATTCATGTTGCTATTGAATCTAATATTTTCCAGATTTTCTTTCTTCATTTTCATTTCTTGAATAAGAAAAATATTGGGATCCCTTATCATATTCCTTACAACTTCTTTCTTGTGGATTCCATTGAGTCCACGAATATTCCATGTGAAGATCTTCATGCTTTAATTGATGAGCAGGCTTCTTGGATGGTGCACTGCATTCCATCCATGATGTTTCTTCTTGCTTCCTCCTTCCTAATTTCATTCTTGTTTTTCCTTCCCACCGGGTTGGTTTTATGACCAAGATCTACCTTGGCCTTGCTTCTAGTTGAAGCAGGAGAGGCAAGAGAGGGGTCCCGACTATTCTTCTTCTTTCTTCTTCTGAATTCTGTCTAGGGTGGCTCTTCTTCTTCTTTACATAAATCAAACAAAGCATCTAGCCTGGCTAGTTTTTTGATGTTGAGGCAGAAAACCGTTCTAAGATTCTATTCACTATTACAGGGGGTTCCCTACTAACTGGGGATTTTTGAGAGAATGGTTCCACTTCCTTTTGTTCCTCCATAGAGTCCGGGATAAAGGAAGGGTTCGGATCAACCTCCTCAGAACTCTCAAGGATTTGAGGCTCCAAAAAACTTGCCTCTTTGAGATTATCCTTGGATTCCTTCATTTGGGAAGGGTTTGTTTTTTCTTCAGTTGTCTCATTCCCTTCTCCTTCCAGTGCATCCACTACAACCTGGAGGTCTTGGGGTTTAGCTTGGAGGTCAGTAACAAGATCATTAGCTTTTTCTTCAACCTCTCCATTTTTCTTGACTTGTGTTTCTTTCTTCTTCCAAGTCTTTTTGGGAACATGAGCATCTTTCTTCCCACCATGAGGGCGGGCCTTTCCCCCATTCCCTTTCCTTTGAAAAGTGGGCATAATCTAGCCTTGCGGTTTGCCTTCTTACAATGGAAGCATGCAAAGGGCACACTTTCATAGTCAATCATTTGGAATCTGCTTCCCAAATGAGATTGAAATTCAATAACTTGAGGCATATCCTATCCTTTGGTCACTCCTACACATATCCTTGCATAGGTAAGTCTCTTCTTAGCTGCCGTTATAGGATCAATGGAAAGAAGCTCTCCAAAATACCTGGCAATGCCATCAAAGACATCCTCATGCTAGTATTCCATGGGCAATTTTGGGAGTCTAATCCATACTGGAGCTTGGGATAGGAAATCATTATTCAAGTCCAGATTGGAAGACCATTTCTGCAAGATTAAAGTAGATCTCCCGAGAGACCAGTTCCTTGCGCACAGGATTCTAGAAAATTTTTCTGAGCAAGAAAATTCAAAAGTCATGAAACCTTTTGCCATTGCTGTCACCTCTACATGCCCCTTTAAATCCCATTTTTTTTGGTAAAAATCCTCACAACATCAATGTTGGGCCTTGGCCCTACAAATTTTGCTACCAGGGTATTTGCCATACTGAGGATATTGTGGTCTATAATTTCTTGAGGAACTTCCAGAGCAAAGATGCCCTTCTCCTTGTCTAATTTATCAATGAATTTCAAGAATGTCAACTTACCTGAAGGTTTGACTCCAAATAGGTTTGACCAGTGCCCCCAGGCCCCAGATGGCCCACCACCTAAGTGAAGGGGAGGAATCTTCTCACCTGGGTGAGGAAGCAACTCCCATGGGTCCCCATCCTCTAAGGCATTCACATCATTCACCTCCGATTCCTGCCCTGCACCTGTAGATTTCCCCCCAATGCCTGTGTTCTCCTGATTCTCGCCTAGCTGCTGATTCAAAATTCTATTCCTGCCTTGATACTAATATGAAAACCCATTCCCGCTAGCACCACATGCTCTAGTCATGTTCGAAAATGCACTATAGATCTACTCCATGTATAAGATTGTTACTAAGGCAATCTATTTGTAGTTGCAACACCTAGTCCTGAGAATTATCGCTTATGAGCAAGGAGGATTTGTACCATGTAGAGAAACTATAGACAACTCCTTGTTGGCACATGAAACATTAAATTATATTAAAGAGCACACCATCCCCAATTTTATTCAAACTAGACATGATGAAGGCATATGACAGAATTAATTGGTCATTTCCTATTCAGCTTCTACTAAAATTTTGTTTCTCAAAAAAATGGTGCAAATGGATTAAAGCTTGTATTTTAGGTGCCCACTTTTTTGTTATAATCAATGGTTCCTCAATAAACTTCTTTCCTTCAATACAAGGAGTCAGACAAGGAAATCCTTTATCTCCCTTTCTCTTTATCATTATGAAAGAAGCATTGACTTAGTTCATTAGTTCATGTCATGTGTTAGGGCTTTGGTTAGGTGTCCATATTTTAGGTACCTCTATTTTAGTTACCAATTAGTTATTCATTGATGATATCTTATTATTTAGAAAAGCATCTATTCAGGAGGCTAAGAAAGTGAATAAGGTTTTGGATCTATACACTACTATTTCTGGATAGAAAATTAGTGCTCATAAATCTAAGATTTATATATTCAATACATCCCCTAGGTTTTGTTCTAGAATTGTGGATATTTTGGGAGTCCTGCTGGATGAATTGCCTTCTACTTATCTAGGGATTCCTTTCTTTATGGGGAATAATAAACCTCACTTTTGGTAGATTGTAATTGATTAAATCAAGGCAAGAGTGGTGGCTTGGAAAACCACATGGCTTTCTTTTTCTGGTAGAATCCTTCTTATTAAATTAGTCCTGTCAGCCATCCCTAAGTATTATATCTCCATATTGCAAGCACCCAAGTCTATTTTAAGTCAAATTGACAAATTAATTTGAGACTTTCTATGGACAACTAGCATGATAGGTGAAAAAAGATTCCCCTTGCTTCTCTATCATATTTATCAATCTCCCCAACAACTGGTAGCGTGGGTTTGCATAATTTAGCAAATCTCAACTTGGCTTTTGGTGGTAAGTTGATATGGAAAATGTTTTCTCATCCTAATATTAAATGGTGTCAATTGATCCAAGAAAAATATTTAGATAACCTTGACCCATCTAGAATCATTACTATTCTTGAACCTCCCATAGGATCCACCATTTGGAACTTCATGACCAATTGTAGACATATTGTGACTTCATTTATGTCATGGAAAGTTCACAATAGTTAATTAGCTAAAATTTTGTTGGATTCTTGGAATGGATTTCCTCCTTTATACGCCTTGCCCACCTTCCATGACATCTGGGAGGTTGTTGCTTTACACTGGAGGAATTTATTGATTGACTATGTTTCTGTAGTAGAGATTCATTCAAGATTGGTTATTTGGAAGTATTTTTATGAGCTTCCTATTGATCCCCATCTTGTGGCAATCACAAACCAGTTCCTTTCTGACAAAGTTGTAGTTGCCTCTAGGGCCCAGGATCATCTTTTTTGGGCCCCATGTCTAGATGGGAATTATCTAGTTAAAATGGTTTATAAGGTATCTCATTCCCATCATACTAATCTATCAAAGCAACACACATATAGCTTATGTTGGCATAGCTCTATTTTTCCCAAAGTGAGTTGTTTTACATGACTAGTCCTATGTAAAAGAGTTCTTACGAGTGATAGGTTAGTTAGACTCAATATTTCTGATTCTTTTCTTTGTGTGATATGCAATCAAGAGTTGGAGATGACTGATCACTTATTTTTAAATTTCCCCTTTGCACAAAGATATTGGAGTCTCATTCTACAAAAATTGAACCTCTATATGCCCCATCTACAATTTGTTTGGGATTGATTCCAAGCCTGGCCTATTCTATTTCCCAATTCAACATTCTTGTGTCTTTTGAGCTATATTCCTTCATTGATCCTATAGTGTATTTAGTGGGTAAGGAATAATTTTTTTTTTGCAATTGTCCCCTCTTTTTGGAATGTGCATTGATAAAATTGGAGAAATCTATTGTTGATGTTTCTAATGCATATACCCAAAAATTTAAAGGGAATTAATTTTTTCATCTTGGGATAATCTTGTTTCGAGAAATTGGAAGTTTTTGGTTTTCCCTTCTCTCCCTTTCCCTCTTTCTCCTAAGGATATGTTGGAATTCAAATCTAAAATTAAATGGACCCCACCACAAGATGGCTTTTTGAAGCTTAATTTTGATGTCTCTTCAAAAAATAATCCTGGTAAGTTAGGTATAGGTTTTTCTTTATGTGATTGCAATGGTTCTATTATTTACTGTAAAGCTTTCCCCATTACCATTAGAACCAATAATTTAGTAGAATCATACTCCTTACTTCATGGCCTTTCAGCTACTGAGAAATTAAATATTAAATCACTCAATGTGGAAGATGATTCCTCTATGATTATTGGTGCATGCATCAATAAACACTCTTACTCAAGATGCATCCACTATATTTTCATGAAAATCTAGTTTTTACTTGACTCTTTCAATAAGTGTTTTTTATCTCACATATATAGAGAAGGTAATTGATTGGATGACTCCCTTGCTAATGTGGGTACCCAGGATCAATTGATAATCTATCCTTCTAGTACGATCTCCCTTTTTTCCTATATGGCTATTTTTAGTTTAATTATTTTTTATGATTCTTTGTAATTTCCTTTGGGCTATTTCCCTTTTATGCTAAGTATTTTGTTCTCTCATTTATTAATCTCATAATTTTTGATCATGTCATTGGTACTTATACTTTGTGTATCATGTAATATTCCACTTATATCTGCTACTCATTTGCTACTTGGCCCCTTCCATGTATTGCATGTAGAGTGATGAATTATGAATACTTCTTCCTTTGTGTGATCTTAAACTTCAATCTTTTCCATGCATCTCTCTTGATTTTTCTCATGTTTTTTACAATTTTGGTGTGGAGCCTTTGTCATTTCTCAAACACTATCTTCTCTCCCTTGTGTAATTGGACAATCCTCTCCTACTCATGTCATTAGTATGGAAGAAGCTAATGTTGATATTTTCATTTATAATGAGGAAAATAGGTTTTGGAGTTCCTTATTCCTCTCCCCTCCTCCTTAGTTGGGGTCTGTGGGGCTACATGTTGATTCCTAACTCCCATTTGCTACTTTTTTTTGGGTACTAATGGTTTTTGTAGATAGCTCTATTGCTTGACTTGGTTATTGGTTTTGGCATATTTCACATGATTACTTTAATTAAATAAATGGTTGGATTCTATTTCTGGGATATTCCTTATGTTCAAATTTTGGCACTATGCTCTTGGGTTGGGATTTTTGGTCAAAATTTGATGCTTGGGTACTGGATACCTATGGGTTGTTGTGCAGCTTCTTAGTCTTATGGAAGATGTATGAATGCTTGATTTGGATGGTTAACTTCCATCTCTTCCTTTGTTTACACTCAGATACACTTTTTGATGAAGATCTTCATACCAGTTTCTCTCTCTCTTTTTTGGCTATTCATAATAAAAGGAAATGTTACTTTCAACAAAGGGGAATATATTTAGCATTTGCCTTAATTGTACTTAATTTGTAATATTTTATTATTATGGGTTCTTGGGATCAAAAGACTGCATTTTTCTTTTATGAACATTGATTTAAGGGGTTTTTGAGAATCAACCCTTAGGACTTAATATTTTTTTGTATCTTAGCTCGCTACGTCTAGATGCACCACCTTTTACATCCTTTTTGTATTATGTGATGAACATAGTTTTTATTCAATGGTTCTTTTCTCTGGGAGCTTTTTTGAACTAGTTTATTATTATTAATATAACTATTTAGTTTCACAAAAAATAGATACTTCTAATGCTTGTATGTTTATATTTGATATAAATTCATAGCCTAAATATTTTCTTTTGAAGAAAGACCATGCTTGACAATATGAACCGGAAACAAAATAAGGAGACAATTACTAGATTGTGGTCTTAGTTAAAAGAAAAGGTGATAGAAAATATTATTTTCCCTACAAAAATTTTAAGGGCTTAAAGAATCAAAGACTTCCAATCAAAATAGATGAGATACATTGTAGGCAACATGGTCACATTGAAGGGGGAAATTATTTTCGTCCATTAGTGAATGTGGATTTCCAACTAGGGGAATGTGGAGGTGTGAATATCAAAGTAGAAGGTAATGCTCCCATGGAAGAAGATGATCTTAAGGTAGAGAACATAATTAAAGATGTTGGTATTGGCACAATTGATCATGTGCCAGAGAACACAATATAAGAAGATGGTATTGGTGCAATTGATCAAGAAGATGATGATGATGATATTAGTGCATATGATCATGAGGATGAAGACAACCTTCATATACCTATACTTGAAAATGAATATGAGCCCCTATAATAAGGATCCCAAACAACTCTTATCTTTGTTGTATTGTTGTTGGTGAACTTAAAGGTTATGAATGGTTTATCCAATGTAGCAATCTCATTTATGCTAAGGTGTGACATTTTTGTCATCTTCTATGTCATAGTACCATTAATATTATTTATATTAACAAATTTTATTTTTTTCCATATGTTGATAGGTGAATTTTTTTTACCACCATCAAATATTCTACCTCGCTCATACCTAGAATAATCTACCATTATGAAAGATATTGGAATGGAGTATTAAATAATATATGCATGTCTCAATGATCATATTATATATCATAGACAACAAGAATTTATAATATAATGTATTGATTATCACTTTAATAGATATTGATTAGATCAAACAACAAAAAGTTTTCTCATAACGTTTGTCGATAAATTCCCATTATTTCATGTTTGCAACAATTATTCAGGTGCACTAGCTTGGCATAATTTATGGATTACCATGCACACAATAGAAGTAAAGGTTACAATATGAAAATGCCTATAGATGGTTCTTTATTTAAGGACATAGAAGATACTTGGCCACTCTTTAAAGAAAAACCTTGTAATCTCAATCATTTATTGGTAACTGACCGTGTTAATCCATTTGGAGAGATGAGATCTATTTACTTAGTCTGGTCTATTTTTGTTATTAATAATAACATTTTTCCTCGGTTGTTTGTAAAGAGGGAGAACATAATTTTGGAAATGATTTTACCTGGTATTTTTACTTTTAAGAGTTATCTATGCTAATTTATAAACACTGCATCAAAATAGTTATAATAATTATGTAATGTTTCTATCCATTCAACTAGGTAGGTATCAAGTAAAAGATATGAATGTATATATTGAGTCCCTTATTGATGAGTTGTTGGAGTTATGGAATGGGGTCACTGTGTATGACATCTCTAGACCAATAGGACAAAGATAATTTCAATTTCATGCAATTCTTGTATGGAAAATACATGACTCCCTTGGGCTAACACAATTTTCGTAGTATCTAAAATTGTAAACACACATTTTTGATATGTTATAGTAATAACATATTTTTGATATATGTTTAAGTTGTGCATGATAATTTTAAATATAAAAATTAACATATTACATTCAATTATACATGATCATGTAGGTCTTTAGACAAAGGGAAAATTTACATGTCTAGTTTGTGGTCTAAAGATGAAATCTCATCATTCAAAAAGTTTAGGAAAGTAGGTGTTTGATGAGAATATACACTTTCTCCACAAAAATCATAAGTATCTATTGTGGTTTCATAATACACATCCCATTTCATCTAGAAATGGGGACCCCATACTTTAGTTTTTAGCTTTCTAGATCCCTAGTCTAGGGTCTGAGTCTTTTTTAGATTTTTTCCTAGCATGTTTTAGTTAATTTGGGTCTCTACCCAGAAACCCAAAAATCAGAAGCCATATCTCTGAAGGAGAAAGTCATTTTTTCAATGTGAGAGGTGTACTAACACACCTAACACAACTCACTAGGTGTGCTAGTGTGCTAAGATATTGAGGAAAGCACTTCCCTCTTGGAAGTGCATAGTAGCATAGCTATGCACCTCTAAGAGGTGCATTAGATCCCAATCCTATAAAGCCTGAGAACCCACCTCTCTCCTTGCAGAACTCCATTTCACTCCTATAGCTCTCACTTGCTACACTTCTGCACCCCCCAAGGTGCACCTCTCCACTCACTCCATGCCTTTCTATACATAACACACATAAAATTAAACAACACCTAAGTGAAAGTTGCACAATTGTGCACCTATCCAATTTTGCATTCATCTTAAAACTTAAAAAACCTAAACTAAAAAAACACTTTCCAAAGATAAAGGTGTGCAGTTGTGCACCTATCTAAGGTGCATAATTATGTACCTTTATTGAGATTCAAACATCTATAAAATTAAAGTGTGCACCCCATGAGGTGTGCAAAGTGTGCGCCCTTTAATTTTTATATTCTTACCCTTTGTGTTGTAAGGGTGTACACCTTGTACACCCCAAGAGGTCCTTATTCTTTGAAGTATTGCATAGAAGAAAGTGCACCTAATGCACCTCTGAGGTGTGCTCTTTTTTGTCTTTTAGGGTTAGAAAATAGGTTTTTTGATATTTTTAAACAGTTTTGTAAAAATTAGGGTTTTTGGGTTGTGTTTTTGTTGTTGTTAGGGTTTATGTTAGTTTTTTTTGCCTCCAGATAATGGATTTTTTTTGTGCAGATTCAATGGCTTCTTCATTGTCCTCCCTCATTGCAAAGATAGTCTTGAAACTAGTAGTTTTCAAGTTTCAAGGTGTTCCAACCAAATCATGCTTCTAGGATGAATATACAAAGATTTGAGGCATTGAGCTTGGCCATATCAACTAGAATGCATTCTGAGTTCCATGCAAAAAATTGAATGAGAGGTCCCCAATGATATATATTCTCATCAAATCAGTGTTAGTCAATGCAACATCATACCCAGTATCAATAGAATACTCATAATTGATCATGGTGCTAGCAGAGAACTATGTATCAGAAGAAAGGGTTGTGAAAAGCATAACTAGAGAGATCATATTAGATCCAAGACCTAGAAACATAGATAAGGTATTTCATCTTCTAAGAGTAGATCAATATATCAAATTGACATATCATCAGGTGAATAGATGGTATAGAGAACACATAGAGGAAGCACTTGAAGTCATCCAATCCTCATAACTAATTAAGGAGACTCCTCTTGGATGCAAAGCAAGCAAAATGGATATGACAAGGGGCTATATGGAAGACAATATTGGATATTCTATAGTACTTTTGAGAAGAGTCAACCAGTATTAGGACCCTGAAACATATGGATGGCACACTTCATTGAGACCATTAGAAGAATGAAGATGCCAATTGAATGGGCTTCGATTCTCACTAAGAATTTGGATGAGAAACTAGTGGTGGTCAAGAACAACCATAAGTTCTATATGACATCCTATTTGGTGTACCTATTAGTTGTGAGACCAATAAACTATATAGGATTGTTCACAAAGGGTAGCATGCAAGATGCAAATGCATGACCTTATATAGTGTACCCCTAGTTGGTGAAGAAAAGGCTTTCAGAGCAAAAAAAGGAAAACAAAATAGTGAATGATGCCTTTATTTTCACAATTATCCAATTCACTAAAGGGGATTATGCAAAAAGGATGTCAGATGAGGTAGTGACAAAGATTACAAAAATTAGCACCTATTACATCCAATATAAGACATTCACTTATTTGAGGTTAGCAGGTATGACTGTTAATCCCAAGAAACTCCCAAGGTATCCATGTGATAGACTCATATTGCTAGAGATTTCATGACAACTCTTATCTGCATATGATAGAGTAAGGAAGAACCACAAGAAAACTTGGGTATGACCCATTACTATAGGACCATTTAGGTGTTATCCGAAAGTAGGATATTCTAACTTTTGAGTCTAAGTGGGATCAATATCCCTTGGAGGAATATAAATCTCCTCATCCCTATTTTGATAACATTGGTAGAGTCTAGTGCCTGGCAGGGAAATAGTTTCAACATGAAGATGCAATAGAGGATCATTAGATGAATGTAGTGGATCACTATGAAATCTGTATAAGGGATTATTGTAGGATGGCTCTTTATTTGGTATGTAGTGCTTTGAAGATAGTGCAAAAAGACATTGAAGATGTCCTAGATCCATTGTATAATAGAGATAAGATATTTTCTTGACCTATCATGAATGCAGAGATTTATAAAGAGGAAAATTCAAATATTAATCATAGGATGAGGCACGTCATCCAATTGACCAAGGACTAGATCAAAAGACCTTTCAAGATAGATCTAATTCCTCAAACTATAGTTTTCTAAGCTACAACCCACCCAACAAAAGGTAGAGGAGTAAAAGTGACAGCGCCTACTTTCATAGCTTAGTCCCTAGTAAGGCTAGAAATAGTGCACCAACTTGATAGAGAAGTTGGATATTATAGGGCTCAGAAAAGGTAAAGGCAAAAGGAAAAGGGCTTCACTAAAACAAGCCAAGCTGGAAGAGGGAACAACTCAAGCACCACCACAACAAGGGGCATAGAATCCATAAGGAGTAGAGAATGTAGAAGTTGCACAAGCTTAGGATAATCCTCAAATGCCACTGCTAGAACTAGGGCAAGGAATAGAAATAGAAACACAAGGAGCTTCTATACCTACTCAAGAAGTAAAAGCATTCCCATCTTCTCCCAAGAGAAGAAAGATCAAAACTCTAGTTAAGAGGAGAAAAAAGGTGATTAGAAAGATTATCTCTTTTCCATCAGTGCTAGAGGTTATTCTAGAAAAGGAAGAAGAGGATGATGAAGACGAAGAAGATAACCTTCGTTTGAGTTAGAGGACTTGTCTTGCTAAGGCCACAAAGTTAGAGTACAGAAGAAGCTCCACCATTACACCACCATACATTCCCACTTAGCTTATTTAGTCTACAACTTTGGAGGATGTGTTACAAAAATGGATTGATGAGTAGGAGGATGAAGGGATGATGTATTTCAGATGTTAGATTTTGATTTTATGTCAATTGGCATTGATTTGGTGGGAGATAAGATACGGGATACTCCTATGAATCAAGCTCCATAAGAGGACTAGAGTCAATTACCACCTTAGTCACAAGGACCTGAAATAGCTCCACCATCACCAAATCAAGGCACATTTTGTGTGGATAAAGGTTCAACCACTCCTCTCCCTCTAGGTAATGAAGAAATATTGAAGCTAAATGTGAAGAAGAGCCACAAAAAATACCCACTGATGAAGTGTCAAAGGAAGGAAAAATATGTGAGTAGCCTTAACAAACTTCCCAAGATATAGAGTGGAGAAATGTGGACTCGATAGATACAAAGACTCTCAATGTGGATCTCTCACAAAAGGAGAAGACTCTAGAGAGAAATGATAAGGGAAAAGGCCCAGTAGAACAAACTCCTTATTCTTCTTAACATAAGTCTTTGATAGAATATAGTCTGAGGTGGTTGAGGAAAGAGGTGATGATTAGAAACAAAAGGTAGCAACATTCTATTGAGGAAAAGGGAATGAAAGAATTCATTGAAGCTCTCAAGAAGCTTGAGTCACCCACAAAAGATGCATGAACACTGGCCTTTGTAATGAGTGATTAGAATTAGGACTTGTTTTCCCATGTCATTATCCCTCCTCCATGTGTAGATATTGAGGACTTGCCCCCAAAATATTATCAAATCAAGGAGATTTTACTTGGGAAACTCACCAATTTATTGCTAAATTGATGGTTACAGTGAGATTCAAAGAAGTGTTTAGGCACTTAGAGCAAGATGAGACTGAACTAATACCTCTTCAAAAATATAATGAGATCCTAAAGGGGCATTTGAACAAAGTAATTGGTCCATTAGATCCTAAAAATCTCAAGGAGACTTTAAATACGACACTTGAGAAGAGGGATAAAGAGAATGTGCAACTTGATCCATTTCTGAAAACTTGTTAGAAATGGTGAGAAAGTTTTGAAGAAAAAGGTGTGCAAATCGTACAAGGAAATCTTAAACTACTACACCATACATAGAATATTGCAGATAAGTTAGTTGCTATCTTGAACTAGGATTTTAGGTTGATGGCCAAAGTGCATACCTAGGGTAAAGACCTACAAGAGTTGTAGTCAATAAAGGGTCAAAGGTATTAGATGTTGATGGATGTATATATAGAAAATGAGTTAGATAAAATTGATGATTGGATAGATGATATTGTGGATGAAAACAAAGTAATGAAAACATTACATGCATATATTCATAACCAAAAGGATCAAACCCAAGAGAAAATTTTGTGGGCAGAGAAACATTAGAGTAATGCGTGCTTAGACATTTTCAAAGATGATTCAAGGGATAAAATGATGACTATAGAAGCAGTTGTTGAACATTTTTGGAAGACGTTTGAAGAAGCTTCCACTAATGATGATATTAGATAGGCATTTAGGACCAAAGAGGAATTATTAGATTTGGATGTAAATTTGGGAGATTTTGCAGAGACTTGCATTGAGGTGGGAAACTATAGACAAAAAGTAAAGAACAAATATGAAGCTTTAGATTTTACAAAAGTAACCCAAGTCACTAAGATTATAGAGATGTTTTCCCAACATTTTACGGAGAGTTTAGTTATATTAATTAATTGAAAAGAGAGAGATTAATAATCAAGAAAATTCAAACTTCCTCTCTTCCCATACTTTTTTCTCTCCACGTACTAAAACTTTTAGATTGAAGTATGGGTTAAGGTTTTAAGTTTGAGTTTCCACTCTCTCTCCTCCCATTTTTCTCTCTCCACGTACTAAAACTTTTAGAGAGAAGTACAGGTTAAGGTTTCAAGTTTGAGTTTCACTTTTTCTCTCTCCATGTACTAAAGTACTCTCTCTCCCCTTACTCCAACTTTTTGACCTAATCCTAACCTGAACCTCCCAACCAAAACTTCAACTTGAAGCAATTATCGGCTGGAAATGAAGTTCACAGATGTTTGGAGTAGTAACTGGTACATTGGTTCTGAATGACAAAGGAGTTCAATTTGTAAATATAATCAGTATTCCTCAACAGTGTCAGAATTTTGTTGAATATAAAAAGAGGGCGGCGAAGATGGTTGGAGTTGCTATAGCTAAAAAAAACTTGTTGCAGAAGGTCTAATGTCGATTACTCTGGGAGGAAATGATTATGTCAATAATTGCTACCTCATTCCTGTCTCAAGGAGATCCATTCAATATACATTACTGGATTATACTCAGTTCATAATCTCAGAATATGAGAAATATCTCAAGAAAATGTACAAATTGGGAGGCTAAAGAGTGCTGGTGACATCAACAGGGCCATTAGGGTATCTTCTCACAATTGCATCAAATGGATAGTATTTTCGGATCTGTGGATGATGGTACAATCAATAGTGACTCGGTTAGACTCCTTGTGGTCCTTTCTCTACCACGAATGCTATTCCAATGGTGAAGAAAAAATAGCATCTATATCCTCTATATTGGTAGGAGATGATGTCGGCTTTATGCTAACAGTAGAGAGAGAAGTTGGATTGCACAAAGAGATTGAGTGGCCAATTAAATCATTATTTTACAAATCAGCATACCACAAAAAAAAAATGTTGTTCTAGCTCAAGCACTCTTGATGATGATCATGGTGATAGAAATTGTACGGTTGTTCATGGGTGTGGGAATTTTTATTTTAATTCAACTCTATATAGTTGAACGGGATTTCAGAAGAACATATAGGTAAAAGAGAAAGTTCCTTCAAGTTCTCCTACTTCTTATTCCATTAGTTATGGTTAGGCATGAAAAGTTGGAGTTTTAAAAGTTAGAGTTGGTTACGAACCATCTCCAAGTAGTCCAAACTCTAACTTTATGGGTAGTTACGAACCCGAAAAGTTGGTTATTCTAGATTAGCTATAAATTTTAGGAGATCAATGTAATAAGGGACTTTTTGGACTTGGATACAGGGGAACACTTATGCTATGACCATAAAGCAATTTTTGTAAAGTGCGTACAATTGTTGTTTTTGTGTAATCAGTTATTTCTTTCTTTCTTTCTTGGTGCAAGAAATAAAAGGAAGTACATTTAGCATTCTCTCTCCAAGGAATCTGGATTGTTAAAGTGTTGATTCATCTATGATTACTTTCATGGTATGATGTGAGTATTTGTGGATGTTTGAATTAGCATTGTGTTGGTGAAAGTTCTCAAGCGTAGTCCTTGATAGCTCTCATTAATAGTTTACATCATTTTTATGAAAACGTTAAAGGCATGTGGTGCATTCACTATCAATGGTTTTCCTTCCTATTTTCTAAGTTCTTCTTATCCTTTTTGAAAAACCTAAAATTCCATCTTACGAGGGAGCTACCCCTCTAAACGTAGAGGAAGGCCAGATATCAAGGGCCTATCCAACTGTTGTGAACAATTTGCCACATACACTCCATTGGGCAAATTCTACTGTGACAAATTTGTTTACCAATAGATTTTTGGCAACTCCGCTGGGGAGACTGAACAGAAAGATTGACAGTCACCTGTAATGAAGCACAATGGTGCTTCTGCATGAGAACATTTTTCCTATTCTCCAACCAAACCTCGGCTTTCAAGACACCCAAAAAGATATCATCTCAAACTTGAACACTTTAGCCTGGAGGTGTAGATGAAGTGTATAGGAATATCATCAAGTTAATTGAGTTCTTGAAGAAGAAGAAGAATTTGGAGAAATCTTGCGAAGAGCCCCTATTAGTCAGGACGTTGTAGTTATTGAAAGAATAGTGGTCATTCCAAGAAGAAATAGACAGAATCTTGGTCATATTCAAGGGAAAATAAATAATAATAACCATTAAGCTAGCTGATAAACCATACACGCAGGTTGATAGACAATAGGGTTTGGTAGGCGAAGATTTTGAAGCCCTTCAAAAGTTAGATTTTAAGCCAGTTACTCCTAAGAAGAAGAAAAAGGTCAAGTCTGTTAGTAGGTCTTCTTCGCCAACCAAGGCTACTGTTTCTCCTGCGGCCTTTCAAGCTTTGATTCTACTAGGTACTCTTGTACCTTTACCTATAAATTTGCAGCCCTTGAATATCATTCTTCCGACTATGGCACATCAAGCACCGCAGCCACCAGTCCCATGGGGAGTCACTATTGGCCCTCTAGACTTAGGGAACCAATTACATGACTTGCCCATTGGTTCTCAAAAAATTCTTCCCAAGTTTTCTGGTGACGAAAAAGTCACTACTAATCAGCATATAAGTGCTTTCTTTACAGCAAGTTGTGTTCTTGCAATCCAACATGAAGATGTTTCTATCTATCTTTTTGTTGAAACACTCATTGAAGCCCCAACTGAATGGTTTGGACAACTACTAGCTGGATCAATTATGTCATGGGTAACTTTGATTCAAGCTTTCGAGAGGAGATTTAAGACTGCTGAAGATGAACATTTACTCCTTTCCCAATTGACTTCAATGAAGAAAGAAGTTCATGAGCCCATGCGAGAATTCATTTCTCATTTTAATCAGACGGTGAATCGAATTCTTGTCAACAAAAGACCCACTGAAGAAAATAAAATGACTTTCTTCATTAGTGCTCAACCTTCTAACGTAAGCTTTCAAATATGAAGGATAAGACCCGTTAATCTAGCAACCACACAAACTTTGGATATTGAGATGGAAGATGACTTGCTTAGTTCAAGAAAATGGAGTCATGATCTACAAAAGGGAAAAGGTCAGCAAGCTCCTGTCTCTACCACTTATTCTTTATATCAAAAATTGGCTAATGATCTATTACAGCTCAAAAAGTAGTTGCCTTCTAATCCTCCACCTTTGTATCAAGATATTCCAAGGAGGAATTATATGCCGTATCAACAAAATAGACAAACTAAGTGGCTACCCCAATCAACACCAAGATTGGCAATTGAACATCCCTCATCATCTGGTAAACAGGCTACTATGTGTGACTTTCATCTAACAACAGATCATGATGGTGTGAGCTATCCTGAGATGGCTAGATTCATCCAAATGCATTTGACTGCGGAGAAAATAGAAGAATATGTGGCTCCTGAAGATGTAACATAACCCACTGTTGGGACCTCTTCTATTAACTTTCTGGAATATGAATTTGATGACGAAAAAGCTGAAGATATTAACAATAATTCTTGCAATGCGGCTACACCAAGTTGGAGACAAAGATTGGAAGAAAAGTGGAGTAAACAAGCAAAGGAAAAAGCTTCTGATGAGACTGCTAAGAGGATTTTGTCTCGTAAGCATACTCCGAAAGAGTCTTCACAAGCGAAGGAAATAGATAAGTATAAAACATCTCCCATTGTTGAAGATTCTTTTGATTTTATTGATCATTGTAAAAAGACCAAAGTGAAAATTTCTCAGTTGGATTACCTAAAAACCAACCCTCATCAATTAGAGAGGTTGATCCAATGTGTTGGTAAAGGAAAAGTTTCACCTGAGATCACTATCAACCATGAATCAAGAGTTTCTCTAGAAGTTGAAGATAATTTGGAAGGGCCCATATAGAGAAAGAATCTTTTGTTGCAACATCCTTGTCAGATAAACCTGAGCCTTTCTATGTTTCTCTTTATATAGTTGGATGCAAGCTAAGTAATTGTATCATTGATTCTGGTGCATCCGATAATGTTATGCCTTCAAAGGTAGCACATGCCTTAGGTCTTTCTTTGAATAAACCTTCTGGAAAAGTGTATTCTATGGAGGAAAAACAAGTTCCACTGGTTGGCCAGTTAAAAGATGCTCAAGTAGCACTTGCAGCACATCCTGAGAAGAAGTTAAAACTGAATATCTTGGTTGCTGATATTCCTTCCAGTTATGGGATGCTTTTAAGTAGGAGTTTTTGCAAAGATATTGGTGGTGAAATCAAGATGGACATGTCTCATGCCCTTATCCCGATTGGAAACAAAAAGGTTAAGCTTGACCCTGAACCCAAAGCTAAATATACAGTTTTGAAATCAGATGATCCAAGAGCTAAAATATTGTATGTTGATACTAGGCATGGAACATATATGATGACATCCACTAAAGAAGATGTAATTGAACCTCTCATGCCTGATATAACCAATGAATTATGGTCAATGGAGTTTGATGGAAGTTCTTCCTTTTCTGGTTTAGGTGCTGGGATAGTGTTGATATCACCCCAGGGAGAGAAATTTCCAAAGACTTATAAGTTAGCTTTTGAGACCACCAATAATACCGCAGAATATGAAGCTCTTCTACTTGGTCTCAAGTATGCAAGAGAAAAAGGAATCAAACAACTCAAGGTATCAGGAGATGCAGAATTAGTTATCAACCAGGTACGTAGACAATATCAAACAAAGAATGCAAAATTGAAGGCATATAGGAATAGAGTGTGGGATGAGATTGAGCATTTTGATGCTTTTTCTTTATTTGCTATCCCTCATGAACAAAATTCCAAAGCAGATTGTCTTGCAGTCTCTGCCTCTCTCCTTATTCCTCATCCTGAGTTCAACAGAGATGTTTATAAAGTAGAGATGGTTCATAGACCTAGTGTGCCTGATAATGATCGACACTCGCAAGTTTTTGATGATGATGGGAAAATAACTGCATTTCTCGAGGGAAGGCCTCCATTTTAAGACCTAAAATTTGAAGGATCGCATAATCATGATGGAAAATTTGGAGATGATCCTGAGGTTATTCAATTGGAAGGTAATGTTATCCTGAGAGGATTAGTCACCCTAGAGAGTCTTTTTGATAAAGAAGACAAAAGGAAAGAGAAATCTAAAGACACTAAGCCTTCTAATTGTTCAGGTTATGGGAAAGTAAATATTGGTTTTGAGGAAAATCCCAAGATGGTCCTGATAGGGAAAGATTTGACATTAGAAGAGAAAGAAGCATTCATGAAATTATTGAGAGCCTATCAAGACATTTTTGCCTGGGGTTATGAAGATCTAAAAGAATTCATGAACAGGAAATTTAAACATCAAATTCCTTTGAAACCTGGTTCAACTCCCTTTCAGCAAAAGCAAAGGCAATTCAATCCTAAGGTAGCTGATGCTATTTTCAATGAAGTTGATAAGATGCTTAAAGCAAAGATTATTTATCCCATTCACCATTCAACATGGGTAGCCAATATTGTTCCTGTCAGGAAGAAGAATGGTGAGATAAGAATATGTGTAGACTTCTGCAATTTGAATCAGGCATCACTTAAGGATAATTATGGGCTCCCTGTTATGGATCATATTCCACAATTGGTATCTGGCTTAGAATTGATGTCAATGCTAGATGGCTTCTCAGGTTGTAACCAGATTAGTGTCGCACTTGAGGATCAACATAAAACAACTTTTACCACTCCATGGGGTATGTTTGCCTAAAATCGTATGCCGTTTGGTTTGATAAATGCTGGGGCCACCTTTCAAAGAGCCATGGATCATTCATTCAAGGATTTCAAGAATAAGATCATTGTGATGTATCTTGATGATCTTACAGTATTTTCAAAATAGAGAAGAGATCATGTGCATCATCTAGAAGCCATCTTACATCGATGTCGAACTCAAGGCATCTCACTAAATCCTAAGAAGTCTATATTTGGGGTGACAAAAGGTAAACTACTAGGGCATATTTTCTCCAAAGAGGGTATTCGAATAGATCCTGAATGGGTGAAAGCTATTCAACAGTTGTCACTTCCCATGAGTAAACCAGGAGTCAGGTCTTTCTTTGGGCATATTAACTTTATAAGGAGATTCATGCCAGACTTCTCTGAAATAACAAAATCAATTGTGGATATGATGAAAGGGAATTCAAATTTTAAGTGGACAAAAGAAGGTAAGGCTTCTTTTGAACAAATCAAGGCTAAGATTGGAAACGCCCCTACCCTTTCTTATCCAAATTTTTCTAAGGATTTTCATTTGTATTGTTATGCATCTGAAAACACTTTATCTGCTATACTTACCCAACCTAACAAAGACAATAACAAAGCCCCAATAGCATTCATGAGTATCCCTCTTAAGAAACATGAATTGAAATACTCTTTGATCAAGAAGAATGCTTATGCTCTAGTTAGAGCAGTGAAACAATTCAGGTTTTACATCCTGAACTCTCACTCTAAGGTGTTTGTTCCTGATTCAGTAGTGAAGACTATTCTGACACAACAAGAAATTGGTGTGAAAAAAAGGGCCTCTTGGATAGCTAAAGTACAAGAATATGATCTTGATATCAAACCTACAAAGCTTGTCAAGGGAAAAGGTTTGTGTAAGGCAATTGCAGAAGGATCTTCTAGAGGTGAAGAAGAGACAGAGAAAGAAATGCCTTTAGTTTTATTCATTAGCAATGTTGATGATTGGTTTTCAAATATTGCCTACTTTCTGACATATGGAGAATGCCCTGCTCATTTATCACCTAAAGAGAAGAGGACCTTGAAATTGAAATTTGCGAAGTATGTTATCTGGGGTGATGCTTTATATAAGAAAGGGATACACGGTACCTTTTTGAGATGTGTACATTATGAAAAAAGAAAGGAGTTACTTCAATTGTTCCATAATGAAGCATGTGGAGGTCATTACTCAGCATTAGTAACGGCTTACAAAATTTTAAGGAATTGTTTTTACTGGCCCAGGATGTTCAAGGATGCAGAAGAATGGGTTAATAAGTGTGACTCTTGTTAGTATTTCAAAGGAAAAGTTTAATTAGTAGTATTGCCATTGAAGCTGGTAGTGATTGAAGAACCCTTTCAATAGTGGGGTTTAGATTTCATCAGTCCTATCCATCCTTCTTCCACAGCTAGACACACTCACATTTTGATGGCAACTGACTATTTTACAAAGTGGGTCGAAGCTATTCTAGTCAAACAAACAACTTCAAAAGTGGTGTGAAATTTTATTAAGCAAAATATTTTGGTTAGGTTTGGAGTTCCTAACAAAATTGTTACTGACAATGCTACCAACTTCTCCTCCCAGGAGATCTCCTCTTTCTGCTATCAATATGGAATCATTCTCTCTCACTCAGATTATTTTTCCCAAGGAAATGGTCAGGTAGAATCAAGTAATAAAAACATTATGGCCATTGTGTGGAAAGTGATAGATGTCAATCCGACATCTTGGCATAAACATTTGCATGATGCACTTTGGGCAGATTGAGCCACTAAGAAGAGAGCAACATGATTATCTCCCTTTGAGATACTATATGGAACTGAACCAACTCTTCCTCTTCCCCTAGAATTATCTGCCTTGAAGTTACAAGATGCTATTGTGAATCATGAATTCAAAGATTCTATTGAAAAATGAATATTATATTTGACCAAGTTGGAAGAAGAGAGAGATCTGATTGTGGGTAGAATTTAGGAACATCAAGCCCGTGTTAAGAAGTTATTTGATAAGAAAGCTAAGCAGAGGATGTTTCAAGAAGGTGATCTTGTCTTGCTTTTGGATAAACGCTGAGAACCAAAGGGCTTACATGGAAAATTTGACTCCTTATGGAGAGGCCCTTTCCAGATTAACGAGGTATGTGGAAAGAACTCTTTTATTTTGTCATACTTAAGTGGTGCTCAGTTGCCCTTGCCTTAAAATGGGCAACATTTGAAACACTATCATCAGTAAGGTGTCCAGTCTGCCACCTTGTACATATCTTAGCTAGGAATTTTTGTTGTGCCTTCTTTTCTTCTTAGTTTAGTTATGTTCCCATTTTTTGGGTGCTTAGTCCCTTTTTCTTGGATTTATCTCCTTTTGGGGTGACTCTATAGCCCTTGTGATAAAGCACTGTCATTTCTTAACTCTGGGTTCTTTCAGTGTCCTATATAGTCCTTGTCCCCAAATAGAGCCAGCTATTTTCCCAACATTTTATGGAGAGTTTAATTATATTAATTAATTGAAAAGAGAGAGATTAATACTCAAGAAAATTCAAACTTCCTCTCTTCCCATACTTTTCTCTCTCCACGTACTAAAACTTTTAGATTGAAGTACGGGTTAAGGTTTTAAGTTTGAGTTTCCACTCTCTCTCCTCCCATTTTTCTCTCTCCACATACTAAAAATTTTAGAGAGAAGTATGGGTTAAGGTTTCAAGTTCAAGTTTCACTTTTTCTCTCTCCATGTATTAAAGTACTCTCTCTCCCCGTACTCCAACCTTTTGACCTAATCCTAACTTGAACCTCCCAACCCAAACTTCAACTTGAAGCAATTGTCGGTTGGAAATGAAGTTCACAGATGTTTGGAGTAGTAACAGGTACGTTGGTTCTTAAGGAAAAAGGAGTTCAATTTGTAAATATAATCAGGATTCCTCAACAGTGTCAGAATTTTGTTGAATATAAAAAGAGGGCGGCGAAGATGGTTGGAGTTGCTGCAGCTAAAAAAAACTTGTTGCAGAAGGTCTAATGTCGATTACCCTAGGAGGAAATGATTACGTCAATAATTACTACCTCATTCCTGTCTCAAGGAGATCCATTCAATATACATTATAGGATTATACTTAGTTCATAATCTCAAAATATGAGAAATATCTCAGGAAAATGTACAAATTGGGAGGCAGAAGAGTGCTGGTGACATCAACAGGGCCATTAGGGTGTGCTCTAGGTGTTAAGGTCACTAGATCTCACAATGGAGAATGTACAGTTGAACTTCAAAATGTTGCTTCACTCTTCAACACCCAGCTAAGATCTGTGGTAGATTGACTCAACAATAAGTATTCTTCTCAGATTTCACCTTTGTCGACAACTATAAAATGAATATGGGCCTGTTCAATAATCCTGCAGCATACGGATTTGTGAATTCAGGAAATGCATGTTGTGGACAAGGGAATTACAATGGAGTCGGCCTCTGCACTGCCATTTCAAATCTATGTACAAATAGGGATGAATATTTGTTTTGGGACAATTACCACCCCTCTGAGAAGGCCAACAAAATCATTGTGTATGAGATTTATAACGACCCATCTTCCATTATGAGTCCTCTTAACCTCAGCCAGATGATGAAACTAGATGATTGACTCTTTCCCTGAACAAAATACAGTTTCCTAGAATGCATTGATTGTGAGATACATTCAAAATGGATATAGTGGAGAGGTATTGAGTATCTTCTCACACTTGCATCAAATGGGTAGTATTTTCAGATCTATAGATGATGGTACAATCAATGGTGACTCGGTTAGACTCCTTGTGGTCCTTTCTCTACCACGAATGCTATTCCAATGGTGAAGAAAAACTAGCATCTATATCCTCTATATTGGTAGGAGATGATGTCGGCTTTATGCTAACAGTAGAGAGAGAAGTTGGATTGCACAAAGAGATTGAGTGGCCAATTAAATCATTATTTTACAAATCAGTATACCACAAAAAAAAAATGTTGTTCTGGCTCAAGCACTCTTGATGATGATCATGGTGATAGCAATTGTACGGTTGTTCATGGGTGTGGGAATTTTTATTTTAATTCAACTCTATATAGTTGAACGGGATTTTAGAAGAACATATAGGTAAAAGAGAAAGTTCCTTCAAGTTCTCCTACTTCTTATTCCATTAGTTATGGTTAGACATGAAAAGTTGGAGTTGTAAAAGTTAGAGTTGGTTACGAACCATCTCCAAGTAGTCCAAACTCTAACTTTTTGGGTAGTTACGAACCCGAAAAGTTGGTTATTCTAGATTGGCTATAAATTTTTGGAGATCAATGTAATAAGGGACTTTTTGGACTTGGATATAGGGGAACACTTATGCTTTGATCATAAAGCAATTTTTGGAAAGTGCGTACAATTGTTGTTTTTGTGTAATTAGTTATTTCTTTCTTTCTTTCTTGGTGCAAGAAATAAAAGGAAGTACATTTAGCATTCTCTCTCCAAGGAATCTGGATTGTTAAAGTGTTGATTCATCTATGATTACTTTCATGGTATGATGTGAGTATTTGTGGATGCTTGAATTAGCATTGTGTTGGTGAAAGTTCTCAAGCGTAGTCCTTGATAGCTCTCATTAATAGTTTACATCATTTTTATGAAAATGTTGAAGGGGTGTGGTGCATTCACTATCAATGGTTTTCCTTCCTATTTTCTAAGTTCTTCTTATCCTTTTTGAAAAACCTAAAATTCCATCTTATGAGGGAGCTGCCCCTCTAAACGCAGAGGAAGGCCAGATATCAAGGGCCTATCAAACTGTTGTGAACAATTTGCCACATACACTCCGTTGGGAAAATTCTACTGTGAAAAATCTGTTTACCAACAAGAGAAAGTCAAGAGAAAATACCCAAACATAGTTCTGGTATAAAGGGCAAAAAAACCTAGAAGCTAGAATTTTAGTTTTGACACTTGGTAAAATTTTGCATTTTTTGAACTTGCTACTAAGGTGCACTAGCTTCCCAGGTGCACCGAGTGTGCTAGGTGCATTGCTTCTAAGATGTACTTCTTTGAAGGTGCGTCAGAATTTTTTGAGAAAATTAGAGGTACACTGACAATTAACTGCTAGTTCCAAATTTAGAGCTTTCCTTGCATTAGAAATGCATTTTGACAGTATTTTAACTCCTACAAACACCTAGTGAAGATGGGGATTCTATTTTTGGCACCTCTAGAGACTCCTACATCATGTAATGGATTTATCATACTTATTTTCTCATTCTTTCTTTTGTTTAATACATGTAAAGGCTCATGCATCCATTAAATAATATAGATATGGATGGAGTCCTACTTAGCACCAATTAGAAATTAAGGAGATGATTGCATATAAATTTAGTAATGTAATATGTATTTCAGGTTTTTATTTTGATGCAATAATATATGCTATTGGTGCTCTCATTCAGAGTGTAGTTATTCTTGCTTAAGTGTGTTATATTTTGTGACTGTATGTTCATGGAATGTAATGGAGTCAATAGTTTTATTACATTATTTTGATTGAGTGATCTTTTAATTCTAGTGTTTGCCACGTGTTTACAAATTTTGATGATGTAATTAGTTCAAGAAGAGATCACCTTATTGTTCCTGCATAGCTTTTTGTCTTGCATGATGCACTTTCTGTGACCTTGCGATCTGATGAAAAGTGCACCATCTTACAATTACTAAATTCCCATTGATGATTGCATTAGTGGAATTAAGGAATCATTGCTTTTATTTTTATTGGTTACCTATTGATCTTTTCAAAGGCTTAACTTGCATACGTGTTGTTTTCATGGCTTATGTCCATTAGTGATTTACTTTTCAAGTTATTTGCTTAAACTTCTTGTTACCCTATCTTCATTATTTTCTTTTCTAACCCCTGGTTAAATTAAGAATTCATATAGTTGCATTATTAGATTGTATTCATTTAAAAAATAGAAAATACCAAAAACATATCTCTTTTTTGTGGTTAATTTTAAAACAACAACAAGATTGATCATCTTATCTGAAATTGGTTCAAACCAACAAAGGCCTCCCTATGAAAAAATACATTTATCTTCTACTGAGTGGATTCCAATAGGTCACAAGATCACCCAAAACCTTGGAGTTGATCCCATATTAATTTTTCAAGAGAGGATTTTGAAAGGATTCATGCCATTAAGCATTGTACAAAATGACAACTTAACAATATCAAATTACTAAAAAATATATTTTCAATGAGAAAGAAGAGACAACATCAAATGCACGAAGAATGACACCTCACCTATGGAAGTTGGAATATAATAAAAACAAATTTTTGAGGTAATGTCATTCCATCTGATGGTTTTTGTTTGAAATTTATATCTAGATATTGTCTTTTGTTTACTAATGATGTAATTGATGTTCGTGAAGGTTTTTCAAGGCATTGATGAACAACTTCCAAAAGGACTAAAATACTATCCAAGACAATTAAGTAGGTTGTCATACTATGAGTACCTTCCAATCATGAATTTTGTTTGATGCTATGCATATTGGAAAGAATGTAACAAAGACAATGATGGGACTTAAAATTGCATTCTGGCTTTGAGTACCATTCCAAACTTTTGAATCCATTTTGAACCCCTATATGCACTTTTCTTGCATATGTACCCAACTATAATTTTAAGGTCTAACAGGTGCCTTATATTTCTAACACCTTTAATTTAGTATATTAATTTGTCTTATAATGATAAATTGTCATTCTATGAAGTTTCATTTCAAGCAATGTTTATTTGTACATTTTCTCCCGAGTGTCAAATAGTGATAGGTAGCCTAGCTTGCATTTGAATATCTCATAGACTCACCACTTTGGGATTTTTATTATGCATATTAGAGAACCTATTTTTCTATTTTTAAGTCATTTTGATATGTTTTTACTAGTTTTGAATTCCTCAAAGTTAGTTTTCTATTGTTGTCAACTGATAAAGTTCAAAATTCCTTTTGTTAAAAATTCTGGGAGGCCCTATTTGACTAGTTGTAACTTTGACCTAGTTGACCATACTAAGAAAAATATTTTTTTTCATTGTATTTTAGAGGTTAGACACTTTCTATGTTTTATATTTGAGCCTATGATGAATCCATTTGACTAGTTTGCAAATGTGATTCCAAATGCAACTTATAAAGTTTTATAGGTTTCAAGTAAGGTAGATTGATCAGTACCCCTATTCGGGATGCCATAACTTTGAATTCATGATAGGTGATATTAAATGGATTGTACCACTATGTTCTATTTTGAAAATCCTTTAAGTGTGCTAGTTTTTGAGTCTTAACCAATCCATCTGCATACTTTCCCAGGTCCATTCCATTTGCAAAAACCACAGTTCTACTAAAGTTTATAGTTTTGTAATTTTGAGTACTCCACTTTGCATGATTTCCAAATGTGCCCTATTATTCTTCATGAGCCCAAATCACAAAAATATATTCCCCTCATGACAGTGAACCAAAGCCCCAATTTTTGTACCCTCAAGTATTCATTTGCCTTGTTTTCAAAGCCAAAACCAAATGCACTTTTCTGTTTTCTAACATGTTTGTTTGTAGGTAGTTTTGAGTGGGCAACTTTGATAATCAATATATTTTGACCTGAAAGTCATCATGAGAAAAAATCTAATAGAGTGTAAGGATGTGGAACAAAGTATCATCATGTCAATTTTTAGAGCCTAATTATCTATTTTAGTCAATTTTTAAATCTAACCTATAGGCCCTCTTATCAAAAAAATCACATTTTTCAAGAACAGGGTAAATGAGTTCTAAATGATGACTCAGTGCTCAAGTTTGAATCTAGTCAGTGCCAAAATCTTAGTGGATCAATTCCAAAAATCAAGTGTTTTAGTTTGATTTTTTTTAGCCAAACCTACTTTGGGGCCCAACTGATTCCATTAGGCTGATGAATATGTACGTGCAATTGAAGGTGCAAGAATCATGTCGAAAGTGCTCAAGTATTATTTAAGGAATCCAATGGCTTTATGATCTATCATTCCTACTTTTATAGGTTCATGCTGAAGATGAAACCACTTAATTTGAAGGGATTTATTTTACCTAATTTACTGAAGAATGTCATCAAAAGATAGGTTGGCTTGCTTATAAGTTAGTAAGTTTGGATGTTAAACTTCAACTAGGGCATTTGTGAGGGAATGTGATAAATGCTCCCTTAATAGAGACTAGATTGTGACATGTATGTTTTGTATACACACTTTATGGTTACACATATTTTACATTTTTGAATGACAAGTTGTTCACAAGTAAAGATGTCATCTAGACTGATTGAAGTACAATTCTTATAGTGCTATGTTCAAAATATTTCAAATATTGTAGTGGTATCCATTTTATGGTGCTTTGTCAAGGCATGGGTAGCATAGATAAGGGAGTGGAGGTTATCTATGTGAGAGTTTTTCGAACCCAATTTTTGGTAGAGTGTCTTGCCACATTTCTTTTATCATGCCAATGTTGTATTGAAGCATCAAATTGGGATTGTTTTCCACTCACTTGTATAAACCTATGAACAACATACCTTATGTGAAGTTTTTTGTAGTCCCTTGGTTGCTCATTGAGACTAAATCAGAGGATGGAAAGATTGTAAGTTTTCACTCTTGTTAATAAGACTCTAATGTAGATAATGGGCCATATTTGCATGCAACAGTGAAAGAAGACCTTCGTCTTACACCTAGCTATTACTCTGCATCTACGATAGGTAAGACATCCACCGTAGGTAGAGCATTCATGAAAGTGGTGAGAAGAGCACCTAAGGAATTAAATAAGGGCCGAACAACCCACATTAGAAGAGATTCAAAGCTAGAACAACCCATGACATGAAAGCAACATGGCAACACTGGGTCATCTAGAGGACAAGATTCTTCACTTAGAAGATGAAGGAAAATCTGTTTTATTTTGGTGACGACAATGACTCCATTTTTGATAGTGGAGGTAATAGAGATTTTGAAAAATTTTAATCATTAAACCTCATTTGATAGGACTTATTCTACACACTACCAAGATCGAGCCAGAAATGCAACTCTTACAGATCACATGGCCTCTAAAGGCTTTCTCTTATCTAGGCTCTACCAGCCTCTGCGAATCATTTCTTCGTCATCATTCACGATAATAAGGTGATGATTTGTTCCCTAAAATGGGAATAGGTAGAGGTGCTAGGTTCAAGGTCTTGAGAAATTTGGTAGGCTGGTTTGTGAATATTGGTGGTCTGGTGTGATGCCATTTCAAACTTCCTATGATGTGAGAATTGGCAACAATTTTCAACAATGCAAGTGTAGGAGGAGTGAATTGTATTATCCCATATGGCTTGTGGGATGAGAGTCTTCAGTACATAAAAGACCAAAGGTGTAATGGTTAAGTATCTTTATGGCATGCTTATAGAAAAGCACAAGCATATGTAGTGGGGTCATGGCCAACCTAGTAGATGCAAAGCAATATTTTGACCTTTCAAACACATAGGAAGAAGTGCCACATGGCAGGTTCTATGAGTCTCATCATAGGATCATAAAGAAAGGTATGGTGATAAAGACATATCATGAGGCCATAAGTCCAAGCTTGAAGTCTTATGATGCTACGATCACGTAAGATCAGGGAGGCCAAATAAAGGTGATATGATGTCATGAGAAGATGAAGTTATCAAATGATCACAAGATAGATGTTGAAGGTGTAAGATGGTATGTTGTGGTGTATAGTTAGGAATGAGAAATTAAAGGCTTATGATGTCACAATTTTTTGAGAGATCATAAAGGGATAATTTGAAGCCTACAAAGCTAAATAAAATGATGTTAAGATGCTATGCCAAACACATGAACCATAAGGTCATGAGGATGAAATCCTAATGTTAAGCTAATACGATTTCATTATGAGTTTGTAGGATTGTAAGATTGCAAGACAAATTTTAAATGTTTAAAATGATGAATGAGCTCTCATCCAAGATGAAGTTTGGAAATTTTAATTAAATTTAATGATATTATATAGTTCAACTATATAGTTTTTAAATTTTTAAAGTTTAAATTGCTCATTTCATGGCTCGGGGCTTGGTTTTTCAAATCAACACCAGAGGCATTATTTTCATAAAAAATATGTACTATGGTATACCATTGGAATCGAGAGAAGATGAATTTTTCATTTCTGTAATCAATTTTTACACAAGTCTTCATTGGTAGAAGCTATATGAAGTTTTATGTTTCCAAGAAATTCTCAATATAAATGTAGATTTTCTCTTTCAAATGAATTACAATTAGATATGGATGATCTTTTGATAAGATCAAATGCACTGAGTAGCTATAAAGGATTAGAATGAATGTTTTTCAGGAAGTTGCAAGAGGATAAAGTTTTGTTAGCAAAGGAAATTGAGGTTTCATGGCAAGGGGCAGAATAGGACAAGTTGAATTAGATTAAGAGCTCCTGCATATTATGATGCATATATGATATTCCTTCAAAAGGGTTTTTTAAAATTATATTAAGGGAGATATTTCAGATATTTTGCAACAACATTAATCAATTTTGATTCATGAAAGAGAGGGGAGATTAGTTCTACAACATTAGGAAGAAGAGTTTTGCAAGATCAAATTCAAATCCGGGAGTTTCTTCTTTTCCATATATTCTTCTTCTTTGCCCATTGTAAGGGTTCCAGTTCCAGTTCTAGTTCCATTTTTCTACAATTGTGTTACCAAGTGAGGTTCTGTTCTTTACTACTATGATCAAAAGGATGAATCTAGTCTTATTGTTGAGATACCACCACCATTTTTAATTTTTCCTCTGTTATGAACAACAATTGTATTTCCCTTTGAAGAAATTAGTTATTCAGTCATCTATTGTGTATTCTCCATGTTTTTCATACACCATGATGTATTGATTTTAAAGAAATGAATACAGAGCTTTACTTGATGTTTCATTATGAATTTTTTCTCCTATGTGTGTGTTTGTAGTTTTTTGCTGACTATGTACAAAGTGAATATTATCCAGTTGCAACTTGTTATTGAAATTGTATGTCATTTTGTATCTTGATGTTGGGTCAAGGACCTAAGTAATTTGCTTGATATGCATTGATAGAATTAAAGGGATCATAGGAGGATGTGATAAGTACAAGTTTTGTTTGAAGATAGATGTATATTTCCAAGGTAGATAGATAGATCTAATGTTTAGATATATGAGTATATTTTAGGTATCCATGTGTATGCTTTGACTTAGTTTATTCCCAATGGATAAGGGACTGATCAATTTAGAGATTACATTTTTTTGCTATTGTATATGTGGGTTATGCTGATTCAATCTTTAATCGAATACCTTTTCCCTTTATGTTTAGGATTTGAAAAGAGTTACCCTCACTTAGTTTATCATATTCATGTGCCCTATTATTAGCTATTTCATGTCCATGAATATCTACATAAACATAGAGGATTCAAGGTTTTTTATCTAATTTATTGATTGATTTATATGCTTTGACACTGGTACCATATAATGAATCTAAGGTCCACCCACCTAGGTCTTGCAAAGCCTGCAGAAGAAGAAGAGAGTAAATAGCCTTATAGTTGACCCCAATGTCTGAATAGGTGCACTGAGCATGGGAATTAGCTACCCCTAGGTGTATGTGTCCTTATTACTAGGTTATTCAAAAACTTTTAATTTGGGAGCCAATAGGCACTATGGAAAATATTAGATGGAAGATGCAACAAATAAAAATTGTCAAAATTTGTGATAAAATTCATGAATCCAATCATGTATTGAAGTTTTTCATTGAATCAAATAGCAATGGAGACTAGGTTAATATGAGTGCCCTTCCTTGGTTATTAATGCAACAACAAAGTGATGTCATAAAAGAAGCCATAGAAAAAACTAAATTTCCCACAAGATTTTCTACAAACATAAGTAGTTTCATATCAAAGAAAAGTAATTTTAGGTTGGGTTAAAAATGCATGACTGACATACCTTCAACAAGGTAACTCATGTTTTGTTTTGCATTATATTTGTAAAAATGCATGTACTTTTCATTGTATTATTTTGTAATATATTGAAAAAATTATTTTATATTTATTCTAGTACATTCTATCTCCATCTCTCCCACACAACTTCAACAACAATGTCAAACAAGTAATATATGATTTTGGGAAATACATGAGGTTAGAAGTGTCATTTATTAGATTTGTTGTATACATATTATATTTGTGTCTTTTTTTACTTTTTTTATAATTTATTATATATATTTTCGTAAAGTCTCATTTATATGTATCTGCATGTTGAATCTCTTCTAGGTGGTTTTCATCTAAAGAAATTGATAAAAATGATATAAAACATTGGAAGAGAAAAAATCTCCAGCTTGTGTGTGAAATGCAAAAGAACACTACCTCATACATAAAATTGAGGAGATTAAATTGTGTGCACCTGTACCAACTAGGTCAATGTGGATGGTTGAGAGAAACTTAAAGTTTTTGAAGGGCTTGGTTTGACAAAGAGCACATCCTAAGGGTTTTATGGTGGAGTGATATATGGTATACATGATTATGGTGTACATTAGTGAATATTTTCCTAAGTTTACAATAAATATCAGAGTATATCGCATTTGGGATCCTAACTTCATTAACAAATTTGAAGGGGAGTATTGGATGGGGAAAGGTAGATTAAGGAAAGTGAGAGGTGATTATAAGATGTTATTGTACTTAATTAATTCTTATCTATCTTCAATATAAGTTTTTCTAAGTGGTCTATTCATTTTATACAGTTGCTCATGAGTGGGATGCACTTCATTTGTATATAATAAACAATCTTGACTAGATGACAATATGGATTGAATGATCTCAAAAAAATGGTTGATCATGTTGAGTTTATGGTCAAATAATATTTTAATTAGTGACTAAATACTTAATAAAATTGATTGTCTACATTGCTACTAAGCTATACAATTTCTATAGAGCTTCTCATATAGCTAGTAGTATATACCAAGTGTTTCAGTTGCTACTAAGCTTAACAGAGTCTACTAGGATTCACAGAGTTTTTTGAGCTCATTAGTGCAAACCATGGAGGAAGTAGTGTTAACCAAGCTCTGTAGTGTTAACTAAGCTTATCAATGTCTACCAAGCTAGACAAGTTAATGAAAAAGAATAAAGGTAGTGTTGACCAAGCTCTGCAGTGTCAACTAAGTCCTTTAGTGTCTACCAAGTTCTTTACTGTTCATCAAGTCACCAAGTACTAACCAAGTTCAAACTACTCCAGAGTGATCAATGTGGAGTGTCAAATGAATGCTAGAGCTTGCTGAGTTGACAATGTCATCAAGTATTAGGATATCACTTGAGTGGTCTTCTGAAACCAAGTTCTAGCAATGAGTCAACTTAGTGAAGATTATTGAATTTGGCATTGTTGCTAACTCTAGAAGGTAATTATTGGATTGGTATATATGTAATAAATATTATCATATCCAATGTATTGAATAATAACAAGAAAGAAGAAGCATGAGTGTGAATTAGAAGAAGGCTACAAGCAGTATAGGGAAAAGTAGAGTCTTATCTATCACAACAAGGTGATCATTATATTTCAAAGTAATCTCATTCAACAGATTAAGTTGTAGATCAGAGATCAACCATTGATTCATCCTAACAAGTACATTAGACAAATCCTTTAAGAAGGTAGACTTAATAGTTCTTTCTAAATCTCTGAGCTGAGTGCATACTTCATTGTATGTTGTAAATCCTTTCACAAGGTGGACCTAATAGTCCTTATTGCTCCTAATAGGGTAGATCACCATAAGTGATCAATTGTAAGCTTAAATAGGCTAACTTTATATTGCAGTACTAAGCTTGTGGCTATCATCCCCACCCTAGTTTTACTTTCTATTTGGAAGGTTTTGCATTACCAAATATTGTGTCAAGTGTTATGAATGTTTTATTGCTTTCAGTCTTTCATGCATGTAATTAGATCAGATTATATTATGAAGGTTTAATTAGTGAATTAAAGTATAAGTTCTATTGGTTCTTGATTCACCCCCCCTCTCAGTCACCTAGTATATACTACATTTCCAACAATTAGTATCTAAGATTTGGTTCTCACATAAAAAATCTAGCAGCTTGAGAAAAGATCAAAGGAAATGGAAGTATATAGACTGGAGAAAGCTATTGAAAATGAAAAGTTGGATCTATAATTGGCCATGGAACAATTCAAGAAAATGAAGGAGTATCTTTCTCAATCCTTGAAAAGAAGAAAAGATCTTACAAAATGGATGAATGACAATCTCTACACTAAAGAAATAATTGAAGACATTTGTCAAGATAGAAGTTCAAATGAAGCTGATGCAATAATCAAAGATATACTTGAAATAAATCTTACTCTTCATGAAGAAGTTAGAAAACTAAGAAGAGAACAAGAAATTAAATCAATCAAAATGTGTGAAGACATGGAAAAAAGGACAAATCCAAAGAAGAGAAAATATTGCTAACTAAAAAGATAAAAGAAAAGGATAGTAAAATTCATCAATTATTTCTCCAACAAGCAGATCTAATTGATCAACTTAATGATTCAAATCAAGAGCTTATCAACTTGAGGACATAGAATGAAAGATTGAAAAATGACCTCAGCATAGAGAAGAAAACCAATGAGAGGATAATGAAATCTCAAGAAAGCATAAACAAATTGGATGAAAAAGCTCAATTTAGACACAAAGGTAAATAAGGATTAGGCTATAAAGATGAAGGTGAATTATCTTAGCAAGGAGCTCAAAAGAACAAAAGGCCTACTTGTAATCATTGTGGAAAAATATGGCATACATCAAACAAGTGTTGAAGAAATGTGAAATCAAAACTCACTAGAAAATGTTACAATTGCAACAAGCATAGAAATAGAGCAAGTGAGTGCACAAAGACATCTAAGTTTGAAGGAAAGTGTTTCAACTGCAACAAATAAGGACACAAATATTCAGAATGCAAGACCAAGAAATGGAATCCCGTTGAACAAATTGTCAAATCTATTTTTTTGTGATTACAACACATGGCACAGATGTCACTAGTGTGGTGATATGGGAACATTGGAGAAAATTGCATAAAACATCACATGAGGAAGAGAGACACTACAAAGAGATGTTTTGTATGTATAGAATTTGGACATCTAGCTAAAAATTGCATGAATTGAGGTAAAGTCAAAGATGAGAAGAAAGCAGAGGCTGACAATATTAGAAGTCAAATGAGGCAACAATGGGATTAGAAATATCTAGAGAATGCAAGTCAAAGTCCTAAAAATGTTGACACCCAAGTCAATGAGTTGGGTGAATTAACATTTCAAACTAGTTAGACATGAAGATCACTAGAACTGTGATTCAAAAAGAGTCATCTCATATCAATTCCAACCAGTAAGAAAGAAGATCCATATCAACATTTTAGATGCAATAGGATCACTAAGTTAAGATGATAGTTGAAGTGATGTCTTAGACCTTACCAAGAAAGGTTGGATTGAAAACTCTATTGAGTTGGAGACTTAACCAAGCTTGAGCTTACCAAGTCAAAGATATCTTCTAAGTCTTGAAGATTTAGCCAAGTTGGACAACCTGTCACTGAGATAATTGTTGTATGATGCATTAATGGTTACTTAAAGATAAAATTGGGTTAAAAGGAAGAAATTAAATGTTATTGTTTCACCATGAATTTTTAGAGAAAAGAGGGAAGAGTATCTTTGAGCCCCCAAGTGATTCAAAGTAGATTTGTCAAAGTTTATTCCTATATTTAAAGCATCACTGAGAACAATGGCATCTTCTAACAAAAAGTGAAGAAAGGTTCATAAATTTTGGTTTGAGGTGTTGATTGTAAAACCCTAGCATTTAAATTGAGTCCAAAGGTTGCAGAAGAACTTAACCCAGTTGGAGCTCAATCTCAAATCCCTCCTAAGGTACTCCTAATTCATGATATCTGGTCATTTTATCATTGTTCAATCTAGGAAATAGGAACCCTTAAGTTAAACTAGACATATGAAGAATTATGTGTGAAGTTCCCAACTTGAGTACAAGCATTGGAAACAAAGGGTTTAACCCATATCCTACATATGCCAAGGGACTTTCAAGGAAAATGGATTAGGTTTACTATTAGTTGAGTCCACAACATGCACCTATAGCTTGATCAACCAATTTAGATCATAAAGAGGATGATTCATAGAATCATAGGGTTACCTATGCTCAACAAGGAGAAAAATACCAAAGCCCTAGGTTGGGTCAAACTTGCAAAGAAAACTCTTGCAGAGTGGGATGGAAGAGCTATGAAGTTGAATAGAGTCATTGATATGGAAATCAAGTTTGGGATATATGTTATTGCCCACAAAATCTATAGTTCAAGCAGATTGCAAAACATTTTGTGTAAAGTTGTTGACCTAGTATACAAAGTGGTCAAGAATAAACTATCTTTTGACCTTGATGAGTTGTAGCTCAATCAACTAAGAGAAAAACATGGAGAGCATCTGGTCATCAAAGAC
This sequence comes from Cupressus sempervirens, assembly GCA_028749045.1. Taxonomy (NCBI): domain Eukaryota; kingdom Viridiplantae; phylum Streptophyta; class Pinopsida; order Cupressales; family Cupressaceae; genus Cupressus; species Cupressus sempervirens. The sequence continues at coordinate 684,160,995 of CM053792.1, read as the reverse complement.
AAATCCTTGTAAGTTTTGATCACTCTTAACATGTCTATTCTTTTATGGTTAAATTTTTTTCCCATCCAAAGGCACTATGGCATGGAAGAAGGATATACCTAATTTATATCAATTAAATGAGTTTGTAGCTTATATGGAAGAGAATTTTGAGAGCATCATGGATGAATACTTTGGGAAATTCAAGGAGATAATGCACAATAGATTCAAAATTCCCAAACAATTAGTGGATGACTATGAGCAAGATATTTGTTTTCTTGTTGACCATGACAAGGTACATATATAGGTAGTAAGGACAAGGATAGCATGGGTGAAACCTCTTGGACATGAGGTGAACATTGATGATACAAAAGACATAATTGAGGCTCTTGTCAATGAGCCAGTGGAGCTCAAGACACCATACTTTAGTACCTATAAAGAAGCCAAGGCTAAGATTTCTTTAGAAATCAAGCTCCCCCAAGCTATGAAGAGAGGAAGAAAATAGGTGGAAAATATTTTGAAGAAGAACAAGGAATCTAATTCCTCTCTTTTGTTGATAGAAGGCAAGGAAGATGATGTTGAAGAAGAGGAAGGAGAAGAGGTGTAGTGCCTCTCATGTTTAAAGTCTATACCTTGTTGTATTTAGATTTGAGAGATACTTGTTTCTCATGTTATTTTTACATTTGAGATGACATATTAGTCAGATGTTATGCTTTGATTCTAGTATCATAGATGTTAGATTATTGTGCTATTCAGTTGATCATATCTACATGATAATGCCCTTTTGATATGATACTATGTTTTATGATGATATCTGGTTATCCGATATTTGGACATATCCTCTAATTACATTTATATGTTGGATTTGATGCTATGTATATTTGCTTCATTCTTTCTTGTGATGTGTATTCAAAAGTGAGTGATGTAAATGGATTATTTTAGTATAATTAAATCAATGGTTAAATTAGGTTATTTAATACATTTATTGCTATGAGTATGTTAATTTATGTGTATCATCTTAAAATGGAAGAACTTCCATGTTAAGTGCATTTAGCCCTTTGAGTAAGTGGTCTAGGGTCATGTCAGGCACCTTGAATGGATCTTTATATGAATCTAGTAGTTTTCCCTATGTTCTGCTTCTCTCTCTACTTCCAGCCTATTTCTAATAAACTAATCTCTAGAATTGAGGACATTGGAAGGATGAACTTTTGGGTCAAGGTTGACTGACCTTGACCTAGGCCAAGGATTACCTCAACCCTGACCTAGGGTAGGGTTGACCTTGTCCCTAACCCTAGGTCCCATTTTTAATTTTTGGAAGTTTTGGGATATCATGCTTCAAAAAGTTTCTTTTCTCACTTCTGGGTCAGCTATTTCGAGTTTTAGAATGGTAGACTCTTAAATTAAATTTAATCTAGGTCTATTACTAGGGGTTAAGGTTAAATGGGATTTAATGCTTCTATGTTAGCCTTCTTCAGGAGTTATTACCCTAGATCTCTATATATGGAAGCCTGCTTCCCTCATTTTGACATCTACTTTCTATCTATCAATTGAGGACTTTTTAAGGAGTGATTATATACCTTTTTCATGAGCGTATCTACTATCTATAAGAAAATACATACTTTTCAAGTGAGCAAGCATTCTATTATTCAAGTTTTCCATTGAGGATCAAGGATTGAAGCATTCAAGCCTTTGAAGGGATTTGGTTCAAGCATTCAAGATTCATCATTCAAAACCCTAGATCTAGCCATCATGGTGGTGTGATCTTCCTTCAAGATCTTTTCTTCATCTTTAAGATCTATTCATTCTTATATTAAGGTGGATTCTAAGCATACAATCATGGAGGTTTTAATTTACATTTGTTAATGTTATGTTCAAGCTTTCATATTTATATACTTGTTTACATTTCAAATATAATTGCATATCTATTGAGTATCATAGGTTCATTATTAGATTTAGTTATACTACTTGTTAGCTTTCTCTATTTCAATTCCATTATTAAGGTTGATTCCAAACTAGGGTTTGATTAAGGCAAACCACTCATCCAACAAACAAAACCATTTTTCTTTCAGATACAGGTGTGGAACAATGAATTGGAGAGAAGATTCATATATATTTTTTGTCAAACTTATGAGATCTATGGACATAAATTTTGTTGGAGTAGTGTAGGTCAAGGTCAACTTTTTGGTATACAATTGTGGCTTGAGTTAAGATTGTGCCTCCCCAATAGGGTCAAGGTCAACCTCCCTTTAGAAAGACAAAATATTTTTGGGTTTTCTTTGTCTTGACATTTCCAGACCAAAACTGGTTGCAAATTTTCCAAAAACTACATATAGACATCATAAATCAACATTTTGGTGAACCCGACATGCTTACCCTCTTTTCTTTTATGGAATTAGATTCCCTATTGTGCTTTGTGGTGTTATATTTCATTTCATTCATTAGGTCTTTTCTTGCATTAAGATTAGATTAGTAGTGCAGGTCAAGCTCAACTTTTTGGGGTGCAATTGTACCTCGAGGTAAGATTGTGCCCCGCCAATAGGGTCAAGGTCAACCTCCCTTTAGAAAGACAAAATATTTTTAGTTTTTCTTTGTCTTGACATTTCCAGTGTGGAATCAGTTGCAAATTTTCCAAAAACTATATACAAACATCAAAAATCAGCAATTTGGTGACCCTAACATGCTTACCCTCTTTTCTTTTGTGGAATTAGATTCCCTATTATTCTTTGTGGTGTTATATTTCATTTCATTCCTTAGGTATTTTCTTGCATTAAGATTAGATTTAGTTTATGCTCTTGCATTTTAAAATTTTAAAATACAAAAAATCTATATATTCCATAAAATACAAAAACATTTCTTGCATTTTGTTTACTATGAATATGATGAAGATGCTTTGGTGTGTGATTATGTTCCTTATTACCATTATTTTAGCATTTCTTTACCATAATTATGATGTTTATGAGAGTATCATTCATTTTATTATGTTCATGATCTTTCATTCTATTCTTGCTTATGCCCTTATGAAATTAACTGATACTAGTCTTTCTACATTTAAAACTTTCATAAAAGATTCATGTGATAGACTTATTGTTCTTTTGGATTATGTTAAGGATTTTATAGATAATACACCATCTCCTACTCTTCCCAATCTGAATCCTATTATTCTTAATTTGATGCCTAATTCTCCATTTCTTGACCCTATTTCTTCTCATATTTTTGAGGAGGTTCAAGCTATAGTTTAGGATACAAATGTGAAAAATTTCTTTGATTTACCTTCTCCTTTGATTCATGATGATATTATGTAGAAGAGTAAAAATACTTCTTCTAAACCTATTATTCTATCTTATACAACTTTTTCTTGTAAGCATGATAAACAATAATCTCCTATAGAAGATTTACCTAACATGTACACTACAAGATATACAACGATCACTAAATAAGGTTATAAAGGTTTAGGGCTTGGATTTAATGAGAATGGTATTAAGTATCCTATTCATATACCCTCTAAACTAGACTTGTATGGTGTTGATTGTTCTAAATCTCAATTCAAGGTGGGTGATGTTAATCATCACCCTCCTTTGCATAAACTTTTTCCTACACCTACTTTAGATAATCCTAATATTCGTCAAGAGGTGGTTAAACGAGTGTATATTGAATTAATGAATTACAAAAAAGAAATCTTTAAGCCTATGTTGAAAAATTCCTTATCCAAGAACAAATGTCCTTTTCATTATCATAATAGACACTTATTGATTGTAGACATTTTAAATTGTATGTTCGTGAACGAGCTGGTTTAGGAATTATATCTTAGTCTCATGTAGTTTTACAATTCCTTCATAATTTTGATATAGGGGATTCTCCTCCTATTGATATAATATAGATCTCTTCTCCTTTTGTCTTTGGACTGGGGGGAAAGAAGTGTATTTTCATCTAGTCTCATAGTATCCATTCATCTTTTAGCATATTTGTGCCCTGAGCTTAATCAATATTCCTTTTGTTCTATATCTCTATGGTTTTGTATTATATCTATAATCATTCATACAGTCACACAAGTATCCCTTATCTTTCTTCTTTGGGGGCAAGGTTCTCCTTTCTTTCTCTTTGTCTAGGGAACTAGTTTCCTTAGCTTAGTGGTGCTTATTTATATTGCAATATTATTTCTTCATATTGACTAATGTTTTGAATATGGATAATATTTTTATAAGAGGTTGTTGTCCTAGGTCATCGCCTCTTCTTTATGTTGCAAATTATGTTCTTTATAAACAGTTACCCTTGCTTTGGTCTTAGAGTTATTTTCCTCATTCAAAAGATTCTTTTTCTTCTACCTTGGAGGGGGCTTGATGCTTGAATCTTTGTTCCTACTTGATTTTAAAGCTAATATTTTATCTAAAAGCACTCCTTTATCATAGGGGTCTTTTTTATAAGATATTTCTTTTTGAGGATCCTTTTTCCATAAGTGACATATCCTTTTCATGGTTATCTATACTCTTGAATGTAGGGGTCAATACCCCTTGTTAAGAATATAGTGTACATTGTTGTTAATATAATATCTCTTTATGTTGTGAAGTAGGTATCCTCTTCTTCTTCCTTATCATGTCACATAGATAGCCATGATAAGGAGGGGGCATATATAGAGTCTCCCTTGTACTATAGTTTTATTTTAGTTTATATGCTGAACCTAGTAAGGTAATACACATAAGTTGCTAAATTGAGAGCAATTTCAAAATCCTCTTCTGTAGGATTGTGTTTCTGTTTACTGTAGGAGCTATGGGTGTGAGATCATTATGAGATCATTCTTTTTGGATCCATCTTTGGGAGATCTTGGATTGTCATAATTTTTAGAAACTTCTATTGGATTTTTATTTTATTGTTTAGATTCCTATTTTTTCCCTTTTAGCTATCAGGTAGGGCTCTCCTTTTTTATTGTTTCTTCTTTGTTTCTACTTTAATTTCTGGTAGCTATATGTCAGGAGGGTGAGAACTAGTGTTCCCCTCTATTTTTGATTGCTAGCTGCACCCAATCGGTCGTGTACAAGCATTTCCCTAATTTTCAAGATGAGGGTTTGGGGTTTCACATCGTTATGTTGGCTATTTTTTCATATAGTATTCAAACCCAATTTTTATTGGATTTTTTTAGCTCATTTATCCTTGAGTTGAATGGATTTTATTTTTGTTGATTTTTATCAACATTGGGTTTTTGAGGTTTTTGATTTGATTTACGTGCCACCCAATTTTCTTGGATTTTCTTAGCGTGGTGTTGTTCATGGATGTAGATCATCTGTAGGATATCTATCCAACCACTATGTCATTTTGATTTTTCATTGTAATGCATGCTACATCTATACTCATGATCTTGTTTTTAGTTGAGTATCATTTATCTTGCATTCTCATCCAACCCTTGTTTTATGATCTCCATGGAGTTGGTATGCCCACACACAAACACATAAATGTGTATTTATCAGTTCTTGCAAGACAAAAATTTTAGGTGATTTTGGTAGAATTATGTTCATTAGGGTTGGGTTGGGTTGGAAATATTCATTGCCTACAGGCACTCATTGTGTGATGAGCATGGGTATGTAGGGTAGGTAGTGTAGGGGCTTCTCTCACAATCTCAGTGACTATTTACCAAGTTGGCATGTAGGAGTTTCTAAGTAAGTGATAATTAATGAAATAAATTGGGTAAAAGAACTAAGATAGTTAAAATGTGATGCCTGTATGGTTTATTCTAAGGGTGAGTGTCTTACAGTTTGACTCCAAGAATACTCAACAATGGTCTCCAAGGGAGTACCTTCAGAGTGTTTCTACATTGGGTTTAGCTTGGGAGTGCTAAGCATATTACTCTCAACTATAGTCCCTACATAGTTGACCCATAGAGCATTTGACTAGGACCAATTGTAACTACATTGTCTCATGATCTTCATTGCAATCCTCTTTATTGTCTGGCATGAGTGTTAGCCATGGACATTTTTTTTATGTGTGTTTGTGGTTGGGTCATTATCTCCATCAATATAGTGGAAGTGGACCTATGGGTTCCATGTGTTTGGGAGGCATAACTACTTATACCACTACTAGTGACCAATGTATAGAGACGATCTAGTTCCAGTTGAGACTAATCTTTGACATTCACTTGGTATATCTGGGTTTCTAGAATATGTTTCCCTTATGAATTATGATTTAATTGGAATTCTTGGATATCATGTTTAGATGACGTTAGTTTTATTTATGTGTTCCTTTATTATGATATTTCAACATATGATTAGATGATGTGGTTCAATATTAGTTGGAGTATCTATGCTTTGTTGGATTAGCATGTTAGATCTTCTTGTTCTTATAATGTTATCACATGGTAGTAGTGATGCCCTCATAAGACATCTCCAACTATCTAGTTGGTAGTTTGGGATGTTATGTGTGGGGGATGGATATGGACTTTGAGGTCTCATGATGCTATTATAATTGGGAGGAACTGCGCACAATTTTAGATGTTTATGTATATTATGATGTTTCTTTCCACATGGTTTTCTTATGTTACTATGGGTTAGATGGTTAGTTATGTCTCCATCTAGTGTTTCATTCTTTTGAGTGTCCAAGCCTCAAATTTGTGGATCTAGTACTCCTTGGTGTGGAGGTTCTAACCTTTCTCTTCCCTCTGAATGTTTACTTGCATTCTTGGGCAACAATGCTTCAACATTGGGTGATATTAATAAAGTATCACACACCTTAAGGAGAAATGTCATATGATACTGGAAAATATCACACAATAGTGTTGAGTTATATCATAAAATATTGGAAGAGTATCAAATGACTATAGCCAACTCTATTACGTGACCCCTAAAAGTATCACATGATAATGGTGAGAAATGTAGTACGATATTGGATAAGTATTGCATGGTAGTTTAAAAGTATCACCTGGCTATTATGATAAATATCATATGACTATAGTGCAAAGTATCACATAGTTCTATGAGAAAACCTACTCAGGTGACCAGTGGGCACTTTTTCACTTGATAGTGGACTTGGCTACCCTTTTCGGAGTGCTCAAACTCTAGTCTTTGACCTTCTAAAATTAGGGTCTATTGGATTCAAATGTGTGTTTTGACCTTGGGAGCTTTGTCATTTTGGGTTTTATTGTTGCTTGGAGATTTGTTGGAAGCTTTTATTGGTTGGCTAATTCTTTTGTTGTGATCTTATGATTGGTTTCATGTTGATGTTATTGTATTCCATCCTTTAAAAAAAAAATTTACTTTTATTTATCCTTGTTCTAAGGATCTTCAAGTGGGACATTACATCTCGTATCGAGCCCATATTGCAACATTAGGATCTTTGTGTTATGGTCCCATTATGATATTGGTTTATTTGAATACATTTTTATCTTATTTTAGCTTATGCTTGTGACTCTTATGATTGTCATGTATGTTTTCAACCCTTATCTTGTTACTTCCTTAGTGATGCCTCTAACATGTAGACTAGGTGGTTGGGGTAGTAAACAATGGAACAATAATGGAGAAGAAGACCATGAAGAGGAATGTTAGAATGGTAGGGAAGAAAAGGGTAACAATGATCCCATTTGGTGATTTTCTCCTTTCCCTTTCTATTCTACTCCAACTAAAGCTCCTGCTACTAGATCTTTGCATGTCCCTTTAGTTTCACCTTTGAAAACTTGATCTGATTAGGATTCTTAATATCTTTATACTAAAATTAATCCTCTAATTCATTGATCCAATTGATCAAATCCTCTTGGTTAATATTTTTTCATGTCCCCTTTTCAAATAATTAAAAATAATAATCTTTGCTAAGGAAGGCAGGCCCAAAAAGGTGAAGTTTTGAAAAAAGGGGATAAAATTTGGAAGCTAATGGGCTAATAAATAAAAATTATTATTAAAATATGTTTTATTAACCCCTCTTGGACATGAGTTAGGGTTATGCCCTCTTTTAAGGGGTTTGGAGGCATTTTGGGCTCATTCTAGAACTTGATTTTTGCTCATTTCTTTGTTATTCTTCAGAGGATGCCAAACCTATGGAGAAGGAGACCCAAGAATGGGAGTTTTCTGGTTTCCAAGAAGGCTAAGGACTGGAGTTTGCCTTTGTGCTAAACAGTGCAGATTTGTGGGTTTTCGGGTGTATTTTTTGTAAGAGTTTGGTGTTTCTAGTTGAGTATTTCATATCAGTTTGGGTTGCTGCTATATTTCAGACTTTTAGATGTTAAAATAGAGCTGAATATATGTATTTGGTTGTGATTATACTTCTGTCATAGATTATTAGTGTTTTTGTGGTGTTTTCGGGCTATTCTATGTTGTTTTTGGGAGCCCGATGAGCATTGTTTTTTATCCTCTGTTTGGGAGCTGTTGTGTAAATGTTATATAGATCTGAAAATTTCATTTTTTAGGCTGTTATGCTACTGAAATTTCTATAAAAATTTCCACTTTCAGATTTACTAATAATATGTGAAGCTGTGAAGTTTTTGGCACTATTTTTGGCATACCCGATTTGGGGTTTATTGAGAAATTGGTGGATCTTTGAAATATTGGTTGTTTGATTTTAAAGATTTTATTAGAGGCTTGAAATATCATATAAAATTAGAGAAAGGGACATTTCAGATTTCTAAAAAATGTGGAAACTTCAAACTTAGGTCTTTTTCCAATCTTGGAGATGGCCCTAAAAAGCCTTTCTTCCTCTGGGTTAAGAACCATCTCTACTTTGACATTTTCTTCTACTTTGTTCTCATCCTCACTTTCATCTCTTAAGAGAAAATTTATTCCTTTGTGCATTTTTTCTTCCAATGCTTGCATTTGTCTTTGGAAGGCTCTATGCTCTTCTTCTCCATAGTAAAAGCACTTCTTATAGAAGCCTTCTCTTCTAGATCCTTGTCCTTTGCCTCTTTCTTTCTAATCTCTATTGTTCTAATAATTTAAATAATTATAATTTTTCCCCCTCTAGTCCAAACTACTACTTCCAGCCTCATCCTTTTTCTTCTAACCATCATTATGGCCTCCATAAGATTTTCCACTAGATCTTCCATCACAACCTCTTTGACTATTCTTATTATCAAATTTCTTGCTTAGTTTCTCCTCAACTCTTAGGGAAAATTGGTATACCTCCTTAATACTATTCATTTGAACTAGACTCAGCTCATCCTAAATACTTGGCCTTAACCCATTAAGCTTATAGGCCACTTTCTCCTTATTAGCTTATTCATGGTCATTTCTAATGAGAACTTGGTAGAACTCTTATGTATACTCTTGAATATAAATTATCGCTTGCTTCAACCCTTGCATTTTGTTCAACAAATCAAGCTCATAATTCATGGGAATGAATTGTTGCTTTAGTTTATCTATTATCTGATCCCAACCAGTAATTTTGTCTTTTCCCTTTCTATTTCACTCCAACTGAACCTTCTACCACCAAATCTTCACATGTACCTTTAGTTTTGCCTTCAAAAACTTAACCTATTAGGATCCTCAATATCTTCATACTCAAAGTACTCCTCCAATTCATTGATCTAATTGATTAGCTCCTCTGGGTTGTGTTTTCTTGAAAATGTGGGAACTTCAAACTTGGGTCTTTTTCCAATCTTGGAGATGGCCCTAAAAAGCCTCTCTTCCTCTAGGTTAAGAACTGCCTCTGCTTTGACATTTTCTTCTACTTCATCCTCATCCTCACTTTCATCTCTTATAGGAAGATTTATTCCTTTGTGCATTTGTTCTTCCAATGCTTTCATTTTTCTTTGAAGGTCTCTAAGATCCTTAGGTGTAACACCTACAAATCTTCTACCATGCTCTCTTTGTGGAGGAATTTTTGTGCTTTTGTTGAAACCCTTGTGTAAACTACCTCACAATTGATGATTTGTCTACATGCTTAGCCCAAACCATAGTCCTAGTATGAATGAACACATAGTGGATGATCTATGCACACACTTAAGAACTCTAGCTCTGATACCACTTGATAAAGGGTGCTCCCCTTAATACCATAATCCCATAACAAAAACAAATAAACAACAACAAATGCGAGAACAAAATATGGACTTCTTATTATTGCCACAAATGTAGAATTAAAAAATTCACAAGTACAATATGATAATCCACATGGGCACCTTCATTACAATAATCTGCAAGACTAAGCTATGAACTACCACCCGAAGGTTTACTAGACAATGTTCGGGCCTTTCTTAAATAAGAAATTTTATATAGACATTCAAACTTAATAGCTAGGGCTGATAGACCCTAACAATACATATAGAGTCAACCAAATACATCTTTCACAATTATTTTAGAAATTTTGGGTAGTCCAAGTTTGGAAGGCCATAACTCTTGAATCGTAGCTCTGATTGGCTATAATAACCACTTTTCAAAATGTTAGCTTCTGATCTAAAGGCTTGGATTGGCACAAGTGCCTTTCTATTGAGTTTTTGGACATCATCCAGGCATCTAAGGCCTCCAACGGTGAGCTTGGAGATTTTTCTCCTAAAATTTTCACCAAAAATCTGCAATAACTTCTCTGATACTTAAGTTGGAGCAATAAGATTTTTATAGTAGGCTTATAACTCTAAAATGAAACTTCATGTAGAAAATGAGAACATTTTGAGCTTGTATGACAAACTTACTAGAAATAGCAAGTTTCTAGAAATAAAAAACCCCTGTCTACTAGTCCTTGTTAAAATAGAAAAGGCTGAAAATAAAAATATTTTTGGGTGATGCAAGATTGCTCTTACACCCAAGATGCTCCTACATTAGTATTGATGTGGAGGACCTTACTTGGGCTATCTTTGAGGAGAGATTAAGAGAGAAATTCCTTTCTCCATAATATCATGAGGCCCATATCAATGAGTTTCATGAGCTCAAGCAAGGGAATATGTTAATAGATCAATATGAGAAGAAATTTCTTGGGATGAGGTAGTACTTGAGTTACTATCATGATGATTCACTCATCTACACACAACATTTTGTTAGAGGCCTCAGGGACTCTATCATTAGGGATGTCTATGTTCACCAGTCGAGAATGCTTGCACTTACCATTGAGAAGGCAAGAATTGTTGAGAGTAATGTGGCTAGGGGTTTTAGTGGTAGATTAGGATCTTAGAATTAGAGTTCATGATATTTAAGGTAGAATGTGCGAAACCCTCAAATGTAGCCCTCAGGAAAGGGTCAAACCTAATCATCACCCTCATAAGGTGGTTATGATGTAGGGGTCGACAATGATGGAATTAGCCTAAGGGTAGAAAAAATTTAGGTGCCTCAAGGAAGAAAGGGTGTGACTAGAGCCAAGGCTAGAAGTCTTAATAGAGTCACCCACCTCAAAATAGTTAGCAAGGTTCTAGCAAAGGGAGTGCACCCTACTCTAATGCTCCCCAAGGTGGAAGTGGTTTTAGTACCAATTTTAGAGGAGCATGTTTCTCTTGTGGTCAACTTGGCCATAAATTAGTGGAGTGTCCTTCAAAGAAATCTTCAAGGCCTAGAAAAGGTGTGACCATGTTAGACCCTATCATGGGGGATGCAGGTAGAACCCACTGAGTTTTTGTGGCGGTTGATAACCATCAAGATCAGCACTAGGGTATCATAGTCAAGGCTATATGTATGTTGTAGGGTATTTTGTCTTTAGTATTATTTGATTTAGGTGCTTTAGATTCTTTTATTTCACCATCTCTCATTCAATGATGAAGCATGTCAAGTTGATAGGTGAAAAGTTGAGTTAGCCACATGATTCAAAGTGGTTGTGGACTCCTTGGTTAGTGGATGTGTTTTGGATTTAGGTACCTTTACCACCATAGTGGATCTTCACACCCTATGTCTAGGATCATATGATATTGTGTTGGACATGGATTGGTTGGCTACCCATCAAGAAAATATAGATTGTCGATGTAAGTTGGTACTTTGTGTTGATGACATAGGTAGGCAGTTAGAGCTTTTGGGGGTCTAGAGATTAGTCTCACGTTAGAAGATCTTAGCTAATACGTTGAAGTAGAGTGTGTGGAAGGAATGTTAGATGTTTTTAGTATCTATCAGTGATCTTGAGGAGGCCGAGAGCCAAATGGTGACACTTGATGATCACCCACTCCTTCATAAGTATGTAGACTTGTTTGCTAATGAGATACTAGGTATGTCACTATAGCATGACATTGATTTTTGGATCAATTTCATACCAGGAGTGGAGCTAATTTCACAAGCTTCTTACCGTGTGACTACTTAGGAGTTGAGAGAGCTCAGATTGTAGTTAAAGGAATTTTTGGCCAAGGGCCATATTCATCCTACTGTATCCCTGTGGGGTACAACCAATCATCTTTGTGAAGAAGACAGATGAATCATTGCATTTATGCATTGACTATTGATAGTTGAAAAAGGTGATAGTGAAGAATCAATATCTTTTAATAAGGACAAATGACTTGTTTGATTAGATGAAGGAAGTGCAAGTCAAGATACCATTAGCTTTGTATTTAGGAGGCCGACACTCATCAGATAACTTTTCATACATGTTATGGGCATTATGAGTTCACGATTGTACCCTTTGGGTTAACCAATTGCCATCAGTATTCATGAGTCTAATGAATAGAGTGTTTCATACATACCTTGATTGGTGTGTCATTGTATTCTTGGATGACAAACTGATCTATTCTAAGACTATAGAGGAACATGAGGTCCATTTATGCCAAGTGTTGCAGTGCTTGTGATATCATAATTTGTATGGTAACTTGGGTAAATGTGGATTCTTCTAGTCAGAGGTGAAGTATTTGGGGCATATCATCACTGTGATGGTATTGTGGTGGATTCGGAGAACATTCGAGCTATCATGAATTGGCCAGTATCCACTAATGTTTATGAGGTTCATAGCTTCATGGGATTGGTGGGTAACTACCATGGATTGATGAATGATTTTTCACATGTGGATCATCCCATCACTTCTCTTTAGTGGAAAGGGAAGAAGTATTTTTGGTTAGACCAATATGTGGATCCATTTAATGCTCTTTAGGCACATTTGACTAGTGCATCAATTCTTGTATTGCCTAATCCTGTAGGCAATTTTATGGTTTGCATAGATGCTTCATTGGAAGGTGTAGGTGTGGTGTTGATGTAGCATGGTCATGTGATTGCATACACATCTAGAAATCTCAAGGAACATGAGCTTAACTACACCACTCATGATTTGGTTAAGTCTTCCATTGTAATATTATGATTAGTTGTATGTTGATGTTTTTGTATTCCATGCTTTAAAGAAAACTATATCAATTTTTATTTATCCTAGTTCCAAGGATCTCTAGGTAGGACCTTACAAGAGGAACTTGTAGAAGAAGAAGAACCTAAAGAAGAAGAGCCTCTTAAGAAAAGGGGGAAGTTTATAATAACAAGGGCTACAAATTCCTCCCCTATAATATTCACAAGAATACCTACAAAATCTAGGAAGAATCTCAAATTGCATGATGATGATGAAGATGAAGAAGAAGATCAACAAGTGACATTCAAAAGATCGGCCCTCACCTTTGAACAAAGACTGAAAAGACTAAAAGATGGTGGAGGTACATCTTATTTTAATTTTTTGAAGTATGAAATAAGAACTAAGGAAGAGAAAAATAAAGTTGAAGAAGCCTTAGTGGTTAAGATGGCTAAATTGAAGTACTCTCCAAAGGAACTGACAAAGAAAGTTCCTAATATTCTACTGAAGGTTGTTACACATCATTGAGATAATGTATTAAATATTGTTGGGGACATAATAGAAAAAACCTTGAGACAACTTATGCCAAATATTTCTTACAAGGAAGTAAATGAATCATTGAAGAAGAATGAACAAAAGTTGATCCCTAGGTTCAATGCATTCTTGATTTTGTCAAAAGATATTGAATCAGTTGTGAAGTCAAACTTAATTGCATGGAAGAACATCTATGGATTACACAAGCCTATTGAAGAGGTTGTTCAAATAGATGATAAGGATGATGAGGAGAAAGAGGATGTTGAGAAAGAATGCGAGGAGATAGAAGATGCCAAAAGAGATGATGAAGAGGATCAGAGGTTCAAGCAACAAGTGGAGATCTTCCTAAAATTTAGAGTATTCAAGACTTAGATCCTAAGAAGATAGTAGTAGAGGTAATGGAATCTCTCCCACTCTCTCTAAGAAAAGCCTTAGTGACACCTGGCTCAGATAAGGTTGCTAATGAGTCAATCAAGGTAAACATTGTTACACCAAACATCCAATTGATTGTTGGAGCAATTATACTAAGTGCAATGATGAGATTTGTTTCCATCACTTCATCTACTGATAAATAGGATCCAATCATCTTACCAATAGGCCATATTGAGTCTCATAAAGTTATTTCAAATAATCCTACTATTAATTATGCTTCTACTATAATTAATAGTGTTTCTATTATTGCTTCTACTATTGTAAATGCAATGATAGTTGATGTTAAGCCACAATCATGCACTAAAGGTTTGAGAAAAGAAAAGGAAATCTTAGCAATAGGCTAGATTGAGTCTCATAAAGTTATTTCAAATAATCCTACTATTAATGATTCTTCTACTATAATTGATAGTGTTTCTACTATTGCTTCTACTATTGTAAATGCAATGATAGTTGAGGTTAAGCCTCAATCATGCACTAAAGGTTTGAGAAAAGGAAAGCAAATTATTCCTTTTGCTGTACATAAAGTAAAGGGTAAAGAGGTAGAAGCCTCTAATGAGAAAATTGATCTAGAAGAAGACATTGTCATACCATATTAGGATCTCCCCAATCTAATTCCTGATAAAATGGATATTCTTGGTGAGCTATGGAAGAAAAGGGCAAGATAAAAAAAGCTTAGAGAAGAAAATAAAAAGAAAACTCAAGTGTTTGAAGACATTAAAGGCATATTTTTTAATGCAATGAGTATAGAGGTTGATGATAAGAAACCAATTTTGAATCAACTTGTTGATATTGTTCACAAGTTTAATAAGGAATTAAGTGGATAGGACAAAAATTTTGTAGAGAGAAGAGAGGAAATTTGAAAATAATTTTTTGGAGAATGTGGCTCAAAAAATTGCTATTGATCAAATGGAATTGTGCACTATTCTTTCTAAATTTGAAAATTCTATAAATAATGTTATTTCTTTATTTGTCAAGTTGGGTGATACATATAACTTCACAAAGGAGATAAAGGATAGACTGTCACAGATAGATATAGATTTGAAGGCAAGTGCACACTAGTTGTCACTTGACCCTAGCACTAGTTCTGCACATTTTGTGAAGATCAGGTATCTGATGGATTTACAAGTAGAATTGTTGAGGGAAGAAACTAGAGTAAGGGCTACGCTTGCAGATATCTAGAGTATGTTAGTTCCCAACATGGATAGAATGGAAAAATAGATTGTGCATGCCACAATATTAATCCATTACAATAATTTCTCAATTGTTGATCACATGATGGAACTATCAGCTAAAGTGCGTATATCTTTGCACAATTAAAAATTTTTACTAGAAAATTGGAACAAATCCATGTCTATAATTTTGAAGGTACATAGTGATTTCCTTCTACATTTTGGCATTACATTTTAACTATGTGTTTTTGGCATTTGTCTCAAAAAAAGAGGAAAGTACATACAAAAGATATATATACAAAGAGGAAATATATGTACAAAAAGGAAGACGTATATAAAAAGAAGAAAATATGTACACAAAAAAGAATTTTGAATTTTTTTTAAAAATAGAGTTAGAATTTATTGAGTAGTAGACAATAGTCAAAACCAAGTTATAGACCCAAAGATGTTGATAAGGGGAGATTTGACTTATATTTTTGAGTATTTAGTGTTTTGGTATGATAAGTGTTTTTTTCACTAATGCCATAGGGGGAGATTTGACTTATATTTTTGAGTATTTAGTATTTTGGTATGATAAGTGTTTTTTCACTAATGGCAAAGGGGGAGATTGTTGACCTTATGGTCAAATCATTTGTCAGTTAGTGACTTAAAACTTAATTAGATTGATTTTCTACATTGCTATCAAGATTTATAACTTCTATGAAGCTTCTCATATAGCTAACAGTGTATCCCAAACATTTCAGTCATTGTCGAGATTCACAAAGTCTACTAAGCTCATCGATGCAAACCATGGAGGAAGTAGTGCTAACCAAGTTTTGTTGTGTTAACCAAGCTTATCAATATCTACCAAGATGGTAGTGTTAAGAAAGTAGAATGAAGGTAGTATTGACCAAGCTCTGTAGTGTCAACTGAGTCCTTTAGTGCCTACTAATTTCTTCAGTATTCACTGAGTCACCAAGTGCTAACCAAGTTTGAACTACTCTAAACTGATCAATGTGAACTAACCACCAGTATCAAATGAATTCTAGAGGTTGTTGAGTTGATAGTGTTGTTGAGTTTTAGGATATCACCCAAGTGGCCTTCTAAACTTGAGTTCAAATAGTGAGCCAACTTAGTGAAGATTATTGAATTTGGTGTTGTAGCCAACTCTAGAAGGTAATTTATTGGACTGGTATATATGTAATACATCTTATCATATCTAATCCATTGAAGAATAACAAGAAAGAAGAAGCATGAGTGTGAATTAGAATAAGGCTACAAGTAGTATAAGGAAAAGAAAAGTCTTATCTATCACAACAAGGTGATCATTGTATTTTAAAGTAATCTCATTCAAAAAACTGAGTTGCAGATTAGAGATCACCTACTAATTCATCTAAATAGGTGCATCAATAAAATTCTCTAACAAGGTGGACTTGATAGTTCTTTCCAAATCTCCTAACTGGATGTATACTTCATTGTGTGTTGTAAATCCTTTCACAAAGTGAACCTAATAGTCCTTATTGCTCCTAATAGGGTAGATCATCAAAAGAAACCATTGTAAGCTTTAATTGACTAAATTTATATTGTAGTACTAAAGCTTGTGGGTATCACCCCCACCCTAGTTTTACTTTCTATTTGGAAGGTTTCTAGGTTACCAAATATTGTGTCAAGTGTTATGAATGTTTTATTGCTTTTAGTTTTTCTTGAATGTAATTAGATCATATTATATTGTGAAGGTTTAATTGGTATATTAAATTATAAGTTCTAATGGATCTTGATTCACCCCCCTCTTAGTGACCTAGTTCATACTACATTTCAAACATCTCATTAACATGGGAAGGTTTTTCTTCATTGGTTAAAGATGTTCATCATAATGGAGAATCCAATGTTAGGCTAATGGTAATTGATCTAGCATATGGTTTAAGAGGTAGAAAGGTACGTATAATTTCATTTATCATGACCCATATATATTTAATATCAACTCATGCATCGATGCAAATAATTTTAACATATTTGAAAAATTGTAGGCCAAACACCACAAAGCTATTTACTACCATGGCTATAAATTTTGCATTAAAAATTTGGACAATAAAACTTAGAAAGCTTGTGATTCTGGGATAATTGTAGTCTTTGAGGTCACTAATATTTCATCTAGAAAAAACATGCATCCTCAACAATTTGAAAATTGATATTGTGGAATTTTGGATGATATACTTTGTTACAATGATTTAGAATAACTAAGAGGGGGGTGGGGACGAATCAGTTATCCAAGCTCCATGTGTACCAATTGAACTTTTAATCACTTCAAATACTTCAGATCTAAGCATTCAATAGCTTAGTCTTTATAAAAAATAATTAGTGACATAAAATTTCAAAATGTTTTCGTAATAGTAATTGACTTGTAGAATGTAAAACATTAACAATAAAACATCTCACATGACATCCACATAGGTATGGCACTAGGATTTAATGTGCAAATCCAATTTGAGGAAAACCACTAGTAACTTGTGACCAATTTTTTACTGTTCTAAAGTGAGCTATGTTAGGAGCCAACCCTGATAAAGGTTACAAAACACATTGTTAAATGTGATCCTATTTCCACTTTTCCTCAAATCCCTCCATCATTTTGTTTCCTTTTTTCTCTTCTAGAAATTTCTTCAAACTTCTCTTTGAATCCTTGCATAGAAACTCTCAAACATATTTTCCCTTGAATTAAATGTTCTAGGTCATCCATCCTTGTCTTCAAAATCCTTTACATATTCCAATAAATCAACTATGTTAGCTAGAAATCATGATTTCCTCATTATTTATCAAATATTGTCCCTCGGCCAACATTATGTTTTGAGACTTGGTCATCACTGGATTACTTGGTCTCTACTAATTTTTATGTTTGACACATACTAAAACTTGTTCAATATTGATGCTTGATGGACGCTATATTTTCTTGACTTATACTTGCCCTTGGTCAACTCTAGCATCAATCAACATAAACTTCAAGTTCCTTAATCTTTTGCTATTTTACTTAGTCAAGCCTACACATTTGGTCAATCTTTGAATACTTCTTCTAGGATCTAATACAACTATCTTCTCCTCTTGAAGCATGATTAAACAATCACTTTATCTTGTCAAAGTCCAACTAATTCAAATGCCCATTGTAGTTCCTCATAACTCAACCTTTCCTCTAGGTCTTTTTTGTTATGTCTTTCTTGTCAAATCCTCTTCATCAACCATCTTGACTCTACTTAGATAGAAATATGTCTTACCAATAAGGTTTGACATTAATGAAAACATAAAAATTGTCTCAATTATAGTTTCCAACAATAATTGAGAGTGACTTTAATATCTTCAAACTAGTTCTATACAAAATCAAATTGTACAGGCTACAATTGAATCAAAATTATGTAGATGGAACTATTATTGAACATGATAATATATCTACAATGATTAATACAAGGTCATTTGAGCCTATTAGAAATGAGCCCTATGTTCTTCCAAGCTAATGTGAGCAATTGTTTTATTTTGGCATTCCACATAAACTATGTTGGTCATTTTTTGTTAGACATGATCCAAGAGGAAGACTGGTAAAGTATAATATGATTGAAGAAGAAGACATTGAAGACATAGAAGACAAAGTAGATGATGACCATGGATGATAGTTAGTTGATGATGATGATGATTCTAGTAGTGATGCTGATGGTGATGATGGTGATGATGATGATTATGATGATGATGATAATGATGATGATGATGATGATGGTGATGATGGTGATGATGATTGAGATGATAATGGTTGTAATGGTGATGATGATGGTGGTGGTGGTGGTGATGATAATGATGATGACAATGATGATGATGATGATGGTCATGGTGACCATGATGATGATGATGGTCATGATGATGAGATGGATGAAGAAGATGATCAATGACATGATCAATGAAATATATGAGGTATTTCTTTATTCATAGAATTTTTTAAAACTTATTATATGTTTTCATGGTTAATTTATTTCATGTTGAAGTCTAATGGCATGGTATAATTAGTTCATTGTGTTGAATTCTAATAATAACAACATAGGTGATTTATGATACACATGTTTCAAATATGTTTTATGATGCTCAATTATTGGTATTGGTTACTTATATATTTTTTGTGCATGATTGTCACCCTTTATGGAAACATGAAAAGGATTGTAGGCATCATCACCCCTTTTGTTGAGGATCTTGCATAGCTAGCAAGTATAAAGTAGAGGTCATGGATTAAAAAAAAATACAATGGTTATGACGTATGCATAATGTTCAAGTTATGTTCTATGTAATTTTTAGCATATATATCATGTAAATTTGAACTAACTTAAGATAAATGATTTACATATGCAAGAAATTTAACCCCTTTGACGAGAAACCTACATAGTGAGATGGATCAACAAGTATAAGTCAATACACCCTATAGAAATAGTTTCTTAGTTTCTTAGTTTCTCTTTACCCTCAACATCAAATTTAAGTTAGCTTCATCAAAATTACCCTCATTTATCAAAATATCTCGCTTCTCTCACTTCTTCATCTGTATTTGTCATTTGAAGGGTTGCAGGTACCATCAAATAGCTATTTGTCATATTCATCTTCGTTGAATGAGGTATATATGAGAATAGAAGATGAAAGTGATACATGTAGAAGGTATACAATAGGGAGATCCACTAGAGGTCAAAATATTAGAATAAAATTCAATAAATGCATGAAATTTTTCCTTGCTAAAGGGGGGTCATGTTCTTACGATGATGAGACAAAAGGTGACATCAAAGCCCCCTTAAGGAACACACATCTTTAGAAAGAATGGGAACACAAGGAACTACCTCTAATTAACACTAATTTTTGTGTTAATGAGAGGATATATCACATAGATTCATCATCATTACATGGTTTGGCCCTATTTTCCATGGATGACATAAAGGTTAGTTATAACAAGGTTGTTGAATTAATGGTTATGTAGGACCTTGTTACAATTACTATAATTGGATGCAGATAGTTCAATATTAAAAAGTATGTGTAGGTATGCACTATCAAAAAATTATCTACAATGGAAAGAAAGTGATTAAGGTAAAAGACTTGCTATGTACATTGATGGAAGGCCAAAAGAAATTGGGAACATTGTAGGTTTAATAAATAAAATGCTTCCTGGGTCAACTAATAAGTGACCCAATAGCATTTTTGAGGCATGTGGGGGAAATTGTGTTTTTGTATGTGCAATAAAATAAGTACAGGGGAAGATTTTCTAATAGATTACAATTTGAATCACATAGATACAATAAAAGTTACTATCATGGGGCTGGTAAGTACTATATATAACAATTACACTAATTACCTCCAATTAATAACTCCAATATACAAATATACCATTTTATTAATAAGTTTTTTTTTACTAAGTTGTCTATTTCTTTCATTACATTGATTTTTTTAATATTTTATCTTTGTTACATGGCAACATGGATCCATCAAATGATAGAGGCAGGGATGTTCCTCCTACCCCTTCTTCAGCAAAGGTAAACCTTAGTGTAATTGTAATTGTACAAAATGTTATATTATTATGTTATTTTCAATAGGTTTTTGGAGTTACTTTGATTTTTTTACTGATATTTCTATCACAAATTAATGCTTAGGGAAAGGGAAAAGCACCAATTATAAAAGAGAACTTGGTTGTTGATATGAAGGTGACAATATTATGAGATGATGACATCACATATGCCATTGATCCAATAAGCATGGTCAGAAAGAGCCTAAAAAAAATAATTTGAAAATTATTGCCATTGTGATGGATCTCAATCCAACTAAGGAGAAATAGGAGATGAAAAATGAGTTGATATAGAGAGCACATTGTTTGGAAGTAAGCATTAATGAATCTTCAACTATAACAAAAGTTCAATAAAGGTATATATTTTATACTATTTTATGGGTCATGAACTAAAAAATATATGTGGTCTTACATGATTTTTTGATACCTAAATGAGTTGCTCAAAATGATGAGGGTAGTAGCATAGTTCCTTTAGGTATATGATTTCCATTTTCAACCATCATTAATATGGACTTTACCTTTTTTGTTTGACATAAATGGTATCTATTTCACCTAGTATGCATTTTTTCAAATCTAATTTATGACTGACTTCTTAATATGTCTCTGATTTATAATTCAAAACTTATGTATATCATCATCAAAATAATGGAGAATATCAAAAATATGTTGAAGGTGGAGCTTGGCTTGCTAAGCCACAATCTTAGCTTGTTTAGAACTCTCCAATGATTCTTTTTTTAAAAATTGGACATCTTAGTGTTTCAAAATGTCATATTTCAAAAATTTAATGATGAGAACAACATACATCTAGGGGTAGCTAGTTCCCATCTACAACATACCCATTCAGACACTGGGGCCAACTATAAGGCTATACTCCTTCTACTTTAGGCTCTGCAAGACCTAGGTAGGTGAACCTCAGATTCTTCATATGGTACTAGTAACAAAGCATACAATTGAATCTTATAAAGCAGATAACACCCTAGAATCTTTTACGCTTATACAAACAACATAGAAATGAAATAGCTGATGACATGATCTATGAACCTAATAAGTCAAGTGAGGGTAACTCTGTTCATCTATTCAACAAAAAGGGAAAATAATGTTGATTATAATCTGATTTTAGCAGAACCGAGACATGAACAACAAAACATATTGATCAAGTAGCTGATTAGTGTTCTATCTATTGCAAAATTTCACAAATCACTAACATACATCATTGGAAATCATTGAGACATTTCATGTATCAGGACCTCCAAAACTATCTATTCACCTTGTAAATCAGACATGTGCATCACTTTGAATCTCATACTCAACTTATCCCTCTAGAAAATCTGCAATCCTGTGATGGTAAATCAAGCATTTACATGACTCATTGAATCATAAGAAAAAATTACCACAAAAAACAACCTAAAATAGATTGAAAATGAGCTTTGTGCTCTTTGTTCACAATCCATAAAAGATTATAAACAATAAAAAAAGGAGACAAGAATCAGACTGAAGATAAACATGTTACTATAGTTTTATTCATTTCATTGAAACAAATACATATAGGATGCATGAAAACAACTTTTGAAAATGCTGAATAGACTAGAACTATTTGCATATTGTTAAATTATTGTTCATTACTAAATTGGAACCATTTGTGTGGTATCACAACAGTGAAAAATGCCCAAGAACTACAATTAACCCTAGAGAAAGAAAGAAAAGAGAAAGACATATAAATCATTTTCAAGAAGATAATGCAAGTAATATTGATCTATATTCCACATGCCTAATTGATGGAGTGGATGGTATGTCTTCATGTGATGATTAGAATTTTTCTTCTTCATATGTTGAAAGTGATGTTGAGAATGGTTTCAAGGTCTTCATTAATCCAATTTATGATGCAGAGTTTGATGTTGATCAACACATCACTTGTTACAATGTTTACAAGAGAGCTCTTTGTTCAAAGATTATAAAACATTGAAGATCACTGATATAGGAGACAAGATTCAAGATGAAACTCAACTTGCTATTCTTTGTATTAATTTTCTTGAGATAATACATTCATATGCATGAAATGAAAGCATAGAAAAACCTAATAGATATGAACTATCTGTATTAGCCTTCTTAATGCTGTTCATACAAGAGAATTATGCTAAAAGAATGGTGTCACAGTTTGGGGAATACATCAAGACTGGAACCAAGACCTGGTATCATAGCAATGAGCAATTTTTCTCCCAAAAAATTGGAACCTCCCTAATGAGAAAGAATGAGAATGATATAGAGGAAGGGATTCTTGGATCTAATCTATAACTGACATGTGTCCACTTCGAAAACCTCCTCAACAAGCTTAAAAACATTTCTCTACCTTCTCTTTGTAACTGTAAATCAAATCCCCATCATTTGGCCTCTACAAGAAAGAAATATCTGAAATGATGAGAATCATAACCGATTTTAATGCCAAACTGAACTTAAGATAAAAGGTGAAAATAAATTAAAATGGCCTCTAGAATGCAATATAATCTTTTCCTAATTTTCTTTTCCACATTCAAGCCTCTACAAGTCTTCAAATCTTCCCTCTAACCAATTCTGATGCTTAATGATGAATTTTGCTCATTCTACTAAAAATGCCCTAGGAATCACAAATTGACTTATAGTGCAAATTGGTGAGCACCAATGTAAAAAATGACCTTAGAAATGGAAAATTTAGATCTTCTCAGTTCTGATGGTATATTGGAGTGCCCATTTTGGATAAAAATTGCCCCTATTATGCCCCTCTGAAGTTCATACCTCTGTCCCATGGCTTTGCAAAACAATATAATGGACAAATATTTGATTTTTTCAATAGTTAAAACCATATCAAAAGTTTAGAATTTATTTAAATGACTGTATGTACTTCAGAGAGGAAAATATTAAAAATTAATCTTTTGAAAAATTCCCCTTTACTTTTCATCTGGGTCAAACATGTTGACCAACCCTATGACACGTGGCGAGTTGTGGTTAGCTCTTCTTCTGCACAGCTGTTGAACCCCTCCAATTGGGTGCCATGTGTCATCACCAGATTTGTCCATCTCACCACCATGTCACTATGCCACCTAGATGCCATGTCATACTCACTATGTCACTATATTGATTGGCGTACAACTTCACCTTAGCGACATAGCGAATAGCCTCAGATCTGCCACATGGCACGATCTGTGCCATCTGTTCATGATCTACCATATCATCACTATCCTTGGGATTTTTACCACATGGCACCTTACAATTGGTCAATAACTCCACATCATCACTAACTCACCCTATACACCCTGCCAGCTGCCACTTGTCACTCATTGGTTCGCTACTCTGTATCCAAGCAGGACCCATATTTCTTTCTTAACTCTTCACTAGATTTTTGACTTTTCTAGTGGGTCACTAGCTGAATTTGAGATTTTTTGATGGGTCATGATGTCGCATGCCAGAAAATCTTTCCCTTTTTTGGTGGCAACATAGCAACCACTGAAAATCTCCACCTTTTCTGATGACATTTTAACTTTTTCTGGCAACTTCTACTTACTTTCCCAGTGACCTCAACTTGCATGTCCACTCAAAATTTTATTGGCACCTTCAGCTAGCACCCATTGCTAGGTCCACCATGTGAGCATTGGCTTTTAAAAAGCCATTGTCTTTTTGACATTTCTTAAAGTGTGTGAGATAGCTTTTAAAGATATAAAATGTCCCTCCCACAAGCAATGTGGGATATACTACTCTCAGTGTTTCCCCCTTTTCTTGTTATGCATGAGGCTCTTTAAGTGTGGATGGCTCCTCCTTTTCCTTTAACTGGTAGCATCTCCTCCTTTAAAAACCATTGGCTTCTTTCCACATGCCTACCTTCCTTTATTTAGTTGGTCTTGTATTTCAACGGCTTCCCTACCACGAACACTCCTGTGCCTTTTTAAAAGCATGAAAATTGCCCCTTTTTCACTACGAGTTCCTTTGCTGATGGTGTGGAGCTACTTTGGAATACCTTCCTTTCATGGTGTGATCTCCTTTTTAGCTGCATGGTCTTTGTTAAAGGTGTGAGCTCTCCTTTATGTTTGCTATTGCACTAGGCATGAGGAGCTCCCTTTATATGTGATCTACTGTGGATGGCCCTTCTTCATTACATAAGGTTGCCTGGCGTTGACTGGCTTTCTTCTATGTTGTGAGAGTAGTCTCTTTCTTTGAGTCAACTACCTCTCTTTTTGTTCATGCATGGAGTCTTTTTAGCCTGCTTGCATGGGCAATGTTTTTGTTCATTGCTCATGACTTCCTCCATTTTGGTTGGCATGAATAGCTTTGCCCTTGACCTGGGTTGTTCTTCTTTTAATCACTTTGTTACTTCTTTCTTTGGGTGGATTTCCCTAGATGTGCCTATGTGTGAAGCCTTATTTTTTTTTATAACATTTTCAAACCTTTCCTTCACTATCCCAATTCACCATGGGTTCTTCTTCCTACATGGGAGCTGATTGCTCCCCTATTCACAATCTTTAGTTGGTGTTGATTTCAGACACATTCATAAATTATTTATTCCCAATACTATAGATGATATTTGAGATATTTATATGTCTATCACCATAGCTGGTGAATAGTGAAATCCATATATGACTACCAACCAAATCCACCATATCCCTAGTCCAATAAATCAATCAGATTGATATATTTAATCCTCTCGGATACCTCCCCAAATATATCACTTATAAGAAATCCAATTTGCTCTAGAACTTCATGGTTAGGAGTAATTGATGTGAACCACATATCTATAACAAACTATTGCACAAACTTCTAGGTAACATCATCCACTGCTACTTGAACAACTGGTGAATCAACCTTCCTTCTCCATCTCATAAAGGCCCAGGTAGGAAGGAGAAGTGGATCATGAAGATACAACTGCAAATAAATTTTTAGCTCAAGGGAGAGGTATTGAAATAATTCAATAATGATGAACAATATTAAAACATTTAACCAGATCAAATTATTTGTCACATATCCCATTCAAGGTCTTTGACTTGCACATATTTTATCAGTTTTGATGGAGGCAGTTAGACCCCAAAGTGGGTCTGGCTAAAAAAAAGTTCATTTTCGGACACTTGAATCTTATAACTGGCCCAATAATTGCCTGATATTGATTTGACAAAAAATCAATCAATTTGCATCACTTTTTAACATTTTAAAACTTATTTCACCTCTTTCTACAACTGTGAATTTTGTGCCAGGAGGTCCCTTGATTGGCCTTAAAAATTGACCCAAACACCTGACCAGGCCCTGAGATCAATCACATAGATTCTTTGTTCCATATACTTGCACCTTGTTGAATCTCATTTCATGATGGATTCAGAGTCAAAAGATATTGACCATTAAAGTTGACCTCTTAGAACTACTTGCAAAAAAACACGTTAGAAAGCAATAAATTGGGTTCAGATTTGGCTTTGAAAATTGGGCAAATGAACACTTGGGAAAATGAAACTCAGGGCATTGGTTCACTGTCATAAGGAGAGTATAAATTTGTGAATTGAGCTCATGATTAATAACTAGGTGCAAATGGCAAATGGTCAAAGTGCACTACTTAGATTTTGCAAATTGAAACAATGGCAGAAAAACAATTTTTGCAAATGGAATTGACCTAGGAAAGTGTGCAAACAGATTTGTCAAGACTTGCAAATTGACACACTTAAAGTATTTTCATAGTATAATTTAGTAATATAATCCATTTTATCTCATCTATCATGGATTAGGAGTTATAATGTCGCAAACATGGGTACTAACAAATTTGAGTTTCTTGACACCAGTAAAAAGTTAGAAATTGCATTTGGAATCGCATTTGAAAACTGATCAAACAGATTTGTCATAAGCTCAAACTTGAAACATAATAAGTCTCTAACCCCTAAAATGCAACTCAAAAATAATTTTTTGATTCTGGTCAACTGGTCAAAAGTTATAACTCATCAAATAGGGCCTTCCAGAATTGTGTGCAATGTGCATCAACATGAAAATAGTAAACTACCAACTTTGAGGGATTCAAAACCTAGTCAAATGAATATGACTTGAAATCTAAAAAAAAGGTTCTTAGGTATGGACACTAAACACTCCCAAAGTGGTGAATCATGAAACATTTCTAGGTACAAGATATTCACATGCAAATATGGCCTCCTATCATTGTTTGACACTTGGGTGAAAATGCAAATTTGACAATTGCTCAAAATGGAACTTCACAAAATGGCTCAGAACGATAGTTTAGCTTCATGAAACAAGTGGACATACTGAATGAAAGGTGCTAGAAGCATTAAACACCTCATGGGGCTCAAAGGTACATCCAGGTACATATCCCATTTAAAAGCATTTAAAGGGCTTGATTTCTCAGTGGTGCTCAAAATTAGGGCTACAATTTTGAGCACCAACAACCGTGATGATGATGTTGCATATTATGATGTTGATAGAAAGGTGTTAAATAAGGTTATAATTGAAGATCAACTTGCACCTTGTGATGAGTTTTATGGTGGATACTCTAATATGATGGCTATTCATTTTGATGATTGCAAAGAATCAATGGAGGAATCCAAATTAGTTTTAGGCATTGAAATAGATGAAATTTGTGAGAATAATTTTGATTTCTCATTTGAGTACCATCCGGTAATAAATGAAGATTCACAATTTAAAGGTATGTGTGATCTTTTTCCCCAAGTTGAATATTAAAATTTTATATTCAAGGTTGATTGCATGCAAATTCATCCAATGAAAATGATTCTTAGTTTAATTTTGATATATTTGAGCATGTCGATCTGTATGTTTATAGTGAGGCATTGTTGAAGTGATTTCTAGTTTATATACTCACTATTAATATGAAGACATAGAATTGGTCTTTTCAAGTGATTTGATTCAAGATGTTATGCTAAATGGTAAAACTAATAGAAGTTATGTTTCTAGCTTACCTCATGAAAATGAAAATGAAAATCAGGTATATGACAAAGGTAAGAAGTTTTGTTTAAGTTTGGTGGCCCATGACCATCATTTGTATAGTTTAGGAGTAGTTTCCTTTCTTTTAATAAAGTCGTTTGAGATTTTTTTCGATTGGTCTACTTCTTCCAGAGATCTAAATCCTTGTCATGCCCACAAGGGACATGCATCCCCAGGTAGATCCACTATTGGAGCTCAAAATTGCATCCCTAATTTTGAGTACCATTCTAATAATTGATCCCTATAAGCACATTTAATGCATGTGTACCCAACTATCCTTTTTAGGTTTATGAGATGTTCTATGTTCTAACACCTTGCATTTAGCATGTCCATGTGTCCCTTGATGATAAACTATCATTCTGTGTCATTTTGTGAAGTTTTGTTTTGAGCAAAGTTCAATCCTGCATTTTTGCTTGTGTCAAAAAATGATAGGAAGCCTAGTTTGCAATTGAATTTCTTGCACTTGGTTAATTTTCATGACTCACCACTTTGGGAGTGTTTATTATGCATATCATAGAACTTATGTTTTAGATTTCAAGTTGACTTGATTTTTTTTTGACTAGGTTTTGAATCCCTCAAAGTTGGTTGTTTGTCATTGTTATGGCGATGCATATTTCTTAGAATTCTAGGAGGCCTTGTTTGACTAGTTATAACTTTTATCTAGTTGACCCTAATGAGAAAATTCATTTTTTGTTTGATTTTAGGGATTAGATAGATGATATGTTCTAGATTTGAGCCTATGAAAAATTAGTTTGACTTATTTTCAAACATGATTCCAAATGTAATTTATAATGTTTTACTAGTGTTAAAGAGTGCAGATTGATCGATACCCGTATTTGGGATGTCATAACTTTGAATTCATGATAGATGAGACAAAATGGATCTTTTTCCAATATTTTCTACTCTAAAAATACTTTAAGTGTGCAGATTTTCAAGTCTTGATGAATTCGTCTATATATTTTCCTAGGTGCATTCTTTTTGTAAAAATCATAGTGTTGTTGATGTTCTTAATTCTACAATTCTAAGTACTGCACTTTGAACGCTTGTCAAATGAGCCCAGTTATTCATCATGAGCCCAAATCATAGTTTTATACTCTTCTCATGAAATAAACTAATGCCCTATTTTTTGTGCTCTCAAGTTTTAGTTTGACCTATTTTAAAACCCCAAACCAAACATACTTTATTATTTTTTGACATGTTTTCTTATAGGCAGTTTTATGAAGGAAAATTTGACAGTCAATATCTTTTGACCTAGGTGTCATCATGAAATCAGATCTAACAAGGTAAGAGAATGTGGAACAAAAAGTGGGCATGTCTAATTTCAGGGCTAAGTTAGTTTTTAAAGCCAACCTATAGGCCTGCCTATTAGAAATCTTAGTTTGCAGATAAGTCATAACATGAGATTTAAATGATGTTTTAGTGGGTGAATTTAGTTTTAATCTGTGCCAGATGTTATCTAGATCAGTTTGAAAGGTCAAGTGTTTCAATTTAAATTTTTTTTAAAGCCAGACCCACTTTGGGGCCACACGAATATCATCCAATTGCTAAGGTATGGATTGGGAAAATAGAGGATGTTTGAGTAATACTAAGATATTTTAACTACCACATATCTTAGTATGAATGCCAAGATTTATAGGTCAAATGAATCATGTGAATGTTAATAGGCAATGATTGTTCAAGGAAGGGACTAAACATATTACATCTTAAAGACCTTAATTTGTGTGATTGGAACCATTTGAAGGAGAAGCCTTGTAAACTTTTTGAGGTTTCTAATTAACAAATGGGTAATGCAATTTGAAAATAAAAGTTGCAAAGGTAGCGGTGCCAGAATTTGATGCTACAATTGAAGCTATTATTAGATTTGGGACAAATGTTGCTTTGAAGATTCTAAAGATGCTTCCACAATTTTTAAAATCATCAAGATGAAAATGTGTGTACATTACTAAAAGGTTTCACCTAAGAAATGTCAAAAGGTTGTAATAGATGAAAACTTTAGAAAGGAATTGTACATGTTATCCAAGTCATCTTATAATGTTTACAATAAGAATAGGTGACATCAAGGAAAATAATTTTTTTTGGAAACTTGATCAATGAGGTTTTGAAGAATTGATTGATGGTTTGCATGATATTGTTAGGCATCTCTAGTATAGTCAATAGGAAACTTAAGCAATATTGTCTTGCGTAGTATGGAAAAGTATGGAATTGGAATCATAAATCCCAACAAGATTTGGGAATCTTATGACTTGTGATGGCATCAAGGTAGATGTGAAAAATCTAATTAAAAGGCAATGCATAATAGATGAAGCATTAGTGGAAAGAGGTGTCAATAGTGCCCATCAAAGCTCATAAAGATAATGATGTCACTGCTAAGGAACCAAAAAAAGAGAGTGACGAGTCAGAGGTGGAGGCATGAGATGCCCATTTCAAGTACAAGTTTGAAGTAGATGTTGATATATTTGTAGATGAGAGAACTTGGCTTATAAGAGAGGTAGCACATATCAAAGCCATCTCCAGGCCCTGATCTAATCAACTCAGCAAAGATGAAGTTCAATATAGAAAATCGTAGCATTGGATGCCAAGAGATGCTTAAGATCAATGACGACTAAATGCTAAGTTCCTTTTGAGAAGAGAATTTCATAGGAGGTCCTCAGTATTTCCTTGGGAGATTAGTTCAAGGGATATGTCTTCAAGATTAGATAGGATGTGATAAATATGGGTTTCCAATGAAAAATGAGGAATCACTCATTGTAGGAAGGATGGATCCCTTGATTTCTATTTCACATGGACCACTAGTTTGGACACAAAAAAATCTTTTTCGCATAGTGGAATGCTCAAGCATTTCTTAAATTTTAGAATAAGACCTCCAGTGAGACTCCCAAATGAACTTTTGCACATAGACATTTTGATGCACATAGAATTTTGATGATATCTGTAATATGGATGAAGACACAACCTACGTGAGTCAATATAGATTATGAGTGCCAAGTAAAAGACCTCCTCCCTGCTATGATTGGAATTTTTTTTTGGGATGCACATGTGACACAAGGAAGAATAGGGAAAAATATGGCCAATGACACACCTAGCTCTCCAAACCACTCTGTAAGAGTTAACACAATGAAAGCAAACACAAAGAACAACAACCAAAGGAGGAATAAGAGTAAAATGATTTCATTGATTCTTCAAATATTAAACATACATGCCAAGATATAAGGCCTTCTAGGTTATGGCTAGATACAAAATACATTCATACAAAAAGATTAGTAGCAAATTCACACTTTCCAGTTCTTCTTTGCAATCCTCTTCAAAACTGCCTAAAAACTCTTCCCTAAAAAATTGCCCTAGCTCTAAGCCTAAACACTCTATTTATACTAGACAAAATGGCTTATAGATCATTCTACAACATGGAGAAGCCACACATAAGGTCTCAACAAATATTAAATGAAAATAAACTAAAATTAAATACATAAGTCAACCTGCATCAACAATTAACTATCCTGAAATTGATGTCCGAGAAAAATTGTGATATCTAATAACCCCAATTGAGTTAAAACTTGCACTTTGAATTGTGGGTAGATATCTAGGTCCTCTACAACCCCTGAAGTGCACAAATTCTAATTCATCAAGAAAAAGTGCGCATCCATTCAAAATGTTGAGCACAAAAAACTATCACACAGAACTGTAAGAAATCGATGTTCTAGGAGAATTTCCATATCTCCCAAAATATAAGGAGTTAGGACTTTCACTCTAGAAAATAGATATTACTCTAGGACCTCTTCAATATATGAAGTGTGAAATCCTTCATTCATTATGGAAAATTAGTTACATAGTCTACAACAAGCACCTAGAAACTAGAAAATATTGCTTTAGCAGAACCCAATTTCAGCAACAAGATAAAAAATTGAAAACATACAGGATAGCACTACAACCCTGGAAGCTCCTGCATCAAAAAATTAGGGTTGGAAGAAATGATTCTTCTAAATAATTGAGATGTCATAGCATAATCTGAATCTAACTCATATTGAGAAATCCATGAAGCATCTTCCATAGGTCTATTCTTCCACTTCACCAGATATTCATAATAATCTTTTCCTCTTGTGCTCTTGCCAATTCTCTGATCCAGTATTTATTCAACTTCTTCAATATTCTTCTCAGGATAATCACCAAGTACAACAACTTCATCATCTAACTCATGATAGTTGTATAAATTAGCAACATTAAATATAAGAGATATATCCATGTCATCAGTAACTCAACTTTAGCATTTCCACTGTCAAATTTTTTCAAGATCTTACAAGGTCCAAACTTCTTCATCTTCAACTTACTGTATGTTCCAATAGGAAATCTTCCTTTCTTAAAATGAACCATCACCTCATTACCAACTTGAAAATCATGATGTCTTCTAGATTGATCAACTTTCTCCTTATACTTCTTATTACTTTATTCTATCCTCAATTTCACTTACTTATGCAAAGACTCCATATAATCAAAAAATTCTTCTCCTACAACACTTCTCCTTTCTTCAAAATCTAATACTCCTCTAGGCTTCATTCTAGTAACAATCTCAAAAGGTGTCTTTCATATACTCCTATTCATAGAATTATTATATGCAAATTTAGCTTGTGCCAATACCATCTTCCAATGACTTGGCTTATTCCCAACCAAACATCTCAACAAACTACCCAAGATTCTATTTACAACCTCTATCTATCCATTTTTTTGTGGATGGAATATAGAACTAAACTTCAATCTAATACCCATCTTCTTCCAAAAAGTCTTCCAAAAATAACCAACAAACTTATTGTCTTTGTTAGAAATAATACTTCTTTGTAATTCATGCAATCTCATAATGTCTTTAAAGAAAAGTTCAGCAACATGCTTTGCATTTGATGTCTTCTTACATGGTATGAAATGAGCCATCTTAGAAAATCTATCCACTACAACAAAGATGGAATCATACACCTTTAGTGTCTTAGGCAATCCAAGAACAAAATCCATATTGATAAAACTCCAACATTTCTCAAGAACAGTAATAGGTGTATACAAACTAGTATTTTGACTCACTCTTTTTGCAACTTGAAAAACTCCACAACTCTTTAGAAATTTCTAAACATCCTTATACATTTGCGGCCAATAATACTTCTCTTTTAAAAAACTCAACGTCTTATCAATTCCAAAATGTCCAACTAATCCACCACTATGCTTTTCCTTAATTAGATTCAGCCTCATAGAACTTTTAGAAATACACAATTGAATACCTTTGAACAACATACCTTCTTGAATGAAATACTCATCATACTTACTTATGTGGTTTGTCAGATTTTGTATTCTACACTCTCTCCATGCCTCAAAAAAATTAGGATCAACATCATACAACTCTTTCATTTCATCAAAACCAAGAACTTCAACCTTCATTTCTATCAACAAAGAATGTCTTCTACTCAATGCATCAACAACTCTATTAGTAACTCCAATCTTGTGCTTAATAACAAATGTGAAACTCTACAAGTACTCAACCCACTTCATACATCTTTGATTCAATTTATGTTGACTTCTCAAGTATTTTAAAGCTTTATGATCAGTATACAACACAAACTCTTTAGGAATCAAATAATGTCTCCACTTCTTCAAAGCTTTAACAATAGCATAAAACTCTTGATCATACACAAAAAATTTCCTTTTAGCATCATTCAAATTTTCACTAAAGAAAGCAACATGCTTAATTTCTTGACTTAATACAGCTCCTATTGCATTAGCACTTGCATCACATTCAACTTGAAATACTTTGTTGAAATTAGGCAAAGCCAATACAGGTAATTCAACAACCTTTTGTTTCAAAGTCTCAAAACTCTTATCAGCTCCATGTGTCCACTTGAATTCCTTTTTATCTCCCCTCATTTGTCTTAGTCATAGCATTACAAACATAACTAAAAGTCTTTATAATCTTTTTGTTAAAACTAGCCAAACCATGAAATGATCTTACCTCACCCATATTCTCAGGTGTAGGCCACTCCAAAATTGCTTTAACCTTTTCAGGATCCATCTTCAATCCATCAACTGAAATCACAAATCCCAAATACACAATCTTCTCTTGCATAAAAGAAAACTTTTTCAGATTAATCAACAACTTTTCCTCTTTCAATCTCTACAATACTTGTTTAATATGCTCAAGATGTTCTTCTTTAGTCTTACTGAATATTAGAATATCATCCAAATAAACAATCACAAACTTACCCAAGAATCTTTTCAAAACTTCATTCATCAACCTCATGAAAGTACTAGGTGCATTAGTCAAACCAAAAGGCATAACCAACCATTCATACAAACCATCTTTTGTCTTGAAAGTAGTCTTCCACTCATCACCTTCTCTAATTTTGATCTAATGATAGTCACTCTTCAAATCAATCTTGGTAAAATACTTTGCTCCATTCAAACAATCTATTATGTCATCCATCCTTGTCATACAAAACCTATATTTCATTGTGATTTTGTTAATAGCTCTAGAATTAGTACACATTCTCCATTCTCCATTCTTTTTAGGTGCTAATACAATAGGTACAACACATGGACTCAAAATTTCTTTGATCAAACCTTTCTGCAACAACTCATTCACTTGTCTATTAATTTCTTTATTCTTTGTAGGTGTCAACCTATTTGGTGCTTTATTTGGAAAACTAGCTCTAGGAATCAAATCCATATAATGACTTATGCTTCTTATCGGAGGTAAATCATCAAGAATATCATCAACAATAATATATTTATACTCATTTAGCAATTTTTTAATTTCTAATGTCATTCAGTCATTACCAACTTCTTCTGCTTGGTCATTACTACCAACAATCAGTCCTCTAGGAACTACAACAAAACAAACTTGATTCTTCTTTACTTCCTTTTCAAATTGCTTTCCATTAACCATGAAAACTTTTATTGTAGTAAAAATGACCTCATTTGGACTTTCAATTAAAGACATCAATGTTTGTTTGTTTCCATTTACCCAAAGAGTATATTGATTCAATCTTCCATCATGCACATCATATCTATCATATTGCCAAGGTCTACCCAAAAAAATATGACAACAATCCATGGGCATAATATCACACAAAACTTCATCAAAGTAATGTCCAATTTTGAACTTCACAAGGCATTACTCACTTATCGATATCTTATGCTCGTCTCTGATCCATGAAACATGATAAGGTTTGGAATGTTTCAAACTCTACAACCGCAACTTTGTAACCAACTCTTCTAATGCCAAATTTGTTGAACTTCCACTATTAATGATCACCTTGTAGCATTTTCGATTCATTTTACATATGGTCTTGAAAAGACTCCTTCTAAGGACAAATTCCTCATCGCTTCCCTTATTACATAAGGTTCTTCTCACCATAAAATTTTCTCCAGCCTCAGGCCCACTTGGTGAACTCTCAATGTCTTCTTGAATCACAACATTTCTATTATTCTGCCCACTTTTAGAAGATTTACATTCAAAGGATATATGCGCTTCTTTACCACATCTAAAACAATTACCATGAAAACCACCTTTAGGATAAGAATTACCTCTTCCTCGATAAGATCCAATACCTCCTTGGTATGAACTATCACCTTTCCACTTGGTCTTGTCTTTGTCATAATTCTTCTAGTCAAGTTTGGCTTTATCCTACACAAAACTTTCAGATCTACCACCTTCACCATAAGATCTACCTCTGCCTCTCTAGAATCTACCACCTCTACATCTTTGTCTTTGTTCATGCTTCTTTGTCAAGATCTCCTCAAAATTCAAGGAATATTGATATACTTCTTCAACACTTTCTAACTTCACAAAACTTATTTCATCTTGAATTCCAGATCTCAATCCATTTATGTACCTTAAAAATTTCTCAACATCATCATCGACATGTCTAGATCTGATGTCCAATCTATATAATTCCTTGGTATACTCTTTCATAGTCATGTCCTTTTGTTTGAAATTTTGCATCTTTCTCAACAAGCTAACTTGGTAATCAACAGGAAGGAATTTGTTCTTTACCTTGTTTACCATCTTGGACCAAGTTCTAATCTTCTCCTTTCCTCTCGTTTGTCTATCATTTTGCAAGTGCTGCCACCATAGTGATGCATGACCTTTTAGCCTAGTGATTACAATCTTCACCTTTTTATTATCAGCAGCGTTTTCATACTCAAAGAACTTCTCCATATCTGAGATCCAATCTAACACATCATTGGTATCCAATTTTCCATCATAAGGAACAAATTCTATAATAGGCTTTGAATTTTCCCTAGACAATACTCGCAACAATCTTTCCTCATCTTGATCTTCCTCAAGTTCTAGATTATGATTTCATGTTTTCACACAAGAAACACATTGATTTTCATGGAGTTTGGGGTATTTGTGGTTTACAAAAATAAAGGTTTTCAAGGTGAATTAGTTGCAAGTTTCCAATAGGTTAATCATATTTATTCACTGAACTTGTGGAGTTTCTTGAGCAAGTTGCAGGTATTTTGCATCAAGCCATTCAAATTTTCAATTATGGACGTGCCCATTAATAAGGCCAAATAACTTGAAAAAATATCAAAAATTTGAGGGTGTTGAACTAATTAATTCTCTTAGCTAGTCAACGATTATGCAATTGATTTTCAATGGGTTTGCAGGATTGTTTTATCCTATAAGGGGCCATATCATTCAGGCTGTAATAGATTGTTTGAGGCTTGGCCTAAGGGTACCAAGGTGAATCTTTTGGTGTTGGGTAATGTTCCATCCTCCAAAATAGGCATCCCAAAATGATTTATAGTTGCAAGTATTCATTTAGCATTTTGACAGTAGATTTCATGATATTGAAGGGGTTTAGGCCTGTTGCCCTTGTTTTGGCAATAAGGGTCACAGATTAAAAGTTTTTGGGAATGATTTCAGACCTAAGTTAATGCTTCTTTCCACTATTCTAAGTATGTTTTGACATTCTAGAGGTTTATATATGTATGGGAAGTCATTAGTGGGAGTTTTATGTTGTGTTTGGAGGCTAATGATGAGGACTTTGCTGCTAAAATAGACTATTCCAAACCAAATCAAACCTTTTCGCTAAAGATAACTAATTTAGACATTAATCAACATGAATTTTTTGGCTAACTATATGCTAAAGAGTCAATAGAAAAAGTGAACTACTAAGATATTCTCAAAGGAGAACAAGGAGATTTTAGACACTTGAATTGGAGAAAATGTCATAGGGTATTGAGACAAAATAGAAACTGTAGATGACATGAAGCAATCACTTTAAGTTGAGGAGAAATGGATACGCAATTTGAAAGATGAATGGAATTAGTGGCCAGAATACTACAATCATCATAGAATATTAATAAATGAAGGAAAATTCAAGAAAAATAAATTCTTTGGGTCACAACTGATATTAAATAATGAATAAATAAACCTTCTATGATCTTTCAACTTAAATTCTCCCAGAGAGAGGAGGAACAACTAGAGGAAGAATTCCTTCATCATAAAATAAAGAATAATGTCCACCCATTGCATCGAAGAGCACACAATTATATTGACAAGGGGGGTGAATCAGTATAATCACAATTTTGCTAATTTAAAACTTTTATTCAAACACTAACTTCAATTACTAAAATAAACAACTTTGTGCATGAACATGATAACACAATGTTTACATTGAAACCCAATGGGGAAGCCATGGTAAATAGTTACTTTATATATAAATTTTTTCTTTTACAATAATTTTTAGGCTCCAACCCCTATGTTTATGAGCACTAGCCCACTGCAAGTTCAAACTCCCACACTTTTTAGGCACCAACCTACTAGAAGCTCCTACACCCACACTTTGCAAGCTCTGACCTACTGGAAGCTCCTACTCCCACTACTGATGAAACTTATCTTCCATCTTGATTTTGTCGGTCTTACAACTGATGATGCATATTTTAATTGCAAAAATTTCTCTTCTTCAATCTAGTATTTAGTTGTGTATGAATTTCAGCTTCAACATGTATACACCCTTCTCTCTTATTTTCTTGTAATCAACCAACATATCCTGATATATATATATATATATAAATCAAAATTTTAATCTGATTATATATATATATATATATATATATATATTTTAGTTGCTTCTTATTCTCTTCTCATCTTTCACTTCTCACACTTCTGACTTATTTTTGACAAATAACTTATCCCTTATTTATACTTTAGCTATAAGGTAAGATGTGATCCCTTTAAAATGAAAAGTCATTTCCTTTCATTAATAAATCATATATTCTAATCAAATCTTATTTTAATGTCAACATATAACATGTCATTTGACTCCCTTCAATTTGTCGGCTATCATACCATTTGAAATATTGATTTCTCCAGACTAATGTTTGACTCTTATATTCTTTAATTGGACCTTTTATCTTTGGTAACATACATTCCATGTGATTGTATATTCTGAAATGTTGTTATCCAAAATCCTCTATTTATCACTATATATTGATGTAATTGATGATTGTCTTTTAGCATCTGTAATCTGTGTAGTCCATAAAGATGTGGAATCCTAATGTTTTCATCCATTTCAACACCTAACTCAAGTGGCTTGGTTTCTTTCATACAAAGTTGTTGACTACTATTATGTATATTGTTGCTCTTCCATATTCAACTACCGCAACTTCCAAACTATAATTTTGTATTTACAACACTTACCATGCCCTTATTTACACAGTATGTAATAAGTTAACTCCTTTGTTTATGTGTAGTTATTCTGATTTTGCTACTTTAGTTTCAACCATTGCAAACACATATGTGTGTGTGGAAAGTGGATATACTGTTGTTGTAACTTCAGAAGTTTTTCACTGATATATCCAAGCTCTCATGTCATTATTGTTCACTATAGAATATGGGTTTCATTCACCGCCACTTCCATCCTTGACTTTGAAATAATACTTACAATTGTTAGAAACATAAACATTTGACTTCATCATTGTTGTATGTCTTTCTTCATTCTTTAATAGCACACTATATTATTGTCTTTCCCATGTATTTATGTATCCTTGTATTTTCAAATTAATATATTTTGACTTGATTTGGGCTTCATCAGCTTCATGGTTTTATGGAGTCAGGTGTTGATCGGCACAGATACTCTCATCTGGCATATTGTTCTTCTATTGAGATTTTGAGATCTGACTCCTCTACTGGGTCTTGTTGTTGGTACGCCCAAGAAACCTCTTTGTTGGATTCTATTGGTATTGAGATAGATCATCTTCATCCTTACTATTTTTCACTTGATGCTCCTACTCATCTTCTCCCCTCACGTCAGGAGTTCAATGAGCATGTTAGATAGGATATTTACAAACACTACATTACCACTACCTAGAGTAATCCCCCAGGAGGTCTGCGACCTAGGATGACCTTCTATGCTGAGCATTTTCTTGAGATTTAGGATGGTATTATTGTTCACCCTACTTATCTCTATTGGCATTGGAATCATTCTTTATGATTTTCTTTAGGCTCATTTAGAGTTGATTCTCACTGCCTTAGGGCTCAGATTGATCACCATATGGATCGGGCTGATCGAATATGTCAATTGTATACTTTGGAAAAGGTTGAGACTGAGATGCAATTCATATTTTGATGTCCTCTTTACTATGAGGTTAGACAAAGATTTTACTACCTTTTCAGAAACTATTCTTCTCTTTCGATGTTCTTTAGCTATATTGATTAGCAGTGTCTTGCAATTTATCTTCAAGAGGCCACCCATCTTTGAGAGATTACCCTGTAGTATTTTATACTTCAGGGGCATACTTTTGATCAGCTCATTACTACCTTTTTCTCTCCCTTGTCTCCTCCACAAGTTTTTAAAAGGCCTTCTAGTACTTCTCATTCCAGATCAATTAGACACTGCACTAGTCTCTCCAGGCAGCGACAGTCCTATAGCGGCTTTACATGACATTCTAAGAATATGGATCATTCACGAGTTTACCCCTCTATTACTAATTTCTTTGTGACAAGGAAGGACCCCTAGTCCTTACCTTGCCTTCTTTCCTATTTCATTTCTTGCTTTTGTTTCTTCTTCGTCATCGTTTGTTGCTTCTCCTTTGGCCGACTCTTTTGTTTGTATGCTCAGTCCCATAAACCGTGTTGGTCTTTTGTGGACATTAATATTATTATCTTATCTTATCTTATCTCTTTATTTTTTGTTGTTTTTGTCCATTATTCAAGTTTTCCAAAGGCATCTCAAGGTATGAACATAAGAAGGCACCTCCCAATAGGCTATTTAACATGTTGGTCTTTCTCTTCAATATTTTTCTATCTATCTCCTAAGTATATATTTAAATCCATACAATTATTATTATTCTTATAAGTCAATATTCTACCCTTGTGCTTTTGTATTCAGATAAACTAACATATTCCTTAATACTTGAATTGACTTCTTCACAAAATCCACATTTCTTATTGTTCACATGATCCCTACCATAGCTATGTGTAGGTCAGATAAAGTTTAAATATTCAATTTAAACTTAATGTCTTTTATTCATAACTCTATTGTTTCAGTAGCTTCCTTATTCATAACTCTATTGTTTCAGTAGCTGTCTTGTATGTGTCTTCTCACCACCACTTCTTATTAATACATATCAAATAGAAGAGGGTAACTTTTCAAAAATAAATTGCACCTCTTGGAAACTAAGCACTTGAATGCCAAGCTCCAGTCGGCAATTATTATTATTTGTTAGTATTCTTGAAACACTTCAAAAAAATAAATTATTAAAACCTTTAACATTCCAAAATAAATATTTGGGGTGTGTATAATTGACGGCTTTGGAATTATAAATCTCCCTCTTTTGTATCTGATTTATGACATAGGCAATTTTGTTGGGGGCATTGATGTGTTTGTACTGAGTGGGTAGTATAAGGTGAGCTCTGGCTTCTAGATGGCAATATAAAAATATTTGTAGAGGTAATCAAGTATTTCTGCAAAGTTCAAAGATACAAAAATGGTCTAGACATCAGAATAAGACTTTATATATTGTTGAATGATCCCTTTAGTGTGGCTCTATTTCTTAAGCAAAATACTAATATATAATATTGCCCAGGCTTCCATTAATCAATGCACACTATTATTATATGCATGTCTTCACTTCACCAATATTGAAGCAACATATATCCTGTTGCACATGATTCCAATAACAATAGACTTGGTTGACTAAAATATCATCTGATGCTACACTTAAGAGGGTTGTCATCTTCAAACTCAAGCTATCAACATGATTCACAAAGGAAAAATGTCTGAGTTTTAATTTTGAAGTGGTCCAAACATGATTATGTGTAGTGAATGCTTATTTAGTCTATTTCACATTTGTTCTCTCTATATCATCCTGTAGTCTTCCACTAATAACAATATGTATATTTATCATTGCTAATATAATTATATGACCATGGTATCCATTGGTTCATGGGAAATCACCTCTATTATTCATGTAGCTAGTCCTAAATATGTTTTCATATACATAATTAATATGTTCCTCACAGTTGATGTTTTCTCTTCTCAAAATTTCACATCTTTATTGTAATCCTTCAGTGCATTCTTTTATGGATCAATCTCTCCTTTGAACTCAATTTTGATATTGGTAACAATATTTCAACATATGGCCCAGTCTACAGTCTCTTAGATGTTTGATTCCATCTTTATCCAAGAATAAATAAGGTGCTTCGTAAGACCCGAAATGTTTCATATTAGATACTTTTGTACACTGGTGAAATATATGCATATATGGACTGGCTTCCTTTTCTACATTCATCTAATCATGAACCTTTAGTGTTTTGAAACATATTGTTTGAATATAAGTAGTGGGTAAGATGTTAAAATTAGCCCCTTGACAAAGTGTTTAGGACTCTAAATTTTCCAAAATTTAGAGTTCCATCACCACCTTTGACAAATTTGACTAAAGTAAAATCATTCCTGGGACACATAGGGTACTATCGAAGGTTTATTAAGACTTTACCAAAATACCTTACCTGCTCAACAAACTAATCTTCAAGGGAGAAATGTAATGTCCCTATTTTTGGCCAATCGCTACGATTGATAGAGTTAGCTCATCATAGGGACCTACATGAGCTGACAGGGCATTTTGGGGGTCTTAGTTATGGATTTAGTATTTTTAGTGTTAAGAATGTTAACATTTTGTGTTGAAACACCTGTTGTTTCATAAGTGTTGATAGAATACATATATTTCACCTTTTGGTCTGATTGTAGATTCGTCAATCATTAGATTGAATAGAATAAGTTCAATGCCTCTTATAAATCTCAATTGTATCAGTGCATTTAATACATTTTATTAACGCCGATGAATATTGATTAATATGCAAATTAATATCAATTATAGTTGCATATCAATCTTAGACTAGAAATTTAAACAAGGATTAGATAACATCAAATTCAGAAATCAAGACTTCATTCTACATCCTTTAGGTCTATCATACCAAGGAAATCAATTAGATATAAATTACTGAGTCTCCACCAAACAAGATCTATTAAAATTTTCATGGTACCAAAGCTTAATTTGTAGAGAGACTATTAAATCAAAAATGTCAAATAGTATAAGAGTAGAAGATAGATTTGAAGGTATTGTAAACTTCTTTTCATGGATAATTTGGATCACTACAATTCTTGAAGAACTAGAACTAGAATCTTTTATTGAATCTGATATTCAAATTCCTAAAGATGAAACTAAAAAAGCCACTTGGAAAAGGTGTAACAATAAATCCGAGAAAATCATAGCAGACTCTATAAAAGATCACATTCTACCTTCCATATCAAATTTGAAGAAAGCCTTTGAGGTATTCACCACAATAAAAAAATGCATTTGAAATAAACAACTCAAGTAGATTGATTACTCTTAAGAATTAACTGATGAATACTAAAATGAATAAGGGAGAAACAATCTCTTCATATTTTGGAAGGATATTTGAAATTAAAAATCATTTAAATTCTATTGGGAGCAAGGTAGAAGACCAAGATATCTCAAAATTAGCACTTAGAGGATTACCATTATCACGAGAAGCATTTGTTCAAGTCATTAGTATACCCTCAATTCCATCATTTGATCAACTAAAGATTGATTGTATATCAGATGAGTCAAGATTAATCTCCAGAGGTATTGTATCAAATCAAGAAGGAGAAAATCAAGCACTTTTCTCTACTCCTAATCATCAAGGTAAGAAGAGGAAATTTAAAGGAAAGAAACATAACTATAAAAAAAAGAATAATAGGTTCAACAAAACTGATTTCTCCAAAGTTACATGTTATAAGTGTGAGAAATTTGAACATA
Organism: Cupressus sempervirens; assembly: GCA_028749045.1. Lineage (NCBI taxonomy): Eukaryota > Viridiplantae > Streptophyta > Pinopsida > Cupressales > Cupressaceae > Cupressus > Cupressus sempervirens. The sequence goes on along the minus strand of CM053792.1, from coordinate 684,117,951 downwards.
TCTTCAGTAGATGTCCTAAAAGGGAAAAAATCTTAGCCTCTTTAGCCAAAAGTAAGAAAGATGAAAATTTCTTATTCTACACTACTTTATCGAGTGAAATAAACTCTAATGAAAGTGTGTGGATAATAGATAGTGGTCCTTCCAAACATATAACTGGATTCAAAGAAAAATTTGAAACACTTAAAAATTATAGATCTAATGGAGTTACTATTGGAGACAATTCCACTCATCCAGTCAAAGGTATTGGGACTCGTGCCATTCAACTAAGGACTAGAGCTACATTAAAATTGAAAGATGTTCCATTTGTACCTGGAATAAAAATAAATATCATTTCAATCTCTAGATTAGTTGATGAAGGATTTTAAGTTACATTCAACAAAGAAAAAGTTTTGTACTAGCCTAAAAACTCAAATCTAAAAAATGCTATTACCATAGGAACCAGAGATGGGACCTTATACAAACTATACAACATTCAAAACTAAGCTCTTGATCATGAAATAACAAATTCAAATGAAATTTGATATAGGAGACTTGGGCATATTGGTTTTAGTTCACTACCTAAGATAGAAAATATCACTTCTGGTATACCAAACCTAAATTCTAAACACATAAGTAAATGCAAAGGATGAGCTCTAGGAAAGAGTATACCAATTCTAAATTCTAAAAACATAAGTATATGCAAAGGATGTGCTCTAGGAAAGAACATAAAAAAAACTTTCCCTCTGAGTGAACACAAGTCCAAATCAGTTTTGGAACTAATTCACTTTGATCTATGTGGGCCCATGCCATCTCTTTTTCTAGTAGGTTACTCATATTACATAACTTTCATTGATGATTACTCAAGGAAGGCCTAGATTTATTTCCTAAAAGTAAAAGAATCAGATGAGGTGCTATCAAAATTCAAAGAATTTAAAGAATTAGAAGAAAATCAAGTGTTAAAGAAAATTAAAACTCTAAGATCTGACAATGGGGGATAATACCCTTCTAAACTTTTCAAGTTTTTTGTGCATCTATTGGAATTAAGAGGGAGTATACTATATCTTATAATCTTCAATAGAATGGGGTAACAAAGAGGAAAAATAGAACTATTGTTGAAGCATCAAAAGATATGCTCCATGATCAAAACCTACACTACTCATTTAGGGCAGAAGCCATAAATACTACTGTATACATACAAAACAAATGTCCTCACTCCATTCTAGAGAATAAAACACCTAAAGAAGTCTTTACCAAAAATAAACCTGACTTAAGTCATCCCAGGATTTTTTGTTATCCAGTGTATATACATATACCTAAAGAAAGAACTAAACTAGAACCATTAGGAAATAAAGGAATATTTGTTGAGTATAGTGAAAACTCAAAAGGATGTAGAGTTTATGTTCCTAGACAAAAATCAGTGGAAGTTGGAAAAGATGTCATATTCGAGGAGAACACTACCTTAAAGTGATCTACAAGTATATATGCTGAGCCTAATATAGACTTAGATGGAATTCCTCCATCTAAAATTTAGAGGAAGAATATATTTGAAAAAACTAGACCAGTACAAGATGTAGAGAATAGTAACTTTCCTAATGTCAAGTAAAGGCCTTTGTGGGCAAGAAAAAATGATGCAAGGAGGAAAGAAAGATCTAGGTCCAAGGGAACACCTAGCTACAAAACCACCTTACAAGAGGGAACACAATGGAAGCTCCAATGAGAGAGAGAGAGAACAAAATACTTTATTGATTAATCAAGTAATCAACATACATGCCCAACTATAAGGCCTTCTGGGTTATGGCTAGAAATAAGATACAACTTCCAGATTAATGATCCAACTTCAAATTTGCATTTCCAGACACTTATGCACTCCACCTTTGAAGCCCCCTAAGTTTTTCTTACACTCTACTTCTAACCTAAGCCTAAATACCCTATTTATACATAAAAAAGGGCTTATAGAAGATTCTAGAACATTACATAATAGAAAGGCCAACCCCAAAATGATCAACACTCATCCCTAAATAAGATTCTATCATTAATTTCATGATCAAAATTAAATATGCAAGTTAGGTCCCACTAAGAATGAAAACACAGATAACTTGGCTAAAGAAGGAACAAAGCATTAGAAAACAAGAAGCTCACTTAGCACATAAAGGAACACTCAGCCAATACTGGATAACTTGACACATACTTGATAGCTTGGCATGCACTAGATAACTTGGCAACAACATTTAGAAACTAGAACTTGGCAGCAACTGGAACTCAACAATAACAGACAAAATGAACAAAAAGTGCAAGATTACAAGGCAACCCAAGATGATCCTACATTAGACAACCAGGGTTGAAAGAAATGATTCTCCTGAATCATGCAAGTGTGACAACTTGAGTTGAATCCAACTTAGATTGAAAAATCCATGTAGCATCTTCAACTGGTCTCTTCTTCCACTTCACGAAATACTCATAGTAGTCTTTTCCTCTTGTGCTTTTACCAACTCTTTGATCCAGTACCTGTTCAACTTCTTCAATTGGCTTCTTGGGATGATCAATTAATACAATAACTTCATCATCTAACTCATGATACTTATACAAATCAGAAACATTGAATATAGGAGATATATCATGTCATCAGGTAACTCAACTTCATAAGTATTGACATTGTAAAACTTTCTCAACATCTTACAAGGTCCTAAATTTTTCATCTTTAGCTTACTATATGTTCCAACAAGAAATCTTCCTTTCTTCAAATGAAACACCACCTCATCACCAAATTTAAAAACATGGTGTCTTCTAGACTTACTAGAATTCTCCTTAAAATTTATGATTACTTCATTCCATTCTTAATTTTACTTACTTATGCAACGACTCCATAAAATTAACAAATTCTTCCCCTGCAACACTTCTATTTTCTTCACCAGCAACATCCCTTAGATCTAATACTCCTCTAGGGTACATTCTTATAACAATCTCAAAAGGTTTTTTTCCCTATACTCCTATTCACAAAATTATTATATGCAAACTCAGCTTGTGCCAGTACCATCTCCTAATTACTTGGCTTATCTCCAACTAAACATCTCAAAAAATTACCGAAGCTTCTATTCACAACCACTATTTGTCCAACTATCTATGGATGGAATGTAGAACTAAACTTCAACTCAGTACCAATCTTCTTCCACAAAGTCTTCCAATAATAACCAACAAATATAGTGTCTCTATCAGAAATAATGCTTCTTGGTAATCCATGCAATCTCACAATCTCTTTGAAGAAAAGTTCATCAACATGCTTAGCATCTAATGTATTCTTAAATGGTATGAAATGAGCCATCTTATAAATCTATCCACAAAAAAAAATATAGAATCATACCACTTCATTATTTTAGGTAATCCAAGAACAAAATCCATACTAATGTCACTCCAAGGTTTCTCATGAACAAAAATAGGTGTGTACAAACTAGTATTCTAACTCCTTTTGCAACATGATGAACTCCACAACTCCTTACAAATTTTTGAACATCCTTATGCATTAGTGGCCAGTAATACTTCTTCAACAAACTCAATGTCTTATCAATTCCAAAATGTCCAGTCAATCCACCACTCTACTTTTCCTTCATCAAATTTAACCTCATAGAACTTTTAGGGATACACAACTAAATTTCTTTGAATAACATACCTTCTTGAATGAAATAATCATTATACTTATGTGATCTATTATATTTGGTACTCTACACTCTCTCCACACCTCGGGTGGCCCACAATAATGGGTTACACTTTTTTGCCTAAACTGACACTGAGCTATGAATTTTCATGAAAACTTTCACATTCAGATGCGAATTGCCATTTAACGGTAAGGAATTTGAAGATGAAGTAAACTAGAGTCCTTTAGAATTTTCTATATAGATTCTAAATATTTTTTTTCTACAATAGATATCAATATAATTCTTTCGAATTTAGTTTTTTAACATCCATACCAAAACCACAAAGGTGATTTGATGTCTTTATCATTAGTATTTCATATTTTATCAGAGTTTAAAGTTGACCTAACACTAATTTGGACATACATGGCTTTTGACACATGTAACTTATTATATATTTATCCAATTTCAATTTTTTTTTTTTTGATTGAAAGAGGACTCAAATACAGCGACCGTAGTTATTTTTCAGAATTTTTATTCTCTTATTTACTATTTTTCCATGAGTGTTCAATATATAGATTTATTTTTTATAATGAACCTCTGTTCAACTAATGTAAAAAAATGTATACTAAAAAAATTCAAAATTTATCAAATCCATATTCATTAGAAAGCTCATTCTAAGTACTTGAGTCATGGAAAATGACATGTCTTTAGTGCTCCATCTGAACCTAGAAATTGAGCCTGGAAGCCATGAAAACAACTAAGAATGTTATAGGCTTTGTAAAAGCCATCTACTTTACTAGTTTCGATAGAAACTAACTTTCTATCGAAACTTTTTTACTACTTTCGATAGAAACTATTTTTAGTTAGTTTCTATCGAAACTAATAAGGCCGAGTTTTCATGTAAAAAATAGTTTCTATAGAAACTATTCAGGATAAATTTTTTTTGCATAGTTAGTTTCGATCAAAACTACCATCAAAAGTAGTTTCGATAGAAAATTTAAAGTTTCTATTGAAACTAGATGATTACATTCTATCGAAAGTTTTTCAGCAAAAAATATGACTTTCGCAATTTTGGAGGAATTTCTTCCTCCAAAAAAATGTAACCCACTATTGTGGGTTTACCCCCTCAGAAAAATTAGGATCAGTATCATACAACTCTTTCATTTCATCAAAACCAAGAACTTCAACCTTCATCTAAGTCAATAAAGAATGTCTTTTGTTCAATGCATCAGTAACTCCATTGGTAACTCCACTCTTATGCTTGATAACAAATCTGAAACTCTTTAAGTACTCAACCCACTTCATATGTCTCTAATTCAATTTATGTTAACTTCCCAAGTACTATAGAACTTTATGATCAGTACATAACACAAACTCCTTAGGAATCAAATAATGTCTCCACTTCTTCAAGGCTTGAAGAATAGCATAAAACTCTAGATCATATATAGAATACTTCCTTTTAGCATCATTCAACTTCTCACCAAAGAAACCAACAAGTTCACCTTCTTGATTCAATACAACTCCTATTGCACTTCCATTTGCATCACATTCAAATTGATATACCTTATTAAAATTAGGCAAAGCCAATACAAATAAATCAAAAACCTTTTGTTTCAAAGTCCCAAAATTGTTCTTAGCTCTATGTCCACTTGAATTCCTTTTTATCTCCTCTCATTGTATCAGTCATAGCATTCCAAATAGAACTGAAATTCTTTATAAACTTCTTATAAAAACTAGCCAAACCATCAAATGATCTTACCTCAACCACATTCTCAGGTGTAGGCCATTCCAAAATTGCTTTTACCTTCTTAGTATTAACCTACAAACCATCAACTAAAATCACAAATCCCAAATACAAAATCGCTTCTTGCATAAAAGAACACTATTTTAGATTAATCATCAACTTTTCTTCTTTCAGTCTCTGTAATACTTTTGTAACATGCTCAAAATGTACTTCCTTAGTCTTACTGAATATCAAAATATCATCCAAATAAACAATCAAAAACTTACCCAAGAATCCCTTGAGAACTTCATTCATCAACCTTATCAAAGTACTAGGTGCATTAGTCAAGCCAAAAGGCATAACCAACCATTCATGCAAACCATCTTTTGTCTTAAAACTAGTCTTCCATTCATCACCTTCTTTGATTCTAATACGATGATAACCACTGTTCAAACCAATCTTGGTAAAATAATTTGCTCCACTTAAACAATCCATTATGTCATCCATCCTCAGCATAGGAAACCTATATTTCACTGTGATCTTGTTAATAGCTCTAGAATTAGTACACATTCTCCATTCTCCATTCTTCTTAAGTGCTAATACAACAAGTAGAGCACATGAACTCAAAATTTCTCTTATCAAAGCTTTCTGCATCAAATCATGCACTTGTCTGTTAAGTTCTTCATTCTCTGTAGGTGTCAATCTATATGGTGCTTTATTTAGAAAACTAGCTCCAAGAATTAGATCCATACAATGACTTATACTCCTTACTGGTGGTAAACCAATTAGGTATATCCTCTACAACAATCTCTTTATATGCATTCAGCAAGTTTTCAATTTTTGCTAGTACTTGGTCTCTACTATTTTCTTCTATCACTTGATCATTACCAGCTTCTATTGTCACTCTATCATTGCCAAATTCTATTCTCACTTGCTAATTACCACCAAAACATGGTCCTCTAGGAATTATAGAAAAAAAAACTTGGTTCCTTTTCATTTCTTTTTCAAATTGTTTCCCATTGACCATGCAAATTTTCATAGTAGTACAATTAACCTCCTCTAGACTTTCAATCAAAGGCAGCAATATTTTCTTTTTCCCATTTACCCAAAGACTATATTGATTCAATATTCCATTATGTATAGCATATATATCATATTACCAAGGTCTACCCAACAAAATATGACAACAATCCATAGGCATAATATCACATACAACTTCATCAAAGTAATGTCCAATCTTGAACGCCACACTACTTTGCTCACTTACCAATATCTTATGCTCATCCTTGAGCCATGAAACCTGATAGGGTTTAGGATGCTTCAACCTCTGCAACTATAACTTTGTAACTAACTCTTCTGATGTCAAATTTGTAGAACTCCCACAATTAATAATTACCTTGCAACATTTTCCAACCATCTTACATCTAGCTTTGAAAAGACTTCTCCTTAGGACATGTTCCTCATCACTTCCCTTATTACATAAGATTCTCCTCACCATCAGATTTTCTCAAGCCTCAGGTCCATTTGGTGAACCCTCATCATCTCCTTGAATTACAACATTTATGTTACCTTTCTTACTTTCAAATGATCTACACTCAAAGAATCTATGCCCTTCTATACCACATCTAAAAAAATTACCATGAAATTCACCTCTAGAATAAGAATTACCTCGTCCACATTAAAAACTAGTGCCTCCTCGGTGAGAATTACCTCCATTCCACTCAATCTTTCCTTTGTCATCATTCTTCCATTTATATTTTCCCTTATCTTGTATAGAATTATTAGATCTACCACCTTCTCCATAAGATCCACCTCTACCTCTCTGGAATCTACCACCTCTACCTCTTTGTCTTTGTTCATGCTTCTTTGTTAAGATTTCGTTAGCTTTCAAGGCATATTGATATGGTTCTTCCACACTTTCTAATTTCACAAAACTTATCTCATCTTGAATTCCAAATCTCAATCCATTTATGTACCTTGCAATTTTCTCAACATCATCATCCACATGTTTAGATTTGATGTCGAATCTATAGAATTCCTTAGTATACTCCTTTACAATCATGTCTCTTTGTCTCAAATTTTAAATCTTTCTCAACAAGCTAACTTATAATCAACAAGAAGGAAATTTTTCTTGACCTTGTTCACCATTTTCAGAAAAGTTCTTATCTTCTCCTTTCTTCTCATTTGTCTATCAAATTGCAAATGTTCCCACCACAGTGAGGCATGTCCTTTCAACCTAGTAATTGCAATCTTCACCTTCCTATTATCAGGAGTGTTTTCATCAAAGAACTTCTCCATTTTAGAGATCCAATCCAATACAACATTGGTATCCAATTTACCATCATAAGAAACAACTTCCACAATAGGTTTTGAATTTTCCCTAGACAATACCCTCAACAATCTTGCCTCATCTTGATCTTCTTCAGGTTCTAGATTACAGTTTGGTGCTACTTCTTCATCATCACTCACATCATTAAGATGTGCTCCTCTCCTCTAGGAAGTCTCTACAACATCTAATTTGACTATAGTTTGTCTTAATGTATCCAATATAGCATTATAAACATTATTTCCTCTACCATGAACCATCTTTATAAATTAAGTTCCTGCAAGATCATAACCCTCTACAAGTTATAGGTCAAATATGTAGATCTGCCACCCTACAGCCAAATCCAAATTAGAGTTCTACATGATTAAATCGTCACAAGGGTGAATCTCAAGCTTTGATACCACTTGACACAAGAAAGGATGGGGAAAACTAGAGCCAATGGCACACGTAGCTCTCTAAACCACCATGCAAGAGTTAACACAACATAAGCAAACACAAAGAATAGCAACCAAAGGAGGAAGAAGAGTAAAATGCATTCATTGATTCTTCAAATATTTAGAATACATACCCAATTTTAAGGGCTTTTGGGTCATGACCAAATTAAAAATACATTCATACACAAAGATCAACATCAAATTTGCATTTTCTAGTTCTGCTTTGCAATCCTCTTCAAAACTACCTAAAAACTCTTCCCTCAAAAAATTTCCCTAGATCTAAGCCTAAAAACTCTATGTATACTAGCCAAAATGGCTTATAGATCATTCTAGAACATGGAGAAGCCACACATTAGCTCTCAAAAAATATTAAATGAAAATAACCAAAATTAAATACACAAGTCAGCCTGCATCAGCAATTAACTATCCTAAAATTAATGTCCAAGAAAAATCATGATATCCCCTAGCTCTGGTTGAGTTAGAACTTATGTTTTGAACTGTGGGTAGATATCTAGGTCCTCTACAACCCCTTAAGTGCACAAAGTTTGATTCATCAAGAAAGAGTGTGCATCCATTCCAAAAGTTGAGCACAGAAAACTGTCATGCAAAACTACTAGAAATTGATGTTTTGGGAGAATTTCCATATCTCCCAAAATATAAGGAGTTAGGACTTATTATTTGGAAAATAGATATTAATCTAGGCCCTCTTCAACCCCTCAAGTTAATAGCCCTTCATCCATTATTTAAAGTTAGTTACACAGTCTGAAAAAGGCACCCTAAAACTAGAAAATACTGCTTCAACAGAACCCAATTTCAACAGCAAGATAAAAAATTGAAAACATGCAGGATAGTAGTGCAACCCAAGATGTTATTGCATCAACATGAAAGGTGAAGTTTTCATTGTTCCAAGTTCCAATCCATCCATGAAGAGCATATGATGGTTGTAGGTTTTAACTTCCTAAAGATTTTATTAGTTATCATATGATCTTTGAGCCAATAAAGATGCACGATGAGTACATGGCAAACATATGTATTTGGTTATTAGTAGCACAAGGGAGAGCTTCTAAGAAGTTTTTGGCTTAGGGGTTTAGTCCCACATATCCTATTTTAGGGGATTTTATAATGTTTTTATATGTGAACACATTTCTTTTAAGTGTCTTAAAGAGAAGAAATTTTTGAAAGAGGCAAGTTGTGTGTGAGCCTAGTAGCCAGCCTAGTGATGACAAGGCAAAATTTTGAACTGACATGTTGATGAGCATAATAATGTTGCATCAATGAATGGAATAGTATGAAAAACTAGAAGTAGACACATGGCACCCAAATGGAAAAATCACAAGGTGACACCTGGTGCAAGTTTTGAGGAGGTGTGATGTTGTAGTTTTAAGATGGATGCTCAGGATGGTGACAGATGGAAGGATTTGATGGTTTGTGCTTCCCCACAAAATGAAGATGCTTGATCATTAAGAAAAGTGGGAAAGTGTCATGCTAACATGTGGCAATTGGTAGTGAAATGGTAGAGAACATGAGAACTTTACCATATTGAGACATGTGGTGGATTTGATGGTTGGCACATTCCTAGATTTCAAAGATGTAAGGAAGATAGGGAAAGTGGGGAATTGTCAAGGTGCCACATGGTAGTGGGCCCAAGTGGTGATGATGGGGTAGTGACCATACATGGAGGTCCAATTAAAGGGTTCCAAATGTCACCTAGGTGGTGATGATAGAGTAGAGGATAGATCAATCACCTCATGACACGTGTCAAGTTTTGGTTGACCCAGATGCATAATTGGAGGGAAAACCAAGGTTCAAAATTTATTTATATATATATATATATATTGATTTTGAATGTGAAAAGTCCATTTTAAACAAACAAAAAGATTATAATAAAGTTTTAACCTGAGGTCAAGGATGAATATTTGCAAAATATGTAGACCTATCATGCATTCATGAACCTGATCTTCTAATGGATGTCCTGGGCATTTCTGATAAGCAGACATAGGAATATCATATACTAATGGAAAGATCTCAAAACAAAATTTCCATATTTACAAATATTTTTTTCGCACTATATGTAGTATATTTAGGATATTCAGTGTTTTATGCCAAGTGCTCATTTTTCAACCACTTTCTGTTAGGGTAGTTCAGACTTGGTTTTTGGTAAAATTAGTTTAGTGAGGGATTCATTAGAATTTTAGATGCATGTCTAATGGATTTTTTAGAATAAGGTTTCTCATTAGTTGGAGAATATATTTTGAGTTTGTTGAAACTTAATGATGAGATTCCTTTTAGATTCTTGGTGTAGAGAGAAGAGAGATGCTTTGTAGTAGTAGGGGATAGAGATTCAAGTGGGCATGTGTCACTTCTAGATTAGATTTGAGATTTCATTCCTCTCCTATATCTTTCTCTTTTCTTTCTTTCTCTAGGGTTGGTTCTAATTCTTGGATATTTTTCACTATTTTGATAGCATGAGGATGTTTTTAGTTTAGTTGAAATTTCTTTCATGGCTGCGATTACACTATTCTTCTGCATTTCTCTCAAGTAATGAAAAATAATTAATGATATACATATAGTTCTAGTCTATTCAACAATTTTAGAAGTTGTTTCATGCATCCTTTATGTATTTATTTCAAGGAAATGAATAACTGTGCAACAACAAGTTTATCTTCACTCTAAATCTTGTCTCCCTTTCATGTTGTTTGTAATCTTTTATGGCTTGTGAATAGAGAACACAAAGCTCATTCACAATCTATCTTAGGTTGTATGTTGTGGTATGTTTTTCATATAATTCAAGGCATCATGTAAATGCTTGATTTATCATCATAGGGTTGTATATTTCATGAAGGGATAAGTTGAGTATGAGATTCAAAAGTGATGTAGATGTCTAATTCACAAGGTTAATGGATAAATTTTTAAGTCTTGATATATGAAATGTCTCAATGATTTCCAAGGATGTATGTCCATGATTTGTGGAATTGTCTAATGGATAAGGCAATGATCAACTATAGGATCAATATGTTTTGTTGTTCATCTCTTGGTTATGCTGAAATCAAATTATAATCAATATCCTTTTCCCTTTGTATTGAAGAGATGAAAAGAGTTACCCTCACTTGACTTATCAGGTTCATAGGTCATGTCATTAGCTATTTCATGTCTATGTTGTTTGTATAAGCATAGAAGATTTAAGGGTATTTTCTACTTTGTAAGATTCATTTGTATGCTTTGATACTAGTACCACATGAAGAATCTGAGGTTCACCCACCTAGGTCTTGCTAAGCCTAAAGTAGGAATATAGCCTTATAGTTGGCCCTGATGTCTGAATGGGTATATTTTAGATGGGAAGTAGCTACCCCTAGATGTATTTTTTTCTCATCATTGGGTTTTTGAAACATGACATTTTGAAACACCAATAGGACATTTCATACATTAGTTGTTAAAAAATGTATAGAATAAGTCCAAAGATAATGGACATCATCAAAATCACTATATACCATGCTTCTATTTTGTAGTCCATTAGTAGTAGAAATTGCACCATTATTTTCTTCATGATTATTATTGATAGTTTTATAAGAAAGGTGAAGTATATTACTATTTTTTAAAACTAAAAGTTAAAATTGATCTCAACTTTTGTGTCCTTGCCTATGAGATCTCCCTTGGTCCCTTGGAATGATGAGGAATTTCCATAATATTGTGGCTTGAATTCACCTTATATTTTGCATTGTCACACACCATTTATGTACCATCATAGGAAGATTCCCTAATGCTATCCACCCCACATAATAAAATTGTTTCCTCTTGATGAGGAAAATAAGTATAACTTTTGTCTCTCAAATGAGAATTATTGTCATGTGTTTGAGTCATTTTTTTCCTCCTCTAAGTGCATCATCATTGAGAATTTTTTTGACCAACACTTGTAACATTGTCTTCATGTGTATTCCTTAGTATCAGACCTAAAATATCAATAGGAGGATGTAGACTATCACTAGTCCAACTCATAATTTTTCATTCATCCTCTTTTCTTCCCTTGCAATCATCAAACATCAACCAATCTGGACTCATCTAATGTCCTTCCCATGTTATTAGAGTTCATGGTGTCTCAAATGATGTCACTGCAATGTATTTCTTTATGGAACATTAAACTAAATTGTCTCTCTAGATAATGTCATGCACTCTTCATGTTAGATGATGGCATACACTCTTCATGTGGCACTAATGGTACAAAATTATGATCATATATGCATTCATCACATAATTTTTTCTCCTTGCATGTTTTATCAATAATGATCTACAAATAACCAATAAAAAGTTTTGAATATCCCTCACATATAACAATCGACTATTTCTCTACATCATCTACCTTAGTTGATTATAAACTATTATTCCTTTTACAATTGTCAAATCCAGTTACAAGTGTATTCAAAGTTGTATTTTTAACTTGTTCCTCATGAGTCATGGCACCATTCTCATTTGTATCTTTTCCCTCATCACCGCTTGGATACAATATATCTTTTTAATTCCACAAATACGATTAGGTGCCCAAACCTTCTGACAAGTGAAACAAATATTCTATTTTTTCTTAATTAGTTCTTGGTTTCTTTGGAAAACCTTGAAACCTATAAGTCCATTTAGACAAGTTCATTTTGAGTCATTTGTTTCCTGAACCTTTCAAATTTCTCCTTAGTCAACCCTTTTGACATTGACTAATATTATGATGAGTTATATGTTTTTAAAAGGACATACATTGTATGGATGATTATTTTATGTTTGACTATAATATTTCTTATCAAATTAAATAATCCATTGTGGGGTAAATGCACCAAGATGGTATACAAAAAGGGGGGTATAAGTGGACACATTTTTCTTAAAATTAGGCAACCCTGAAGTTGGATGAGACATTTGAGGAAAGATGTGTAAAAACTATAAATTGTAGTTTTTGAGATCTACTTTCTAAACTACTAGAGATTTTACAAAATGGATAAGATTAGGTGGCCCAAAACCCACACACACAAAAAATGGTTCCTGATTTTTGTAAAAAACATAACATTAACTTTTTTTTGCGTGCAATGCAAAATACCTATTTATATTCAATTTATTGCAAATCCCTTTGGTAGGATGATGATAGTTAAGAGTGATATATGGAAATTGGGAATTTTTGTGAAATTTTATGATGATATTTTTTTTTAATGAATTATTGAAGTGATTGTATATTGAAATTTTGGTACCTATTCATGTGCAAAGCATAAATTGCATAAAAATGATTAGAAAAAAACATTTCTTTTAAAGTGTACAGAATAGAGCATAGAACATTACTATGTAATTTATTTTGTATTTATTTACATATATTAGAAGTTATTAAAAAAATCTAGACGTATGTTTTTGAGGACTGCAAAGATAGTGGTAAAACTAATTTACATTTACAATGTTAATATTGTTGAAAAAAGAAAAAAATTACATATTCAAAAAAGTAAGAAGATGTGTTAGATTATGGTGGTGAATTCAAAGATACCCACTTTATTGTTTGGAAACTTGATGATGGAAAATATGAGAATTCATCGTAGAATAGTAAAAAATGTCCAAAGGATTGAAATTGGAGGGAAAATGAGCTCCCAAGCCTTTGGGTCCACTCCCAAGGCTGATTCCAAGTCAAAACTCAATCAGATCTTATGTTTTCAAATAACCCTATTGGGTTATTAGAGCTAGAATATGTTGCACTTATTAAAGAACCCGATCAAGTTTTTATGAAAAATTACCCGATTGAGTTTTAATCAAATAAAACCTGACCGGGTTAATAATAAGTGAATGCAAAATATATTGCATTCACATAACCCTTTTAAGTTACTATGATAGCAATAACCAAATCAAGTTATGTCTATCATAAATAAATTAAATATTTATAAATATATTTTCAACAGGATATGTAGAACTTACTAGACAATTTTTTGGCGTTGTAGAGGTTTCTTGGTGGAAGAAAGTTTGGAATATGTTCTCCTGGCCTAAATCTAATTTCTTATTTTTGTTGATGGTCCACAACTACTACCTTACTTGGGATAATCTTTGTAAGTGAGGTTTCAAAGGTCCCTTAATATGTGGTTTATGTAGTAATAGAGATGAGATTGTCTCTCACATTTTCTTTAAGTGTTCTTTTTACAAGAAAATTTGGCACTTTTTGTAGAATGCATGGGGCTGCTCATTTTGGCATGTATCTTCTTTGCTTGATTTTTTTTGGACTGCTTGGGACATTCCCCTTCTCATTCCCCTTCTTTCCAAGATTCTTGGGCAATTGGTCTCTACCTTATTCTTTGGCATGTCTGGCTTGAAAGAAATAGGAGGAGGGTCAAAGCATAGACCTACGTCACATTTTATAAAGAAACAAGATATTAGAATGTGACAGTTCAACATTAATGACAAAAAAAAATGGTATTTGGGTTTAGAATATGAAGATGATGTAAACTGATGAAATGTGTAGAATTAGATAAATTTTATGCCTATTATTTTTATAATTTTTTTGAGTAAGAATTTATTCATTTTATTTTATTTTCAAGTACCTTTTTTAATTATAAAAAATATAGGGTATAGTTCCCGTCAAACAAGTATATGCAAATTATCTTTTTTTGTTCTAATTTTAAAATCTCTTATAAATGACATGTATAGCTTTTATGTATATTCTCTTTGTTATAAGTACTCAAGTTTGACCTTATCAAAATCCAACAGTTTTTTCCTCATGTCAAAACTTTCCTATCAAATCTATACCTTCTTGAAAAAAAATTACATATTCGTGAAGAGGATTCTCTCCTCTAGAGATAAATATGATTTTTTATTTTTTTTAATACGATTTAATATTTTTTTCCTTTTTTGAGGGAGCATCTTCTAAAATTTTGAAATATCAACCTATAATATTTTGAGATTATAACATATTATAACTAGTCAAAACACTCAAAAATTTATATAATGATGATATTGAATTTGAGATCTATAAAAGGGTATTTTTAGTTTTTGAAAAAAATTGAGTTTTGATAGAGAAATGAGATTTGACCAAAATAGGTTTTGGTATCCTAAATGGTGACATAGATCTATGCTTTTACCTAGGATCTTTCAAGATGTTAGACTTGGAGTTGTGCACGTATGGAAGAAAATTACTTAGTCTATTCAAGAAACCATCCTTACAAAATGTGACCTATTGGGTGGCATATAACTAGAGATGTTGAAATTTGCACTCGTTTGTCCTTTCCTCTTCATGGTGATGTCCCTAGATTTTCCACTTGTTGTTATGGTAAAGGAATTACAAACTAGGCTCAATGAGTTAATCATAAGGGGCATTGGTTGCATTGTCTGCCTGACATCCTTGAAATCAATATTGATGGCTCTTCTTCGAGAAATACTAGCCTAAGTAGTATAGGTGGAGTTGGCTACAACAATTCTAGAGAAGTTTAGTTTATTTTCACTATCCAAAAAGGTTATCATACCAATAATCTTATGGAGGCCCTTTAAATCTAGGTTTCTTTAAATTAATGTTGTAAGTGGGGATGGAGAAGGATCATTTGCGAAATGGATTTGTAGGTGGTTGTGAATTTATCGAATAACCAAGATCTACCTGTTTGGTTATAAAATAAATCATTCAGTTAACTAGGACTTTTGACTTTGTTATTTTCATGCATATCCCTTGTAACTTGGAATGTTGTGGTGACTGCTAGGCTAAATGAGCTTTTTAGCATATGTAGGATTGAAATATTGTTGATTAGAGGTTTGTTTCCCCTAACTTATCTAATGAGATGGATGAACTTGTTGCTCATGATTTAGCTCATTAGAGGTCTTTGTATATTCTATTATTCTTTTCTCTCTTGATTTCAATAATTTTTTTACCCCTCTTTTAGTTATATATATATATATATATATATATATATATATATATATATATATATATATATATATATATATATATAGAATTTATAAATATATTAACAAATTATCTTTACAATTAAATATTTTATATATATTTATAATTATATAGCTAAATTAATATATTATTTAATATCATATATTTATTTATTTATAAGTATACAACTAAATTTATATATAATTAAATATCTTTAATCTATTATTGTATATACAATCACATATATTCATAACCTATCTCTTGCTCTCTTAGTAACACCTAACACCCACTCCCTCTAACTTGTAAGCCTTCTCTATCCAAGCTAACCCCTAACCCTCTCTATCCTAAAACTCCTAACCTACTTCTCTCCCTCCCTCTCAAACCCCTAACCTACATCTCTTTCTATCTAGCTCCTAACCCTACATCTCTAACCCTAAACTTCCTTCTCTCACTGACCCCTAGCCACACTCACTCTCTCTCTCTCTCTCTCTCTCCCCCCCCCCCCCAACACACACACACACACACACACAAAAAAAAACACACACACACACACAAGCCCTTAACCCCTATTTCTATCTCTATATAAGGGTAAGTGCACAAATTTTTGGTGCCAAAAGGGGGGTATAAGTGGACACCTTTTTTCTGAAATCTACAAATTGCTCAAAATTTTCAGATATGACAAAAAAAAAATTCGTAGTCCTTTGAATCTAGTTTCTAAACTACTAATTTTTTTTCAAAATGGTTTAGTTTTAGGTCCTTAAAAAAGGGGGCCACAAAAAGTGGTACTGTTTATTCCAAAAAAAATAGCACAGTACAAAGTGTGGCCCCCCTAAAATTTTAACTTTTTTTTTGAAATTTTTTAATTGCTCTGGTCAAAAGTTACTTAACATTATGTAGTTTATCCTAGATTTTTTGAGTAATTTTATAATGTCTATTTTTTTAAAATGAATTTTTTAACTAGACACATCCCAAAAATGTGAAATATCTGTGTGCTCCCCTTAGAAATAATTGAAAACTAATCTAAAATCAAAACTTTTTTTTTTCAAAGTGTGTAGAATGGAGTCTAGTTTCTAAAAAACTAAGTTGTTACAAAATTTGATGAACAAGCTAAAATCTATAGCCCAATTAGTACGTGGTGGTTTTTGACAAAAAATAAACATACATTCAAAAGAAATTATAGATGAAAGGCTTGAAATAGTTCAAATTAAAAATAAATTATATGGTTAGATAGCTAACACAGAGACCTATAATGCTATGTAACTTGATCTTATCAATACCCAACCACGAGAAATCTTGAAGGGGAGCACAGAAGAAAAAAAATCATTTTTTGTATGTTTGCTGGAAAACAAGTCTAAGGCCTGTTCATCAAATCCAAACCTTTGGGTTGGATCTCCAAGGCAAAACCAAGCCTTAGGCTTGGGTTTGATTAAGGTTTAAATAGCGCATGCGCCCTATAGCGCACACGTGCTATAACATGCACGCGCTATTTAAACCTAAGTTCTAAATAGCGTGTGTGAGCTATAAGGTGCAAGCACTATAGTGCACACACACTATTAAGATGTAAGTTGCAAAAGAGAACTAGGTGGGGGGGATAGGGGAATGACTATGTGTGTGCATGAAAGAGATAGAGAGAAAGTAGGGGATAGGAGAGGGGAGAGAGTATAGGATGGGAGAGAGAAAGTGAGAAAGAGTAGGGGTGGAAAAGAGAGTATAGGATGAGAGAGAGAGAGTAGGGGTGGAAAAGAGAGGAAGTGTGAGAGAGAGTACGGGTTGAAAAGAGAGAGTGCGGGATGGGGGAAAGAGATTTAAAGTAGGGGATGGGAGAGAGAGGAAGTGTGAGAGAGAGTATAGGTTGGGAGAGAGAGATTAAGAGTAGGGGATGGAGGAGAGAGAGAGTAGGTGATGGGAGACAGAGTGGGAGAGGAAGAACTTGAGAGAGAGGAGGATGGGAGTGCATGTGTGTGAAAGAGAGAGAGTATGGAATGGGAGAGGGGGAAGACAAAGTAGCTCAAGAGAGATTAGGGGATGGAAGAGAGAGTAGGCGATGGGAGAGGGAGTGGGAGAGGGGGAGATAGGGGGGAATAGAAATGTGTGTAAGAGAGAGAGAGAGAGAGAGAGAGAGAGAGAGAGTAGGGGATAGGAGAGAGTGTGAAAATTTAAGAGAGACTAGAGGGTAGCAAAGAGAGAGAGAGTAGGCAGTGGGAGAGGGAGAGAAAGTGATAGAAAAAGTAGGGGATGGAAGAGGAGAGAGGGGGGATGGGTGTGTGTGTGTCAAAGAGAGAGAGTCAAGAATGAGAGAGGGGAGAGAGAGATAGAGAGAGTAGGCAATGATAGAGGTATGGGAGAGAGAGGGAGGGAGAGAGAGAGAGAGAGAGAGAGAGAGAGAGAGAGAGAGAGAGAGAGAGAGAGAGAGATAGTAGGTGGTGGGAGAGGGAGTGGGAGAGAGAGAGAGGTGGAATGGAAGCATTTAAGAGAGATAGAGTAGGGGATGGGATAGAGTAGGTAGTGGGACAAGGACTGCAAGAGAGAGAGAGAGGGGGGGAATGGGAATGTGTATTTATTTATAAGAGAGATAGAGTAAAGGATGGGAGAGAGTGTGAGAGTTTGAGAGATATTAGTAGGGGATGTGAGAGAGTGAGAGTAAGGGATAGGAGAGAGAGAGAGAGAGAGAGAGAGAGAGAGAGAGAGAGAGAGAGAGAGTAGAGAGGAAGAAAGAGAACTTGAGAGAGATAGACAGTAGGCAGTAGGAGAGGGAGTGGGAGAGGGAGAGGGAGAGGGAGAGAAATAGGGGGGATGGGAGTGTGTGTGACAAATGTAGAGAGTAGGGGATGGGAGAGAGTGTGAAAGTGTGAAAGTAGGGGGTGGCAGAGAGAGAGTACGGTGATGGGGGAGAGAAAGTAGGCGATGGGAGAAGAAAAGAGAGAAGGGGGGATGGGAGTGTGTGTGTATAAGAGAGATAGAGCAGGGGATGGGAGAGAGTGTGAGAGTGTGAGAGTAGGGGGTGGATGAGAGAGAGAGTACAATAATGGGGAAGAGAAAGTAGGCAGTGGGAGAGGGAAAGAGAGAGGAGGGATGGGGGTGTATGTGTAAGAGAGATAGAGTAGGGGATGGGAGAGGAGAGAGAGAGTAGGGGATGCGGGAGAGTGTGAGAGTGTGAGAGAGTAGGGGATGGGAGATGAGAGAGAGAGCAAGGGATGGAGGAGAGAAAGTAGGCGGTGGGAGAGGTAGAGAGAGCTTGTACAAGATAGGAGAGAGAGAGTAGAGAGGGAGAGAGAGAACTTGAGAGAGAGAGATGGTAGGTAGTAGTAGTGTGAGTGTGAGAGAGAGTAGGGGGTGGTAGAGAGAGTATGACGATGGGGGAGAGAAAGTAGGCAGTGGGAGAGGGAGAGAGAGGGGGAATGGGAATGTGTGTAAGAGTGACAAATTAGGGGATGGAAGAGAAGAGAGAGAGTAGGGGATGGGGGAGAGAAATTAGGTGGTAGGAGAGGGAGAGAGATGGGGGGATAAGAGTGTGTGTGAGAGATCTAAAGAGCCGGGGATGGGAGAGGAGAGGGGGTGAGAGAGGTAGAGAGAGTAGGTGGTGGGAGAGGGAGAGAGAGAGAGAGTAAAGGATGAGAGAGAGTAGGAAGAGAGAGAGCGAGGGGATGGAAGAGAGAGTAGGGAGGATAGAGAGTAGGGAGGATGGGGAGTGATGTGTTTTGAGAAAGTATGGGGTCACAGAGAGAGAGAGTACGACGATGGGGGAGGGAAAGTAGGCGGTGGGAGAGGAAAAGAGAGAGGGGGGATGGGAGTGTGTGTATAAGAGAGACAGAGCAGGGGATGGGATAGAGTGTGAGAGTAGGGGGTGGCAGAGAGAGAGTACGACAATGGGGGAGAGAAAGTAGGCAGTGGGAGAGGGAAAGAGAGGGGGGGGATGGGGGTGTATGTGTAAGAGAGATAGAGTAGGGGATGGGAGAGAGTGAGAGTGTGAGAGAGTAGGGGATGGGAGAGAAGAGAGAGAGTAGGGGATGGGGGAGAGTGTGAGAGTGTGAGAGAGTAGGGGATGGGAGACAAGAGAGAGAGAGAGAGCAGGGGATGGGGGAGAGAAAGTAGGTGATGGGAGAGAGAGTGGGAGAGGCAGAAAGAGCTTGTACAAGATGGGGGAGAGAGAGTAGAGAGGGAGAGAGAGAACTTGAGAGAGAGAGATAATAGGTAGTAGTAGTGTGAGGGTGAGAGAGAGTAGGGGGTGGCAGAGAGAGTACGACAATGGGGGAGAGAAAGTAGGTGGTGAGAGAGGGAGAGAGAGGGGGAATGGGAATGTGTGTAAGAGAGACAAAGTAGGGGATGAGAGAGAAGAGAGAGAGTAGGGGATGGGGGAGAGAAATTAGGTGGTAGGAGAGGGAGAGGGAGAGAGATAGGGGGGATAAGAGTGTGTGTGAGAGATCTAAAGAGTCGGGGATGGGAGAGGAGAGGGGGTGAGAGAGGTAGAGAGAGTAGGTGGTGGGAGAGGGAGGGTGAGAGAGAGTAAAGGATGGGAGAGAGTAGGAAGAGAGAGAGAGGGAGGGGATGGGAGAGAGAGTAGGGAGGATGGGGAGTGATGTGTTTTGAGATAGTGCATATGCACTTTATAGTGCGTACGTGCTATCTCAAATCACCAAAAAATGATCAAAAACCAACCTTGGGGCCCATTTCATCCATTTTAAACTTTTGGTATGTTATGCTCTCTATTATTCTAATAGAAAACACAGGTTTCAACATCTAGCAAACACTATTTCAACACTTTTGGAAGCTAGCAAACACCAAATTCAATCATTGGATACGTGATTTGAAGAATTTTTGAATATTCTTTTAATAGAAAAGGTTAGTGCAATCCATTTTAAATATTGTTTGTCGATATATAGATACAAATTTGATTATAATTTGATATGTTATGTAATATATAGTGAATTCATTAAAAATTGTATGTTTGAATGAAATGTTATTTCGAAATGGTTAGAAATTTGACAAGTCGTTTGATATATATTGTGTATTCATTCAAATAATTATAATTTTTATATGTAATTGAATAATTTGTAATTTACACATTTTAAGTAATTTGAATGTTTGAATAATTTGACATGTAGAAATCATCATCATGCCAAGGAAGAAACCAAAGATTCAAACAAATGCAGATAGGGAGAGAGATTTGACATTTAAAAGAGATAAAATGAAATTACTACGTGAACAAAGAAAATTGCAAAGCAATGATGAAGAATTAACTTTCTAAGAGGATCAATAACCACTAGTACAAAGAAACAAGGAGAAAGAATTAGAAAGACAAAGAGAATGAATGAGATTGTTATGCTCAAGAAGACAATTTAATTGTGAAGCTACACCATCCTCCAATGTTGGAGTCATATCGTCTGCTACACCATCTTCGAATGTTGGATTCATATCATCCACTATACCATCTTCCAATGTTGAAGTCATATCATCCTCTCATGTTGAAGAGACATTGATTTATAGATCCGACGATATACACACTCCATCATGTCATGTTGAAAGAACAACATCAACACATCAAGTGGGTGATATTCCATCTTTTACCTCTTATTGCCAAGGCACATCATCTTCAGTTCAAGGTACGCAATACACTCAACCTTATATTGATGTTCAAAATGTTGAGAGAATTGAAGAGATTAGAACACCTTCTAGAATTTGTTTTAGAAAACCAAAATATTTGATTGATATTGATACTAACATTTTGAAATCAATGCCTGACAAGATTAGCAAGCGTACTTGTCAAAGAAAAGTTAATCATATGTGGAGATTATTTTTTGAAGAATTAAATATTATAGGTCAATGCCAATTATTTGTTGAAATGATGATGAATTTGAAATTTAGGCCTATCATGAAGATTCTTGGGCTAAGAACAATGGATGATTCAAATGAAAGAAATATTGTAAAGAATCTAATGAGTGCTTATGACAAAGTGGGTTCTAAATCATGCACCAAAGATAGTAATATCACAAGATGAGTACTCACATTGACAATAGTAAGTAGCCAAATGAAAAAAGCTTGACTCATGAGAAAGACAAGAAAAACATTAAAAATTAGTAGAGGTACCTTAAGGAGAGCCATGCTAAGGCATGAGAGATTAGAAGATCCAATAAAAAATGAGTTATGGACATTTAGCGGTAGACTACTGTGAAAGGATAAAGAAATTAGTGAAGCCTTGAAATCATTGATCGAAGATTTTTGGAAAAATAAAACACGTGTTTCTCCTAATCAAAGAGATGTTGTAAGAAGGAGGATTGGTAGCCGAAATCGTGAGCCACATGTGAAACATTTTTTTGGACTCAACTCAAACAATTATTTGCAAAATTTATTGGTATGTATCCTCAAATTTGAATAAGTCAAAGATTTTTTGAGATGGGTAAACCTTTTTATGTGAAAATAAATCACACACGCACAACTTGTTGTTGTAGGATACATATTGAATTTTCTAACCATTTTGATGTTTTTAGGCACATATGCATAGTTTTGCATTCTCAATTTATTTTGTAGGATTGTGACATAAAAGAGCCACCAAGATCTTCAAGGGAATTCATATCCAACATTTTATGTGAAATAGGGGATGGCCAACAATTTTACAAGACATCATGCTTGGATGGTACGTGCTTATTTTGTGGTTCTTTGCAACTTTTATCAACTTGTCAACATATGGATAGTACACATGCAATTGGAAATGAAATAGTAGATTAAGAAAAATTCAAGATAGTGACATATGCTCTAAAAGATGGGAAACATGGTAAAAGATGTGATCTAGTTATTGAAAAGATTCTAGTGTATGAGTTCATGAAGATTTTTCGTGAAAAGATTATGTACGAGTATGCAAGGCATACCCATAGAGCTCGATGGTTGGATTTGCAATTCAAGTTGTGCAAGGATATGTTTCCATTGGATATCATTGTTTTGGTTGTAGATTTTGCAGAGAAATACACACTACAACCACAAAATGAGGTGCAAGCAAAGTATTATACATCTCAACAGGTTTCTATATTTGCTCACATAACATTCATGCATTCACCTACAAGTACAGAGGATGATAGGAAGATTTTGAGTGAGTACCATTTTTACATCAGTGATGATCGATCATATTCTATGAAGTTTGTACATGGTTTTTTTCAACTATTTTATGGAGATTTGGCTAACAGGGGTATATCATATCGTCAACACATTATTTGGTCAGACAATTGTGCATCTCAATTCAAGAATGCACGGATGTTCTATTGGTTGAGCAAGATGCATAGGTTGTGTAGAATTCAATATATGTGGAATTTCACAGAGGCTGGTCATCATAAGGGAGAGCATGATGGTGTAGGCGCATGCATTAAAAGAGCCTTGGCTCATGAAGAACTAAAGTACAAAGATGGAGCAATATTGATAGATGCAAAATCCATCATCCAATGGTGTAACGCTACAATGGGTCCAGGTAAGGAAGGTGAGTCTACAGTTCATAAATTTTTTTGGTTGATAGATAATACTAACATTGCACCATATCAAGATTGTTGCACACTAATAGGATCTAGTGAGTTACACTCTTTTAGAAGCTTTGATGCAAGTTCATGGAGTATCCACACACGAAAAATGGCATGCTATTGTCCATCATGTGTAGAGGAAAATTGGGATGACTATGAGTCAATTGAATGGGTGGACAAATAGGATATACGAGTTTTGGACCCAATTGACACCTATCATCCCCCACAAGCACTGAAAATGGTAGAGATGGATTCATCTATTGACTTTGATCGCTTGTCAGATTTAGTGCAACTTGGTAATATATATATATATATATATATATTTATATATCTTTGTAATTTCAATAGGTAACTTTATAACTTTTACCCAAGTATTTTCTGAATTAATGACCGCATTTTGTACATTTGTCACTGCAGGCCATGTTTTTGCTGTTATTGCACCTGAAGACAATGAAGAAGGGATAGATTATTATTTGTGTCATTGTGTTGAAGCCAAACAAAAATTGTATCACTCGGTTATAGATGGTGAAGGTTTAGAGTACCATGTCGGTGTGGTTGTTGTAACAGGCACATGGCTTAGACGATATCCTAAGAAGAATCCTAACTTGTGGTTATTCGAGGATTGGCAAACAGAGAGGAAGATTCTTCATTATTCAAACCTTATTGTCACATCAAATGTCCACTTGATAAAATATGGTGGAAAACCACATAATAAGATTCTTTGGAAAGTTCGCGAGTCAGACCATGAGGCAATACTTGAGACATTAAAATGTTGAGCAGATCCAGTTGGCTCATTAGATTGAATTGGGAGAGAGAGAAAAAGTGATCAATTGGATCCAAATACAATGTTACAACCTCTTCCCCAAGACTATCACATGACTAAGGTGGACCGTATTGTTATGATGTGTAAGTGATGAGATTTAGTTTTGATTTGTTTAGAATATAGATACATTATTTGAATTTATATTAGATTCTTTAATAGGACCCATTTTTTTAATCTTATCTTAGATTTGTTACTATGCTAATTCTTCATTTGTAGGTCACCAAAGAAGAGGGCTAATAAATTTGACGCACAAGTGATAAAGGGTGAGATGCCAAAATCATCTGCAAAATGGTATTATCAATTCACATCCTCAATATTTATCAGTGTTCTTTGTTCAAGTACCATTGTATGCTAATCATCTTATGCCTAGAATTGCAGAGGTTAAATTATGTCAATACTAAGGTTTTTAGCATCAATACTAAGGTTTCTAGCATAAATTGGTCACGCTAAGTATAGTAGTTGTATCATGAATCCTTCTGAACCAATATGACTAAGATTCTTGGAAGAAGACTAAACCATATCATCTATCTACTCCCTCTTTATGTAAGATTTTGTCAAACAATGAGAATGAAACATTGATTATTACTCCCCCATCAATGTAAAATTCTCATTGATTGCATTTTGTAAAGTTTTAAGTCACTATCAACCTCTATATCATTGTATTCTTCTTATAATCAAATTACACAACAATGAGAATATGAATGATGACTTCTTCACATGAACCTGACAATTATAAATGCTACACCTTAATAAATGTTTGGGCTTGGTCTTTACCATTCGAGCTTATAATAAAATGCATTGGCTTCATTTGTATTTGGAAGTATTTATTATGTTTGTTCCAAAAGTCATTCTTCATTTGCCAATATGAAAATGAGACTATCATGAAATGCATAGTCTTATAATTTGTAATTTGTATAATGGTATAAAAGGTTGGTTGTGGGTTTGAATCCATTTCCCCCATGACCCTCCTTCTCATGCATTTATTCTATTTATTCTTCTACCTCCTCCTCTGCTTGGCCATTTTGCAACATCATCTGGATGGAACTCTAGCCTTCCTCAAAGCCATTATATATGACCTCTCCTTCTTCAATATATTCTATAAAAAGTTCCTCAACCCTTGAAACTTTCAAAACCCCAATCTCAATGGAAGGCTTCTAGACCAAAGGAACTAGTAGATCCGGTTCTTTAAGAGAAAGAGACAACAAATCCAATTTTCCAGTGACTAGATGGAAAATTGGGGAAATCATTTCAATTAGTTGTAAATCGAAAGGAATTATAAGTAAATTATATCAATATAATAAGTAACTTAGTAATTATATCAATATAATTTAATTACTAAGGAAATGAATTTATTACTCTAACATATAGTACATTATTTTGTAGACAAAGGTGTTGAATTTGATGCTTAACAGATTTACATACATGTGTAATAAATAATAAGTGTTGTAGCTTTGGGATCAACACTATAAAATGAAGGATGTCATACTACATTCAAAGAGGTACCAAAATATTTTATTTGATATGGAGACAAAAGAAAATGTGTATTCTTCATAACTACATTTGAGTCTCATGTATTATCATTTTCAGCTATTGACATCAGAGATACCTTTACATCTTCATCATTGTATTGATCAATGAGTCCTTATTGCACTCACTAGTTCTAAGCCAATGACTAAGGTATGAAAGAGTTTATATTAAAATTTCATTAGTACTAAAATTCAATATAAAATTCATAGGCACAATCGAGTGGTAACTTTGATGGTTTTTGTAGGGTCTTATTATTCCTGACCATCAGTGTATCCCTGAGGTGTATATACAGAGGAATTATCAGCTAGCTATAAGAAAATATTAAGTTTTATGTGTAAATATATTTTATTTTTTTATATAAAATAGTTATTTATTCATATATAATTTTGATTGTAACATGTCGAGTTACAGAAGATTCTAGACTAATGGACTAGTGAGCATGTTAGGAAGACCTCATTATATACACTGGTCATCTCCCACTTGTTGGCAATTAAAGAAAATTAGGGATTTATTTTGTTCCCCTAGTTGGAAAGAGTATATATCTAATGATGTACATTTTACACCTATATGGCATTATTGGGCATATGTTTTGTATAATTTTTTCTATGTATGTCATTTTTTACATATATTTCATGTATGACATTATTAGACATATGCTTATGATGTTTTAAATTATTGATAAATGAATTATATGATATTGTTAGACCTTATGGAATCAACTTTTATTTTTTGTTATCACATTGGTTTGATGCTTGTATTCAATCAATCAACATATTTTCCTTTTAATTCTTCCACATTTGGCATATCCATCTAACAATGAACTTATGATACTCCCATCAAGAAGTGCATGATTGCATGGTTTTATGGTGGATGTCTCTCTCTTTTTTAAATTCCAATTTTATTCATCTACATGAGTAAGGGAGATCAATTCCATTTCTTTCAATTATATTTAAAGGTCATTAAAGTATTTTCAAACAATGTGATTAAATAAATATTATTCAGCATTTACCTGTATCATCAAGGTTGATTCATTCCTCCTCTTATTTTACCAAATAATTTGGATGAATCACCCATGGCTCCTTACATAAATTTCAAAGACTTTGAAACATGTCTTCTCTTCTTCCATATAGTTCATGTTCATTGAAGACATTTGGTCAAGCAATATATATGCTTTGTATATTCTCACAACACCAATAGTCATGGTATAATGCTTACAAGATCCATAGTTGAAGAGAAGCTATGTGAAGCTTCTAGAACCATGGACCTATACTTAATTTAGTATTATTGCATCCATGTTACTTATGAAAGTGGAACTTTCACATAGATAAGTAGGGAAACCAAAATTGAAAGCCAAACTTAACATAGAAAAGTAAAGCAAGCCCCAACTATATTCTCATTAAACACTGTGAATTCAAATATCTTTGACGTGGCATATCTAAGAGCTTGTGCAAGATATGGATGAGGTTCTAGTTCCTAAAGGACCATGTTGTAGAGACCTACAATAAACTCTCTCACTTTTTGGAGATCACATTTTGTTTTCATTCTACAATGCCATCTTGGGTGATGTTGAAACTTGCCGTGTTGGCCAGTACAAAGTTGCCAACTGCCAAATCTCTCTCATCTTTTGTTGTGGGATCAAAATGTCTACTCCATTAGCTTCGAGTGGCCAGGTAAACCCTATTCCCAACCTCATCTTGTCCCCTTTAGTGCTCAAACATTCTCAGGCGTGCTGAACCGGAATGTCCCTAAGGGTCACTAAATGCCATAGGGCTGCAATCTTTGACAGGGCATATCTCAGAGCTCATGCAGATATGGATGAGATTCTAGTTCCTACAAGACCATGTTATAGAGATCTACAATAACCTCTCTCTCTTTTTGGAGATCACATTCCGTTTTCATTCTACAATGCCATCTTGGGTGATGCTGAAACTTGCAGTGTTGGCTAGTACAAAGTTGCCAACTGCCAAATCTCTCTCATCTTTCATCGTGGGATCAAACTGTCTACTCCATTAGCTCCAAGTGGCTGGGTAAACCCTATCCCCAACCTCATATTGTCCCCTTTAGTGCTCGAACATTCTTAGGCACGCTGAACTGGAATGTCCCTAAGGGTCACTAAATGCCACAGG
This sequence comes from Cupressus sempervirens, assembly GCA_028749045.1. Taxonomy (NCBI): domain Eukaryota; kingdom Viridiplantae; phylum Streptophyta; class Pinopsida; order Cupressales; family Cupressaceae; genus Cupressus; species Cupressus sempervirens. Next base: position 684,090,015 of record CM053792.1, on the reverse strand, counting down.
GCTGCAATCTTTGACGGGGAATATCTTGGAGCTCATGCAAGATATGGATGAGATTCTAGTTCTTACAGGACCGTGTTACAAAGACCTACAATAACCTCTCTCAATTTTTGGAGATTGCATTTCATATTCATTCTAAAATGCCATCTCGGGTGATGCTGAAACTTGCAGTGTTGGTACAAAGTTGCCAACTACCAAATCTCTCTCATCTTTCATCGTGGGATCAAACTGTCTGCTCCATTAGCTTCGGGTGGTTGGGTAAACCCTATCCCCAAACTCATCTTGTCCCCTTTAGTGCTCAAACATTCTCAGACACACTGAACCAGAATGTCCCTACGGGTCACTAAATGCCACAGGGTTGCAATCTTTGACGGGGCATATCTCGGAGCTCGTGCAAGATATGGATGAGATTCCAATTCCTACAAGACTATTTTGCAAAGACCTACAATAACCTCTCTCACTTTTTGGAGATCACATTTCATTTTCATTCTACAATGCCATCTTGGGTGGTGTTGAAACTTGCAGTGTTGGCCAGTACAAAGTTGCCAACTGCCAAATCTTTTTCATCTTTCGTTGTGGGATCAAAATGTCTACTCCATTAGCTCTGGGTAGCTGGGTAAACCCTATCCCCAACCTCATCTTGTCCCCTTCAGTTCTCAAACGTTCTCAGGCACGCTGAACTGGAATGTCCCTAAGGGTCACTAAATCCCACAAGGCTGCAATCTTTGACGGGGCATATCTCAGATATCGTACAAGATATGGATGAGATTCTAGTTCTTATAGGACCATGTTGTAGAGACCTAAAATAACCTCTCTCACTTTTTGGAGATCGCATTCCATTTTCATTATACAATGCCATCTTAGGTGATGTTGAAACTTGCAGTGTTGGTCAGTACAAAGTTGCCAACTGCCAAATCTCTCTCATCTTTCATCGTGGGATCAAATTTTCTATTCCATTAGCTCTCGATGGCTGAGAAAACCCTATCCCCAACCTCATCTTGTCCCCTTCAATGCTCAAATGTTCTCAGGCATGCTGAACTAGAATGTCCCTAAGGGTCACTAAATGCCACAGGGCTACAATCTTTGACGGGGCATATCTCAGAGCTCGTGTGAGATATGGATGAGATTCTAGTTCCTACAAGACCATGTTGCAGAGACCTACAATAACCTCTCTCACTTTTTGGAGATCGCATTTTGTTTTCATTCTACAATGCCATCTCGGGTGATGTTGAAACTTGCAGTGTTGGCCAGTACAAAGTTGCCAACTACCAAATCTCTCTCATCTTTCGTCGTGGGATCAAACTGTCTGCTCCATTAGCTCTAGGTGGCTAGGTGAACCCTATCCCCAACCTTATCTCGTCCCCTTCAGTACTCAAACGTTCTCAGGCACGCTGAACCGAAATGTCCCTAAGCGTCACTAAATGCCATAGGGCTACAATCTTTGACGGGGCATATCTCGGAGATCGTGCAAGATATGGATGAGATTCCAATTCCTATAGGACTATGTTGCAGAGACCTACAATAATCTCTCTCACTTTTTGGAGATCGCATTCCATTTTCATTCTACAATGCCATCTCGGGTGATGCTGAAACTTGTAGTGTTGGCTAGTACAAAGTTGCCAACTGCCAAATCTCTCTCATCTTTTGTCATGGGATCAAACTGTCTGCTCCATTAGCTCTGGGTGGCTGGGTAAACCCTATCCACAACCTTTTCTTGTCCCCTTTAGTGCTCAAACATTCTCAAACACGCTCAACTATAATGTCCCTAAGGGTCACTAAATGCCATAGGACTACAATCTTTGATGGGGCATATCTCAAAGCTCGTGTGAGATATGGATGAGATTCTAGTTCCTACAAGACCGTGTTGTAGAGATCTACAATAACCTCTCTCACTTTTTGGAGATCACATTCTGTTTTCATTCTACAATGCAATCTTGAGTGATGCTGAAACTTGTAGTGTTGGCCAGTACAAAGTTGCCAACTGCCAGATCTCTTTCATCTTTCATCGTGGGATCAAACTGTCTACTCCATTAGCTCTAGGTGGCCAGGTAAACCATATCCCCAACCTCATCTTGTCCCCTTCAGTGCTCGAACATTCTCAGGAATGCTCAACCGGAATGTCCCTAAGGGTCACTAAATGCCATAGGGCTGCAATCTTTGACGGGGCATATCTTGGAGCTCGTGCAAGATATGGATGAGATTCTAGTTCCTATAGGACTGTATTGCAGAGAGCCACAATAACCTCTCTCGCTTTTTGGAGATCCCATTCTATTTTCATTCTACAATTCCATCTTGGGTGATGCGTTTCTTAATTATATTGTTGGAAAGCGTATCTAGCATGTCATTTTTGGAAAGACAAATCATGGAACTTGGTAAATGTTTCATAAGTTAATGAAATGTGTTACTACCAGATTATGTAAACTTAGGATTATATGATCTCCAAGAGTTTGGTTATGTTCTTTAGTGCAACTTGGACGCAAGGTAGTGTGTAGCTTCTACTCCCTCTTTGTGATTAATGTTAGTCACTTTGTATATGTAAATTGGTTTTCAATTGGGTATGTTATTTTCAACCTTAATGGTGGTGAAAGATTAGCTTGAATCAACTTGTAACTATCTAGCCACCAGATTTTCTGTGATTCCATCAAATGTGGGTTCTGTTCGTATTTAATTATTATTTATTTTTTGTTGTGCTCTTGACCTTTGAGGCTTTGAATTTAAACTTGTGCACTTTGGTTATTGAAATTTTATTTTCTTGAGGTGGCTAGGAGGTATGTTCTATGTTGCTAGTTATGTGTTGTGATGTTCTCTATCAGGTTCAATGTGAAACATTAATATAATGTATAAGGGAGTAGATTGCGAAGAACATACCATTCTCCTTTTTTTAATACACTATTTATTATGTTTTAATTAAACTCACTTCTAAATCCTATCTTCCACTTGGACCCATTCCTCTTTTGGCAATCCCTGAGATTGCCAATTCTTATTAATTCAATTAGAGTCAAGATGAACCAGATTAATATAGTGACCTATAGATTGAAAGAGGATGGTTAAGAAATGGTCTACCATAGATCAGCCAAGGATAAGGATAACATAGTAAGAAAATGATTATTTATCTGGTGGATATAAGTCTTTTATATAACAAACCATTTATATGCATAGTAAAAGAACTGAATATAGATTTGAGACATATTGATCACCTGCAGTCTAATCATCTTCACAAGTATGCAACTTTTGTTTCACTATTTCATGTGGGTTTATTGAACTTTCTTTATGAGGTCATTTACAGATGGGATGTTCAAAGGTTGAGTTCCTATGGGCTGTCAATACTTTGACTATACTTTAAGTCAACGATTATCAATATGGGAAAAAATGGAACTCGTTGTATTTTGAAGTACTGAGAAGATGGCCTTGCCCTTCCCCAGGAGTTTCAAAAATGGGAGACATTAGGTAAGAGAGTGAAAATGTTATTATCGCTTCAATGCACATGACACAATTGGAAATGCAAATTTTGATGGTAATCATTTTGTGATAAGGGAGAGACTTGGGATGATCATTGTTACTATCTCTTTAGTAGTGGATTTTTGTTTTCTCTTGAATTTGGTGGTGGGGGATCAGTGGTAATTCTCCTTGGATATTCCTTCTTATGATGTTAGTGACAAGTGTTGCTCTTTGAAAACACTTGTACAATCTTTTTTAAATTATTAGATAAAAACAAAGAATTGTAAGTATTAAACATGATTAGCCTTTAGTTCCTAGAAGATCTTTATTTCCCCATCAATGCATTTAGAAAGTTAAGTTTTAAGAAGATCATAAATAGAAAAAATTAGAGAAGCAATTTAAACATTTATATTGATTGGAAACATGTGAGTCTTGAGTTTCCTCTGCCTTTTAAAGAACGTTCCTTAGCTAGCATACCTAATTCCACATTCTATAAGAGTGTTATTGCGCTAAAGATTTAGGAAACCAACTACTCTAAGATAAAGCTTCTCAGTCAATAATAATCTAGCCTATTGAGGTACATAATACTTCTCAATTAAACTTGTGTTAATTCAGTATTAATTTTGTAATTAACTACAATTTCAGTATCTGTGTACAGGGGGTGACTGAGAAAACTATTTGAGGTCCAATTTGAAAATATATTTGTAAGGATCTCGACCAAGGTTCACAACTTTGATGATTAATACATTCATTCAGGCTAGAACCTCACTACAAAAAAATAATACATAAAAAAAGTAGTGAATAACATCATGTCTAGACCCAAATCAACCAATGAAAGTCAAATCAGCATAATGTGGAACAACAATATATGCATTGAGTGGGTTGTCATTGAAAAGCTTCAGAATAAAATTCATGTCTAGAATTAAAAGACTTTAAAGAAAATTTATGCTTGTAACACAAATGGCCACTCAAAATTGAATATGATTACAATATATGAAATAGCATTATGAGAACTTGTAATGCTCTTGTGAACATCGTGTTAATTCTTGTAAGAATCCCTAAGATGCTTGTTATACTCAAAATTTTGTTGAAATTGAATTAATTTTTATCCTGTCGGTTAATTGGCTTAGGGTGATATATGCTTCTTGGATGGAATAATGAGTTCGTGATTAACTTTGTATTAAGATTCATAGGATCTTCTAGTTATTTGCAAAGGAAATTTATAAATTAAGCTAATGTCATATGGCTTGCTTGAGAAAGATGTTCGTGTTCTTATTGTTGGGTACTAATGACTATCCACATTTAGTTCTTCAATATCCTATTTGACAAGCTTTCCATAGACATTTCTTTGCCATACTCAGTATTTTTGAAAACATATTTGAGTAGAAGCACTATAGTAGATACTACATGATGTTTTAACAAATAAAGTAATGGGTTAAAGACTATTATTTCCAAGGTATTATGTCATAGTATTTTAATTGTAATGATCTTAGACTAATGATATTCTTGAAGGTAACTTTGACATGCAGCAAGAAAGACAACCTACAACCAAGGCTATATTGTGCCTACAACCAAAGCCATAAATGCTCACAGCAGCAAAAGCCATGGATGCGTATAGCCAAAGTTATGAGTGTTCGCAGCCAAAGCCAAGAGTACATGAAGTCGATGATCACAATTGTTTACAACTATTCACCAGAAACAACTTCTTTGCAGTTTTTGAGAAATACTAATAAAGAAAAAAATAACATCTACTAGTTGGTAGACATAATGGAAACTCTCTAGCAATTGAATTTAATTTCATACATGCACATATCTAATTTAATGTCATACAGGAACATATCTAATTTAACATCATACATGAACAAACATATAATATAAAATGATAACGAATAATGTCATATACATTAACAAACACATAATATATTATGATAACCAATAATGTTGTATATGAACAAACATATCACATATTAACCAATAATGTCATACATCAAATAAATGTCATACATCAAATATAGGATTTCATGTGTACATCAAATGTATGTCGAATATGTCTCTCTGATACCTATATATATACATGGGGAAGGAAACAAGTCTGTATATATATATGTATCGAATATCTTAACTACATCTTTTCCTTCCCACGAGGGGAAGGAAACAAGTCTCTTGACATCCTTTGCTGTCAGGCGGAGGGAGACAATGGAGATGATGGGGCCCTCTTGACACGCTCACTTGACCTCTTATTGAGACTCTTCTCCAGGTCCAATTGATACAAAGAAAGTAGATATGAATCAATATTTATTATATGTTGAAATCAAATATATGTACACACAAAATCAATTATTTTCTTACCGCCAACAAATAGTCACTCTGTAAGTCCACCTCAAATGCTCGTGGACAATCAGGCATGAAAAGAACCTACAAAAATTCAATAAACATAATCACTTATAAATAACATTAGAAATTTTGAGATTAACTATTATAAACAACAACTAAAATGAAGAAAATTCTTTCATACCTCCGTCAGTGGCTGTGAGCTAGCCACAGCTGCAGCCACTCCACTATCAATAGATTGTCACAGATGAGGAGGTGTGTTCGACATCATGAGCTGCATGTCATATAATAAATGTTATATCTAACATGAAACATGGAATAAATATAATCAAATGAATTAAATTAACATGAAACAACTATACCTATGTGAAGCTCGTATGATGTCTCTGCTCTGTGTCTGTGGTAAAGGTTGAGGGTCCTGTGGAGAACTGATGCACATGCATAATTTTTTTTGTCAATCCTTAATATGATTATGTAATAAATATATGTATTAATTAAAATGATTAAATTGATACATACCTTAGGACTCGTCGAAGGGACAAAAAATGGGCCTGGAGGATCACTGCTAGGCCCAACAACACTTTGACCCTAAATTTTGAATAATGTCAATAAATGCTAATTAATTAATCATTCACTATAAATATGAAATGTGATCAAATTAGTAATTTACCTATGTGTCAATGCCAAATGTCTCATTTAGGAACTCATCGGTGACAAGCCCATCATTCGCACCATCTCTGACATGAGTGCCAAATGTGCATAGGGATCCGCATGAAGTGCACATGTGACCACGATGCATAGAAGGCTCCCCCTCAACTAATGGGCTCGTGGAATGGATGAGGGTCTGCATCAAAGCATTAATGGTCCCTAGAGTGCTGGCCTCTACATGTTCCTTCACAACTGAAGGAATAATCACATGCTCATGCTGTGGATGGACCAAAGGTGCCCTAACTACATTAGGGTCACGACATGCTCCTGGCCTCTCAAATGATGACCCCCCACCTCTACCCTGGGAGTCTAACATATCAAAATAATTGGGGATCTCCCCAAAGACAAACTCACAATATAATTTCTTCAAAAAATACATGGGGACCTTGTGATTGTTGCAAGGAGGGGCATCAAAAACCATCCACCATCTATCCCAAAAATTATTTCTAATAGCATCGTGTATGCACCAATGGATGGGGAATCATTTAGTACCCTCTCTAACAGTATTTGGCTCACCGAGTTTTCTAAATAATGGACATATACTACCTTTTGATATTTCTTTTTTTTAAACATCTCCATATGACAATTTATTTGCATAAAATATTTTTTGTTCATCCCTCTTAGCTTGTCAAATATCTAACTGACCACTAACTGAGGCTATCTGAGTGTTAATGAATTCTAGGGATGATGCCAATGAGCCCTCATTGGATTGGTTTGTCTGAATTCTTTCAACTGAGCAATGAGTCTTTCTAATTCAGTTTTGCCTCTTGTATTTCATTTCTTATATTTTCTTGTGTGCCTGGCGGAGGTCTTGCAATTGGTTTGGGTTGTGGAATTTGTTGTTCTTCTTGAGGAGGGTTTTTATTTTGAGGTTCTTGAGGGTTTTGTGGATTTTTTGGTTGATTATGGATATTTTCTGATAAAAAATCAATTAAAATCCAACTAAATAAACAAATCTAAATGAAATTTGTAAAAACCCTACAAAAGAATATCAAAAACCAATAAAACAATATGGAAAACATATTAAACAATGCAAAGTTAAGTTTATATCACTTACCTCATTGTCATGGGTGTGCTTGTTGTCTTAGATTTTGTCGGTGAGGTACGCGCTGTTGGAGAGCCAAAAAACAAAATGAAAATGATGGGCTGTGGGTCTGCAGCCCATCATATAACTTTTTGGACATCAAAATAGCACGTACGTGCTATAGCGAGTATGCACTATGGCTTGGGTGACCCAAGCCATACCACATACGCGATATAGTGCGTACGTGCTATAGCGCATATGCACTATTGAAAATAAGGAAACAAAAAAAAGACTTGTCATCTTTTTGGCACCACAACTTGGTGCATATGCCCATAACTCCTAACCCTCACTTTCTCTTTCCCCTAAACCCCCCTCTCTCTCACTTACCCCTAATCCCTAACCCCTAGCCCCTCCCTCCCTCCCTCCATCCCACCCCTCTCTCTCTCATAAATAAAATCCTAAGCCTCTAACTCCCTCCCTCCCTCTCACTTCTTATACCTTCCACTAACCCCCCATCTCTCTTTGTGTAATAGTTTTACATAACCCAATTTGGTTTTGTAAAACCCGACTAGGTTATGAGGTCCTATGGACAATGTAGTCATGACTCAATAACCTGGCCTAGTTATTAATAACTTGACTGGGTTACTGAAAATTATAATTAAAAGAACATGTCAATGGTTATTATGTTATTTAATTATGGCTCACAAGATTCTACTACTTTTTCACATGTCTTTCTGCACTATGTATATAAATATTTAGTCTTTTTTGCCGGGCATTGTTGAATTTGATCTATTTTCTTGTGTCCAAATATTATGTTATGTTTGCATCTTATGATTTAGTATAAAATAATGATGTAAATTTTTTTAATTTTGTATTTGATCATCTATTTTGTTCATGTAGTTTTATAGGGCAATTTTCTTGGAAATTATGAATTTGATCTATTTTCTTGTGTCCACATGTTATGGGATGTTTGTATCTTGTGATTGGGAATAAAATAATGATGCAAAATTGTTTAATTTTGTATTTTATTGTGTATTTTGTTCATGTTATTGTTTATAGGAAAATTTTCATCTACAATCATGGGAAAGAACAAGACCATTTGAAAATTGAGAGGCAACAAAGGTATGCACAAGGGAGCATACGAGGAGATTACATAAAGGAACACCATCAAATGCCTCCAATGTAAGTGATGAAAATATACCAGTTAAAATTGACATGATCAATGCACGTAATATTGTAAATAAAAGTCATGACATACACCTATTGATATTGATGTCACAAAAGCACCTAATACGACAAATGAAAATGTTTGACATGCCCTAATTGAAATGATTATGACACATACATGTACATCACCCAATGCAGTTAATGCAACACCTCAAGTTGAAATGATGAATTCACATAATGAAAGTAATGAAAATATAGAGTATGCAACTACATCAACATCTCCTAGGATAATTCATAGAAAATCAAAGTTTCTAATTGACATTGATGGAAATATTTTGAAGCCAATGCATGATAAAATGTCAAAAATAAATTGTAGAAAAATTGTGAGAAATATTTAGAATAACTAATTTGAAAAATTAAATCAAAGTGGAAGATGCCAAATTCTTGTTGAAATGCTTGAAAATCTGAAATTTAGAAAGACAATGAGAATTTTGGGGTTAAGAACATCTCAAAATAGTAGTGAAAGAAGTATTGTTAGAAATATCTTTGATGCATACCAATCCATTGGTTCAAAAGCACATAGTAAAGATTATAATACAAGTTGATGTATCATCACATCAACTATAATGTGCAAGAAAATGAAAAAATCTTATGTGATGAGTGAAATAAGTAAATCATAAAAGTTAAGTAGAACAATGTTAGTTAAAGCCTTAGCAAGATGAGATAAGACTGAAAATTCTAAAGATACTTCTTTTTTGTCATTCCAAGGTAGACTCCCACATAAGGATATACTTATTGTTGATGCACTAAAAACATTAATTGAAATTTTTTGGCATGACAACACAACGGCTTCACCAAACAAAAAAGATGTTGTCAAAAGATTAATTGGAAAAATAAACTATGAGCCACATGCAAAACATTATTTGGATATGACTCAAACAAAATTTTATGAAATGTTTATTCAAAGATTTCCTCAAATTAAAATCATCTAGGTGTATGTTGAGATGATCAAACCATTTTATGTCAAGATAAATTATTAACAGTTTGCATGTTGTTATAGGGTTCATGTTGACTTTTCTATATATTATGACATTTATCATTATATATGTTGTGCTTTGCATACTAATGATATATTGTAGGAATGTGGTCTACAAGTACCTCCTAAGTCACCAAGATAATTTATTTTGTACTATGTAAATGAGATGATGGGTGCATTTATTATAAGACCATATGTTTGAAAGGTTTTTTTCCCTCAATGTGGTGGTTTGTAAAAGTTGCATAGATTCCTACAAGTAGATAATAACATGAAATTGGTAAGAAACTAGTTTCTCTTGGAAAGTAGAAGTCAATTACATATGGTGTTAAAGATGGAAGAATGAGTTAGTAAAAAATTGTGAGGCCTCACCCCAACCCATCATAGCATAGATGTTTGTACTTGCATTTTGATATTCAAGACTTTGATATTTTGACACTTATTTGAGACTTAGATAGACATGGTTTGTTTTATCTATGGATTTTGACATTATAGTAGTACTTTGCACCTATGATGTGTACTAAGAACCTAATATTGTGAATGGAATGATCAAACACATATGGATGCAACTTTATGACATGATATAATTAGATTATGACATGATGCAAAATGTAAATTTGATTATGATGATTTACGATATGCAGATAGATGTTAATTTGATTATTATGGCTTATGATATGTAGATTTGATATTATAACATCTTGAATAACTTATTTGAAATGATTAGGAAAGGAAATTTAATTTGAATTATGTTAATAGGGATTTTGTAAAATTTGAAATTATATGCATTATGATATATGTTTTATATGACCTCCTTGGACTACTGATGCTTGAATTTAATGTGCAAGAAGTGGAACCATGGAAATTCTTGGGGGAAACAAGTTCCAAACCTATGTGAATAGAGTTTATCAAGGTGAATCTTTGGAACATTCAAAAACCTCATTGTGAAAGTATTTTTCTTTGTAAATGTAAGTGTACTTGTATGTGGAAATGTTACTCATAAAGATGCATTAGGGAAATGTCATGGTGATGTGGAATGTGCTTTATGTGTCACTTGACACTTATGGATTTTGTGTGCAATGACATGTCATCTATGGTTATGGGTCATGGTGGCATTTTACCCTAAAGTTAATTACCTTGTTAAGGAGTAAGTAAACCCACTTGACAAGGTGTAGGATGGATCACAATCAAAGGAAATTCGAATTTGGACTTAGCTAGGGTTTTGAGGGGTCATTAGGTGGTCTCAAGGTGTCTTTAATGTTAAAATAAGTTACCCTTATGATTGTATAACATGTTAGGGACCTAATTTTAACCATTCTAATGCCTAGGTAGTATAGGGGGCCCCTTTACCTATGCATTCTTTCATCAATTCGAAATTGGAGTTGTCACATGTGTTTTCTCCCATGTTTCCACTAAGTCACATATAGAAAATTTAGAGGGAGACAATTTTTTAAGAGGAAGTGTCTTGGTTTCTTTGCTAAAATAGTTAGTTAGAAGGCCTTATTAGAGATTCTTCAAAAAAATAGTGGGGTGTTCACCCACTCTCTAAGTTTAGAGATAGTTAGGGTTTTGGAGGAAGGTTAAGGGAGCTCTACAACAACTATCATTTCCTTTAGCTTGGACCAAGGTTGGTGTTTCATACCATGGCCATTTATTTTCTTTAAGCATTGCATAATGAATATGAAAGTATGGAGAATTTTTTATGGGTTCATGCAATGTGTTGTGAATCTTGTATTGTAGATTTTGGCATTATGTTGTGATATTGTGATTGTGTATTGTGTTCATATAACTTTCTTGGTTTTTCCTTCTTGATCTTTTTTTTTTGAGTTGAATGTCAAGTGTTAATGGGTGTGAAGGCTTCACTCACCCTTGGGAGGGAAGATAAGTCTTGGGTGAAGGGGTTAGTTGGGCTCAAAAATGTAGTAGAGAGCCACTTCTCTTGGAGAGGAGGAGGAAAAATTTCATGGAGTATGGGCTCCATTGAAGCCATTGACTTGATATTATGATTTGGGGGTGATAAGTAGAAATTGTGAGAAAATCATGTATGATGCAAGCCTTGTAGAGGCATGGTGAAATCCAAAGTGTGTGAGTTTTATTGGCATGGAAAATTTCCTCTTGAAGAGCTCACCTTCACCCAATGTTTTATGGTTCTAATGGTGAATCAATGTGCAAGTCATGAGAGGGATTATTTAGGGTTATGTGGTGTGTATCATGTATCTGCAAGTATTTTATGTGTGTATTCCATTTGGATCTTATTTCCCTTGCTCAGTGGGTGGCTTCATAGAAGCCTAGGATGAGAGGTGAGCCTCCATGGTTCCTAGTTTGTGTGTGTTTGCAAGTTTTGAGAAGATAGATTCCTTGAAGATATTAGGGTTTCCCCCCTCTAAAAATGTTGAAAAATTAAGTGTGTAGAGGGACCAATCTTCCCATGTTATAATAAAATGTGTGGTGATGTTAAGTGTCCATCTTGTTTTCAATGTGATGTAAAATGAAACTTTCACATTATTGTATCTTGTTGAAATTGTGTAAGGGAAGATTGAGAAATTATGTATATTTTATATTTGTTGTTAGTTTTTGCATTATGTAAATTGATGTAAAATGAAGAATCATGTGAATGAGACACTTCTCCTTTTAAATCAATTGGAAGAAATATTTCATAGGGGTTATATTGTTTTGATATAGTTAAGTTCATCAAAAAATATAGATAATTGCATTGAAAGTTTATATGTTATGCATCCAATAAAATGCAAGAAAATTAGTATGTTTCGATAGTCATTGTATATGCATGAACATTAATCCATTTGTATTCCAAGATCTATTAGCTTTGTAGACATGATAAATGCTATAGTAACATCCATTTGCAAATTAAATTTGGTAGGGAAGTTGAGTCAAATCATTGGCTTTTCATGATTGTGGTTTCCTATAAGAAATATGAAGAATAAAACTCTTGACACCAAAATTTCACCTTCGTATAGGTACACTTTTCATTCTCTAAAAAATGTATGAGAATGTGAAAATTAATCCATGCCTATTACAGAGCAATATTATAATTGGGAAGAATATACCTAGAATCTCCCTTATAAGATACTATTAAAATAATCACTCCATCTACGAGGCAAGAAGTAAATTAAAAATAAATAACTAATTAAAGGACAAAAATATGTCCATTCACATTGGAATTCAATGACAGTCTACCTAGAAAGACTAACCCCTAAGGATAAAGTACCTTTGTATATAGCATGGAACCAAGTAAAATAAATAAAAAATTTAACACTTGAACCAAAACCTAAATACAAATATATTTATAAACCAAATTAAAACTTTGGTGAATCCCATTAAACTTAGGTTTTACCTTTTTGCAGAAAATTACCATATTTTAACATGGGAGTAGGGGCTTGTGGTCCCCACTAGGCAACCTTGCCTTGTCACATGCTGGGCTTATGTAAAAGGGCAATGAGAAAGACTTTCTATGACATGCCATAAGATTTATATCATTCTTAGGCACCTAAAAAGTTGGAAATATCACAAGGTTTAAAATTTTGACTTCTCATAACCCAACACACCTAGGAAAGAGGAACCCTACACTTGGAAAGAAGGGAGGAGTGGTTAGGTGTTGGAGACATGACCCATGTCAGATTTATGACACATTGGGATCAATGTTCAATACACTTTGCAAAAAGGTGTTTTAGGGGGGAGATAAAACCATCATTTCCAAAACCTTTTTGGAGAAAGAAGAAAGTAGAGACGTGACCCTAGACTTGAGGAAGGATTTTCTTGGGAAAATGTAAGGGTTTTAAATAATGGTTAAGTTGGGTGGGGCATGTGCAGTTTAGGTTAAAAGCAAATAATTTTGTGAATATAGGTCCCATTTAAATTAATGATGTATGGATTTAGTATAGGATTGTTATAAGTAAGGTGAGAATTAGATAGACATAGGTAGGGGAAATTTGGGTTAGATTAATATATGTATTAATGGTGTTAGTAGTAGTGCCTTTAAATAAACATATTGATAAAATTTTAGTAGTAACCATTATGGTTAATGTGAAGGGGGATGTACCTAGTAAGTAGATTGTAAGGGAAACAAATACTTAGGTGAATCAACATGTAGTTAAGATGATAGTTAATTTTTTTAAATAATAATAATATATTAATAATTAAAGATTATAACTAAATTTGCAGTTAAAAATAAAATGGTAGCAAAATATATAATCAAATTAGTAGAGTATATGAAGAGGTTAAATTGTGTGAGAAAATTGATTAATAAGAAAAGCGTAGGCTACATAATAGTTAATCGATCATGAACCATAGTTAGATGCATGAACTTACTAAATTCTCTTTGTATTGAAAAAAAAAACATCCTACTAATGCAATATAATAGATGATTAATAAAAAGATCTTGGGGAAAATAAAAATAATTAAAAAGTAAAAAAAAATAAAAAAATATAAAATAAAATAAAATGATAATGATAAAAAATAAAATAAAAATATTAATCATGAATAAATGATAAATGATTTAAATACTTGGTTGTAAAATATCTAGCTGGCTAAAGTTGTGAAAGGATATAGTGCAAGGTCTTCATCGAAATAGTCCTATTATAATAACTTGGGATCAAAATGGGACATAAAATGTAGCAAGCTATAGTCATTACCTAGGGAAATTAAAAAAAAAACATACTTCATAAAGCAACTATGGAACCGTTATATAGCAACATCGATGTAGAAATTGTGTTCCATAATTTCATACGTAATATCTCACCTCGAGGATAGGATGCAAATCTGATATGATCACCTAGCTATCATGGTCAATTAATGTTAGGAAATAAATTGGCACCCTATGGAAACTTGAAGTGCATGATTCAAATGAAAACAAACTCCTCCTCACCAATTAACCTTATCATCCCAAAACTCAATGATCAAATTAGTATCTTCTAACATCCTTGAGGAAATGTGAATTATTGTCCAGACACTCCACAGTTTGACAAAACTTTCATAAAAAGAATAGTTCTATACATATTATCTTTAGTTCCTTTCAAAAAAAAAAATTGTCATTGTGTTTTGCCTTGTAAAATTAGGGCATGACAAAAATGATGTATGTGTAGCTGATTTTATGAAATTATTTCAAGAGAACATATTTCATGAATAAATATGTCATATACATAGAGCTAGATAGTTAGATGAGAAATTAAAGTTGTGTAACGACACTTTTCCCTTGGGTATGATTGCATTAGTTGTTGACTTCACTGAAAACTATACACTAAAACCTCAAAATTAAGTGCAACCAATGTATTACAGCTCTTACAAGTGTCAATTTTTGTGCACAACATTTATTCATGCACATGATGGCACAAAGGAGGACATAAAGGTTTTAAGAGAATGTCACTTCTATATAAGTGATGATCAAACTCATTCATCAGAGTTTGTGCAAGGATGCTTTAGAGTTTTCTATGACAAATTGAGAGAAAAATATGTAATATAAAATCAATACATTATATGGTCAAACAATTGCATTGCACAATTCAAGAATGCAAGGATTCTCTATTGGTTGAGTAGGATGCATGTGACAAGTGGAGTGCAACATTTTTGGAATTTTACTAAGGTGGGACATGGAAAGGGAGAGCATGATGGTGCTAGAGCATGTGTGAAAGGAGCCCTTAGTAGAGAGGAATTAAAGTAAGAAGGTGGCATATTATTAGAAAATACTAAAACAATTGTGAAATGGTGTAATTCTATGATGGGACTAGGTAATACAAGTAAGTATATGGTTTCTAGATATTTTTTATTGATATGTGAACCTGACATTGAAAATTTACAAGATTTTTTTGACATACACTTACAAGATCAAGTGAGATGAATTCATTTCGAAGTTCAAATCCAACGTCACTAGCTATTCATACTAGAAAGCTTACATGACTTTTCTTTTCTTGTATGCATCATTTATGGGATGAATGTGAATCAAAAGAGTGGGTTGACCAATTCTCTTGTATTCTTTTGTATCTAATTGATCATATGAACTACCTACAACATTATAGCTCAGCCAGGTTAAATCATCAATAGATTTTGAACATGTCTTTGACAAAGTTGAACTAGGTACTAAGTTTCCAATTTAATAATTGGTTAAAAATAGATTACTCTCAATTTTGGTATTAACTTATCATTCCATACAATGAAAGTCAAGTATATGTCATTATTTCATATGAGAATAATGATGAAGGAACCAATTACTTTATACTAACAAGGCTCACTCCTAATAGGGTGATTGAAATCCTTAACTAGGTCACATTAACAGTTTGTATTGTAACCTTTAACAAGGTTCACCTTTCACATGGCATCACTTCAAAAGAGTGAGAATTAGTAGTCTGTTAGTAGTGGTTTTTCCCAAATTAGGTTTCCATGTAAAATCCTTGTGTCAAATGTGTTATGGAATCTATTATATTTGATGTTTACATTTCTACAAAGTTCTTTTGACTTAGGAAAATAATCTACAAGTTTAAGTGATTGTATGATCTATTGGATGCATGCATGAATATTTTTTATGAATATGGTTTCATTAAGGTAAGAAAAGTTTTATTTATATATCTAGACCTTGGATAATTGATTCAACCCATCCCCCCCACAAGTTATTCTAATGAATTCCAATAATCAGTATTAGAGCAATCTACTTAAGAGGACTAGTTTGAAGGTACTAGAAGCAAAAGATCAAGATGTCAAAAAAATAGGTACCCAAGCTTAAAAAGGGTAACTTACCTACATGAAAAAGTCTAATTAAGCTAGACCTAGGAGGTCTTGAAGACCATGCACAATCTATCATCGCCACTGAGCATGTTGATCCTACTAGAGCCCAAACTGCTAAAGATCTAGAAAAGAAGAAAGAACACAATTAGGCAATGTTGGAGATTTCCTTTGCCTTAAGTTATGCCTAGTTCAATGACATCAAGGGTTGTGATAGTGCAAAGAAGATGTGGGATGCTCTCCACACCATCTGTGGAGGAGATGCAAATGTTTTGAGAGCCAAATTTGAAAGTCTTAGAGGTTAGAGGTAAGTTTAATGATATGAGAATGCAAGAAAGTGAGAATGTTGCTCAATATTGCTCTAGAATAAAAGATGTTGCTAATGTTATAAAAGGAGCTACTAGTAAGATAGATTATGATATTGTATTAAGAAAAGTTTTGAGGACACTATTGCCCATCTATGCTATTAGAGTTTTTGCAAATACAAGAACTGAGATGTATACCTGGTTCTAATCTGACTCTTGAAAATTTGGAAGGTAGGCTCATTGCTTTTGAACTATCTAATTTTGACAACTTCAATGTTGAATCTACTTTCAAAGCTAAATTGTCAATGAAGGAACCTAATGAGAAGAAGAAGAAAAAGGTAAATTATGTTTCCAGTGATAGTAATATAGATGAGGAGGATGTAGTGATATTGTATTAAGAAAAGTTTTGAGGAAACTACTACCAATCTATGATGTTAGAGTTTTTGCAATACAAGAGCTGAGATGTATACTGGGTGCTAATCTAACTCTTGAAAGTTTGGTAGGTAGGTTCACTACTTTTGAGCTATTTAATTTTGATAACTTCAAATATGAAAATCTTGAATTTTCTTTCAAAGCTAAGCTATTATTGAAGAAACCTAATGAGAAGAAGAAGAAAAAGGTGAAATATGTTTCTAGTGATAGTGATATAGATGAGGAGGATGTAGAATATCTTGAAGCACTACTAGAAATGAGATTTCACAAAGGTAAAGGAAAATTAAAAGGTAAGTTTCCTATAATGTGTTTTAATTGCAATTAGGTTGGTCATATTGTTACTAGATGTCTAGAAAAGAAGAACAATAGAAGTGGTGACAAATACAGAAGTAGAAGAGATGAGGACAACAAAGATTACAAAGGCAATGGCAACAAGTATCACTACATTATAGAATAGGAAACCAAATATGGATTTGACGATCATGACGATGAAGTGGTATATGTTGCAATGAAGAATGATTATAATGAGGATGAGGAAACTATACTAGTGTCTTGTGTGAACAAGAATGGCAGATGGATCATTAATAGTGGGTGTTCACATCACATGACTAGAGATAAAAGTAATTTTATTACCTTGAATTTTTATGATGGAAATAGTGTAAGGTTTGGTAATGATGCACCCTGATGATTTTTGTTTTACATCTCTTGCTCTATTTTCATCCTGATGATGGATCACGTAGTGTGATTTGAAACGTTGATGGTAAAAATCTCTACACAATCAAATCTAGAAACAAATATATTATATAATGATGCACCATGTCTGATAAAAGAAAAAGGATCTATCAAACTCATAGGAAAGATTTTATGTGACAATGCTTATTATGTTGAAGGACTTAACTATAAATTTTTTAGTGTGTCACAACTAAATAGTTTAGGTTATAAGGTTAATTTTGAGATCAAGATAGCTAATATATATGATACTAATGGATAACTAATTACAAAAGGAGATCAAACTAAAGGTAATCTATTCTACCTTGATATGAATGATGCTACTTGTCTAGTTGTAGAATTTGATGATGTGTGGTTATGGAACGAGAGGTTATATCATGTTAATTTTGATAACTTGGTTAGTATTAGTAACATGAGAAGAGTCAAAGGTTTTCCTAAGTTGAAGAAACCTACCAATATAATTTTCTAACAATGTTAGTTAGGCAAAATGACAAATTCTAGCTCTAAGAGTAAGACTCACATTACTAAAGTAATTTTGGAGATTGTTCATACTGACTTGTGTGCACCAATTGATATGCAAAGCTACAAAGGTTATAAGTACATTATTCTATTTGTTGATGATTATTCTAGGATGAGGAAAATTATGTTTTTGAAATAGAAATATGATTCTTTCGAAATGTTTAAGTGGTACTTAGCAAGAGTTGAGAAGGAAATAGGTAAAAACCTAAAATGCCTGAGATTTGATAGATAAGGATCAAATTTACATCAAATGAGTTTGAGATGTTTTTTATTGACATAGGAATCAAAAGACATATATCTACACCAAGGACCCCTCCAAAAAATAGAATGGTTAAAAGGAGGAATAGATATGTAATAGACTGTGCTAGGACACTCATGATGGAGAAGAATGTTGCATTGAAATACTAGGAGAGACTATAAGTACAACTATTTATACCTTGAACCATGTGCAAGTTAATAAAGGTACTTATTCAACACCTTTTGAACTATGGTATGGAAACTGACCCAATGTAAAATATTTTAAGGTATTTGGAAGCAAGTGCTATATTCTCAGAGATTTCAAGAATGGAAAATTAAATGCAAAAAGTGAAGAAGGTATATTCCTTGGATATTACACAAGAAGTAAAGCTTATAAGTATTTAAATACTATCACTAATAAAGTTGTGGAAAGTGAAAATGTAAAATTTAATGAACATACAAAGGTACATGAGGCTGAATTTATGAAGGGACTAGAGGAATACAAATCTTTTATATACTTCTATGAAGGTATGACCTCTAATGAAGATGTTTTAAATCAACTTTCAAATCAATAGCAAGTTTCAGTGACTATCAAGTCACATAAAGTAAATTTTTAGTTGCATTCAAAAATCAAGCTATAGTTAGGTGTCAAGTTGTAGACTGAAGATGAGGCACATTCTGATTCAAATATTAGTGTACATAAAAGAGATGTTGAATTAGCTAATAGAGAAGAACATAGTGATTTAGAAGTTGAAAAACCTAATGAGGAAAATAGAATAGAACCAAGATTATCAAAGTATATCAAAAGACACCACCCTGCTACATAAATTATTGGAGATAAAGATGCAAGACCAATGACAAGAAACAAGATGATAAGTGATACATGTTTTCTTAGCATGCATGAACCTAAAAAAATGATAGATGTCCTAGAAGATAGGGACTAGAGTAAAGCCATGAAAGAAGAGATTTAATAGATTGAGAAGAACAAGACATGGAGTCTAGTTCCTAGACCAAAAGATAAAAATGTGATTGGCACCAAGTGGGTGTACAGAAATAAGTTAGATAAAAATGGTGAAGTCACAAGGAAAAAGGAAATATTAGTTTGCAAAGGGTATGGACAAGAAGAAGGGATAGACTATGGTAAAACATTCACCCTTGTTTCAAAATTGGAAGGAATAAGAACTTTTCTTTCTTACTTTGCATACAAAGGTTTCAAATTTTATCAAATGGATGTTAAATCTACATTTCTAAATAACATATTGGAAGAAGAGGTCTATATAGAATAACCAGAAGGATTTTTTGATGCTAACAATAAAAACATGGTATGTAGACTACAAAAAGCTTTATATGGTTTAATGAAAGCACCAAAAGCATGTTATGAAATGCTTCACAATTATCAAGTGAAGATTCGATTTGAGAGTATTGATAATAACAAAAATTTGTACTTGAAGACAAAAAAAGGAAAAGGTATTTTACTATCTGAAATTTTTGTCGATGATATCATATTTGGAGGTCAAGATACTTTATGTAAAGCCTTTACAAATGAAATAAAGAAATAATTTGAGATGCCTATGTTTGGAGAGATCAAGTTCTTTGTGGCTTTGCAAATACATTAAATGAAATATGGTATATACATCCCTTAGTCTAAGTATGTAAAGGAGATACAAAAAACTTTTGGATTGGAAGATTTTAAGCTAGTAAGCATACCTATGGTGACAAGACACATGTTGTCAAAGAAAGATGATTCAAGTAAGGTGAATCAAATATT
This sequence comes from Cupressus sempervirens, assembly GCA_028749045.1. Lineage (NCBI taxonomy): Eukaryota > Viridiplantae > Streptophyta > Pinopsida > Cupressales > Cupressaceae > Cupressus > Cupressus sempervirens. The sequence continues at coordinate 684,069,598 of CM053792.1, read as the reverse complement.
GTATAGGTCTATGATTGGCAAGTTGCAATATGTAGTGCATAGTAGACTTGATATTACATTATCTATTGGGATAGTTGCAATATTCTGTACTAATCCTAGGGAGAATCATTTGATGGATATTAAGAGAATAATGAGATACCTAAAAGGAACAAAAGATTATGATCTATACTATAAGAAAAATAAGAAGTTTGAATTGAGAGCCTATATTGATGCTAATTGGGGTGAAAATATTGATAACAAAAAGAGCATTAGTGGAGGAGCATTTTTCTTAAGAAAAAGGTTGGTTACATGGATAGAAAGAAACAAAATTGCACATCTTAATCTACTATTGAAGTTGAATATGTTGGTGTTACAGTAAATTGTACAAACATTGTGTGGATCAAACAACTACTCAAAAGTATGAAGGAAGAAATCACTGAACCTGTGATACTTTATTGTGATAATACAAGTGCTATAAATATATCAAAGAACATTGTGATGCATACAAAGACTAAGTACATTGCAATCAAGTATCATTACTTGAGATAGTTAGTTCAAGACAAAGAGGTGAAGATGGAATATGTGAATACAAAAGAGAAAATAGCTTATATCTTCACAAAAGCATTACCTAAGGATGCTCATGAGTATATAAGAGCTAAACTAGGGGTGATACCCTTATCCAAGGCTATTTAAGAAGAATATGAAGTTCCTTAAACCAACTGAGATGATTGGAATATGTTACACACTGATGCAATGTATCTTACTTTAGGAGCTTCCTAAAGTAATCAAAGAGTTGGAGCTGTGGATCAATCACAAGCTAGGTGGCAGAGGGAGAAACTAAAAATGTTCATATCTTCATATTAAGATGACAAGTGTTTGGAATTTTTTTCAAAGAGGGAGAAATAGAGAAAAGGAGAAGTGTAGAATACCAAACATAGTGAGAACAAGGGAGAAACATGGAATATCTACTCAGAGGGAGATAGCATACTTGATGATTACTACAGAGGAAGAAATGACTAAAAGACATATATCTACCTAGTAAGAGGGAGAAAGTACTAAGGGAGATATAAGAACAAAATATATAGAGATAGACACCTATATATTAGAAAGAGAGAGTGATCAAGAAGGAGTCATAAGGATGAGTTGATTGTTTGTTAATCATAGAAGATGAAAGTTTCCAATAGAGTGAGAGATTTCAATATAAGGAATTATTTTCTTTTTGGTATTATTTTTGGTACAAGTTTGCCATCAATGCCAAAGAGGGATATTTTTGAAAATAGATTGATATAAGTATGAGAATGTGTTTCAATCATTGTGTCACTAATGTCAAACCTACTACTTGTTGGTAAGACACCTGATTAGTTGATTTGAGTACTATCATTTGTTTGATTGATGAGGAGGTTTTGATCTGATGATATAACAAAAGAACTTAGAGGAAAGGTTGAGTTACGGTAAGGAAAAGGAGTACAAAGACCAGTTAAGAAAATGATATTATAGTATATTGATTATCTACTTAAGGCTGCAAAGGTTAGACACATTGACTAAGTCTAGAAGAACAAGTAAGAAGAATTGAGTCTACCAAGCTTGATAGAGTGGACAGTAGGTGTCAAGAAAAGTTCAGTGTATGCCAAGTGATACAGTGTAAGCCACTTAAAATTTAGTTGATGTCAAGTGCTAGTAAACTTTAGTGTTTTTTGAGTGATCTAGTTGATGATGAGTGGAAGAACAATATGGAAGATGAGTGATAACTTATTGATGTCAAGTGTCAGTATTAATGTTAAATCATAGACTTGACAAATCTGAGCTAACTATTTTATTTTCTTGAATTTTTTGAAGCATGTGGAAGATAAATTTGATGAGTTGGTGGCAAAGAATTCATGAAAAACCATTTTGAGGAAAATTCAAAGAGGATTGAAGAAGAAGTTTCTAGAAGGGACTCAAATGAAAAAATGGGTAGATTCATTGAATCCTACCTAATCCTACCTAACACTAAAATGGATGATAGAGGTTGAATGAAAAAAGATCTTAATTTTCTATTTATAGAGATGGCTGGTCAAAAGAGGTTGGTCAATGTTTGAGAACCGAAGTTAGACAGGAGATCTAAGGTATTTCTTCATTCAGTGACCAAACAGAAGAGAATACTATTAGCAAGCAAAGCAAGAAGGCTTAAGAGTAAGAATGCTTGAAGGGTGAATAAGCTATTAGAGATGAAGTCTGTGAAAGCCAAGCAAAATAGAGGACTAAAACAAATATATGTAATCTACAAGTGAGTTGTAATTTATTATTAGATAAGGCCTTACTATTACTTTCTAATCATTGTACCAGTCTAGGGTAAATCCTTTGGATTAATGTTGACCTTATAATCATTTGTAAATCCTTTAATCAGGTGAAATTCCAAGTGAATGATCTAAATTCCTCTAACAAGACTCACTCCTAATAGGATGATTGAAATCCTCTAACCAAGTCACATTTAACAGTGTGTATTGTAACCTTTAATAAGGTTGGCCTTTTACAGGGCACCACTTCAAAAGAGTGAGAATTAGTAGCATGTTACTGGTGGTTTTCCCAAATTGGGTTTTCACATAAAATTCATGTGTCAAATGTGTTATTGAATCTATTATGTTTCATGTTTACATTTCTGCAAAGTTTTTTTGACCTGGGACAATAATCTACAAGTTTAAGTAATTGTATGATTTAATAGATGCATGCATGAATATGTTTTATGGATATGGGTTCACTAAGATATGAAAAGTTTCATTTGTATATCTAGACCTTGGATAATTGATTCAACCCCCCTCCCCTCTCAGTTATTCTAAAGAATTCCAACAATATCAAATCCAAAAAGAAACTGGTAGCTAGTAGGACATGTTGTTGTGACTTATATTTCTATTCAGTGGCATGAAGACCTCTTTAAGTCAAATTGTCATGCTTAATGTATCAATTTTTACTTTGAATTATGTTTACAATTAAATGTAGGTATGCTATCAAGAATTATAGCATGTGGTTGTTTGAGGATTTTGAGACATGCATATATATTCTTCATTGCTCTAGCCTTATTGTTGCAACAAATATTCAATTGACATCGTATTATGGTAGATCTCTTCAAAAGAAGTTGAGAAAAGTTTGTAAATTTTATCACGAGAAAATAATTGATACAAATAGGGTTAGAGCAGATCCATAAGGTTCTATTGATTGATTGTGTGTTATATAGCTTAATAATTCTACATATGGTAGAATAATTTTAAAATTTTTGTATATATGTCACACAAAATGTTGCAACTTCGCAACAATGTACATATGTAGATACCAAATTTTTTATATAAAGAAAGAGAAAAAATGCAATATGTGCATATTTAGATGCCATATTTTGTATAAAAATACTTTAAGAAATGTAACATGTGCATAATTAGATGCCAAATTTTGTATATAAAACCAATAAGAGATATGAAATTTTATGTAGTTATATATTGTTATGGTTATAAATTTGGTTCTTGAACTCTATTTTTTGGGTTTGATGGTAACATCTTCTTCAAAGAATATTCAATTATCTTCAAATAAAATGGATTTACAAGGGAAATACAAAGTTCACCTAGCAGGCCTAATGACACCTAGATGGTTTTCCTCTAGTACTTTTCTCCCAACTTTCCCACAACATTGGAAAAATAAATCATAGATTTGGATATCCATTTTTCTTCTCTATAACATATGAAAATATTGGATAGGATTCTTTTCTCATATCCTTGTCATTATGGTATCCCTTCTTCGTCTTAAAATAAGCCACTTTAACAAAGCATCTACTCTTTATCCTTAACCCTAATTCCCCAACTATGTACAATATCTACTTAGGCATTAAAACCATATATTCAATAGGTTTTAAGTCCCTGTGCCTTGTTTACATTCCCAACCATCAAATTCTTACCACTTGCTCCCAAAAACTAGGAACTTCTAGAAACCACTCTCTAATCACTTCCAAAACTGATTCTTTCAATGTACACCTTCAATTCAACATATATGATCAACATTAGCTCAAAAATTTACCCCTTGTTAAGGTAGATCACTTGCTCGTATACCCTTGTGTCAACTTTATACCCTCCAATCATGCTTCCTCATGGTGTACACCCCTCAATACTTCTTTCCTAAATTTTATTTGATTAGTTCTATATAATACATGTTATATGGGAACTTTACTCATTTGTAGTTGCACGTGAAAGCAATACATCAATAATTTGTGTACAGTTTTCCCACTCTTACCAATGGTTTACACTTGCAATTTTTTCATCCTTGGATTGAATTATTTTTTTCGTTAGATCTTGTTGGATAGATTTAAGCTAAGGCTGACCTTTTTAGGGCCACATAGTCTTGCAAATGTTATCTAGCACATTGCACATGAGCGCCCCTAAGAGTCTCTAAGCACTATTGGGAATTGATCTTTGAACAGGCATATCTATGAGCTCATGTGAAGTATTGATATACTATTAGATGCTACAAGATTATGTTGTTGAGGCCTATAATAACCTATCTCATTTTTAGGAGATCCAAATTTTTTTGGATTTGGCATCCGTTTCTCACATAATGCCAAAAGTTGCAGTGTTGCTCAGCTTAAATGAGCAAGGTTGTCTATATTTCAAACCATTCATCCTAGGACCAAACCATCTACTCAATTAGCTATGGTTGGATGTGTTTAGGCTAGCGCCAACCTCATTTTGGAAATAGAGTCCCTCAAACATTATAGACCACACTGAACATAAGTGTCCTAAAGGGTCTCTAGGAACTATTAAGCAGTGACCTTTGAGTGGGGATATCTTTGAGCTCATGTAAGGTATTGAAAAAATGTTAGGTGCTACAAGATTGTTTTGTCAAGGCCTACAATAAATTATCTTAGTTCTAGGAGATCTAACATTTTTTTGGATTTGATATCCCTTTCTCACCTAATCCAAATGTTTGAATGCAAATCTTGCACAAGTTGGATGGAAATTCAATTTTATTGTATATCAAACAAAACGGTATTATGCCATATCATTCATATAGTTACAAAAAGATGTCATGTCTCATAGGTACATTACAAAAGTCAAATGTATAAATTTTTTGAATGTGTACAATATAAATGTCAAATGTGCAAAATGCAAATATCAAATATATACAATACAAAAGTCAATTATATGTCAATGTCATGTAGTGACCACAACTATATATTCATATCTCTATCAATATTTATGACTCTATTGGATCATCAAAACTAAACCTATTTGATGTAGTATGTGACTTGTCAGGTGTCGACACAAGAACAATTAACATGCTATATCAAATATCTTATCTAAAAACAATATAAAAATATCTAAACATGAGGTTGTAAATTGTGGATAGTTGAGTTCTTGATTACCTCATCTCTTTGTTCCATACTTGGACTGAATGATACGAATAATGGGCTCCTTCATGGATGGGAAAGACTCCTAAAAAAATGATGAGGTAAAGTGACAATGGGAGACATAGCTATCGATGAACTAGTGCTCATGGGAGGAACAACCAATGGTGAAATGGTGCTAGTATGACGCACAACCTATTTGGTAAGTGATAAAATGTTAGATTTGTAGATATAGGTGTTATGGATTTCTAATAAGAGTAAAAATAAAATATGTGCTAGAGCCTAAGTTGGATCTCTTGTGCTAGTAGGAGGCACAACCACTGATGAAAAATTGCTTGTATGAGACACAACCTATGTGATAAGAGATAAAATATTAGAATTGTAGAGTGGAATTAGGGATTCCAAATAGAGTAAAACAAAAATATGTATTGCATCTTGAGTTGATCTCCTATGTTAGCAAGAGACATAACCACTAATGAATGAGTACTAGTATGAGGCACAACTTGTATGGTAAGTAATAAAATGTTAGAATTGTAGAGTAGGAATTAGGGATTCTAAATAGAGTAAAAAAACAAATATGGACTACAACATGAGATAGATCTCCTGTGCTAGCAGGAGGCACAACCAATGATGAATCTGTGATGGTATGAGGCATAACCTATATTGTAAGTGATAAAATGTTAGATTATAGAGTGTGGATTAGGGATTTCTATCATACACACAAGTAATTCAAATTGAGACCGCAAGAAGGCTTCAACTAAGAATCTACATTCATATCTATAGCCTCAATTGTGTTTGACCCTATCTTTGATACTCATGAATCCAAACAAAATGAAATGTGAAAATATTTATATGAAGTGTTGAAGGGTTCTATAATAGGTAAAGATAAATAGCATGTGCTAATAAGCCAACATTATTGATAATTACTATACAACTGTTAAAACCATGTACTCATTTGTAAATGCAATTGTTTAATATGTATATAGAAAAAATTGATACCATAACCTTAGATGCATGTCCTATACTTGTATTGGGAAACACCACTAATGAGACAACTTTGAAAATTTCTTGAATGAAAAAACATAACATTTTATGACACAATGATAAAATTTAATTGAAAGAAAATATGAAATTTTACCTCTTCCCTATCCTAAAGATCAGCAGTGTCAGGTGCATTCATCAACTCTATAAAACTCTATCATTTCAAAATATATTCAACAAATAAGTCAGCACATATTCATCGATATTAATTACATGTATTTACATTCATTCATAATAAATTATAAAATCTAAACTTGGCTTGTATTTAATACCTATTTGTGTTTGGTCATTCTGGCTAAATTCTTTCCCTTTTCTTCTAACCTTGAGCTATGTGGGGTACCCTAAAGAAGAAACAAAAATAGCATAAGAGGAATGAATAAGATGCATCATGAGTTCAAATCAAATTTAAACTTGACAAGTGTTAAAGCTATGATAGTGCATAACTATCAAGACCAAAGTTAATGGTAGAAAGCATGACATCATCAACTTGAGAAATTATAGCACCTGACAAGCCCTATAAAATAGTAAAGAGTATTGTTATAAATATGAGATAATGTTGTAAATGGAAAGAAGGCACAAGAAAAAATAATAATATCATAGGAGAGAAAAAAGACATAATAAGGACATGAAGGATGATATTGGAAGGATAGTTGAAAGATGGAGAAAATCGGGGCTTAAAAAGGCTACAAGGCCTAAATTGAAAACAAATAGATCGGGAAGGAAAAGAGAGATACAAATGAACTTTTAGTACCTTCTCAAGAAATAAAAGTGTAGATTCATGACCTTCATACTACCACAAGACACCCTAGGTGATATGGAGGTTAATAAGCTCTTTGATGGGGATGGGTATATAGAGGATGAACTTATGATGTTCATTAGATGGGGTTTGGGTAATGCTAGGAGTAGAAGGGGTGGATGGGAATTAGATGGATTTGGTGAATGGGAGGGTTTCAATGATGATAGGAAATTGAAGGGGGTCTATAAGAGGGGTTTCAATAATGGTAGGAAATGGAGGGGGATCTATAAGTGGGGTGGATGAAAGAGGGATGATAGTTATGGGAGATGGAAGAGGAACGATGTGTGTGGGAGATGGAAAGGTTTCAATATTAGAAACTTCATGTGATTTAATTAGATGACATGACTCATAAAATTAAATTGGACATGGATATTTTATTGGCTTCATTGTAAAACTCCTTAGAGATTGGGTGTTCCATGTAAAACAATTAAGAAACAACATTTAGGGAATCCTTTATTGTGATGCAGGAGCATCCTGGGTTGCATTGATATCCTTCATTTTTTTTTTGTTCCTTTCTGCTGCTAAGCTCTTAGTTATTGTTGAGTTCTCTATTACTACCAAGTTCTTTATTTTTGTCAAGTTCTCTGTTGATGTTAAGTTTGTGGTTGATGTCAAGTTCATAGTTGATACAAAGTTTATGGTTGATGTCAAGTTTGTGGTTGATGTTGAGTTCATGGTTGAAGGTTAAGTTCTTGTTGGTGTTGAGTTCATGTATGTGTCAAGCATTGTCAAGTGCCAACATTTTCCTTGGTCCTTCTTTGGTTGAGCTATCTGTTTCTAGTTCTAGTTTGAGCATACCTTTCACATTAATTTCATGATTTATATTTAATATTTTTTGAGAGATGAATTGTGCCTTGGTTATGTATTTAATGTAAGGGTTTATTTAGTTGGTAATTCATAATAGGAAAAATTATGGCCATACAAGTATTTAAAGGGGTCTTGGGTAGAATCTTAGAGAGGAACTACGTAGATTGTTTGATCAAGGAGAGTAAGAAGGAGAGTTACAATGCGAAGATCATCATTGAAGATCAAAGTCTAAATTGTACTATTGGCTATAACCCAGAAGGCCTCATAGTTGGGCATGTATTTGGTAATCTAATGAATCGATAAAATATCTTTGGTTCTTCTATCTCCTTTGGTTGTTATTCTTCATGTTTTATTTTTCAGTGTGTTTAC